>OY740816.1:10943298-11052984 GCA_963514005.1 Raja brachyura
GGGGGCCGGGTACCGCTGAGTGAGGCCGGAGCCGGGAGCCGCTGAGTGAGGCCGGAGCCAGGGCCGGGAGCTGCTGCATGCGGCCTCGACAGCGACAGGCCAAGGCTGTGGTAGGCCACGGCAGCGGCAGGCCGCAGCAGTGACAAGGGTAGGCAGTGCAGGGGTAGGCCACATCACAGCTCCCCCCCATCGGCCCTCGACAGGTCCCACCTGAAGCCATCCCCACCCCACGACTGCAGAGAGCTCCTGCCGGCTCCCGCCTGAAGCCATCCTCGTCCCCAGCTGCAGGGCACAGCTGCGGCAGAGGTAGGCAGCAGTAGGCCACGGCAGCGCTCCACACCGGCCCGACAAGACCCGCCTGAAGCCGTACCCCTGCGCCGGCTACAGAACGCTTCCCCTGCCCCACTGGCCCCCGACAGCCCCCGTCTGTAGCCGTGCCCCTCCCCCAGCGCTGCCGAACACAACAAGAGACGCAACAAGAAAGAATGGACTGAATAATTCTCATCTTTAACGTTTAAATTGTCGTTATGTTTTGAGAGTTATTCACATTTTAAGCTTTAATAAATCCCTTTTCCAATGCCGTGCCTGTAAGAGCTGTTCGTCCCACATGGCGGGAATGACTGCGCAGCCGGAGAGCCACTGAGAATTGATGGTGGGAGGGGTGAGGAGGGGATGGGCAAGGGGCGTAGTGGGGCGGTGAGGGGAGATCAGGGCGTCACAACGGGAACCCGTCAGCCACGCCTGCGCAGTTGGGGGCTATGCGTGAGTGGTGGAATATTGTGTGGGGGGACCAGGCCTCCTGCGTGACAATGGGATCCAACGGGATAAATGGGCCAAACACAGGCAGCTGGGACTAGTGTCGATGGGGCAACTGGGTTGGCATAGGCAAATTGGACCAAACTCTGTGCTCTAAATCTTTCCATGCTGTAACTCTATGATTATAATTGATGCGTTATGTGCAAACAAAGGGCACATGAATAATTTACAAGTACGTGACTCATCTGCTTTCCCAAAGTGAAAATCATTTGAACAATAAACTTACTGGAGCGGTGTTTCGCCAGTGTGTGTCCTTCGATGAACTTCAAGATGATTCTTCCTTTTGAATGATTTCCCACAAGTTTCACAAATAAAGTCTCGCACTCCTAGATGAAAGGAAATTATGGAATTAGAATTAGAGATTTCATGGAACATTTCATGGAATCAGCATGAGGTTAGAAGCCAACACATCAGATGCTTTCTTTTTCAACCCAGGACCTAACTACAGCCTCACAGCATCCAACTAAAAAAAATATATATCAAAAAAACGCAAATCAGTTCTGATGAAGGGGCTTTGACCCGAAAGGCCAACTCTCTCTTTTTCCCCAGATGCTGCCGAGCATGTGAAGTATTGGCTGCATTTTCCAATTTTATTCAGATTTTCAACATCTGCAGTTGTTTTAATTTCCTCCAGCATATTTACTGTGCTATATCTTGCCGGACCACTCATTGCCTCATGCCCTCACTCAGCAGATGCAGATATGCAGTATCCACTCTGCAACCTGAGCAGCAGCAAGACGTTGTCTTTGTAAAGATCTTGACAAGAGCATTGACAGCAACCAAAGCACATCCCTCTGATTTGCCACCGATGAGAGTTTCAAGGCGTTACTTTTGGACTTTAAAGATATTGCGTGGAAACAACCCCTTCGGTCACCGAGTCCGTGCCAACCACATTAATTCACATTAGTCAGGAAATGGTGTTGGATAGACTGATGGGACTGAAGGCAGATAAATCCCCAGGGCCTGATGGTCTGCATCCCAGGGTACTTAAGGAAGTGGCTCTAGAAATTGTAGGTGCATTGGTGATTCCAATGTTCTATAGATTCAGGATCAGTTCCTATGGATTGCAGGGTAGCTAATCTTATGGATTGCAGGGTAGCTAATCACTCTCTAGAACTCTCTAGAATTTAGGAGATTGAGAGGGGATCTTATAGAAACTTACAAGATTCTTAAGGGGTTGGACAGGCTAGATGCAGGAAGATTGTTCCCGATGTTGGGGAGGTCCAGGACAAGGGGTCACAGCTTAAGGATAAGGAGGAAATCCTTTAGGACCGAGATGAGAAGGAATTTTTTCACACGGAGAGTGGTGGGTCTCTGGAACTCTCTGCCACAGAGGGTAGTTGAGGCCAGTTCATTGGATATATTTAAGAGGGAGTTAGATGTGGCCCTTGTGGCTAGGGGGATTAGAGGGTATGGAGAGAAGGCAGGTACGGGATACTGAGTTGGATGATCAGCCATGATCATATTGAATGGCGGTGCAGGCTCGAAGGGCCGAATGGCCTATTCCTGCACCTAATTTCTATGTTTCTATGTTTCTATGTTTCTATCCCACTTTTTAAGAAAGGCAGGAGAGAGAAAACAGGGAATTATAGACCAGTTAGCCCAGTAGACCCAGTGGGGAAGATGCTGGAGTCAATTATAAAAGATGAAATAGCAGCACATTTGGATAGCAGTAACAGGATCGGTCCAAGTCAGCATGGATTTATGAAGGGGAAATCATGCTTGATTTATCTTCTCGAATTATTTGAGGATGTAACTAGGAAATTGGATAAGGGAGAGCCAGTAGATGTAGTGTGCCTTGACTTTCAGAAAGCATTCAATAAGGTTCCACATAGCAGATTAGTGGGCAAAATTAGGGCACAGTGTCTTGGGGGTAGGGTGCTGACTTGGATAGAAAATTGGTTGGCAGACAGGAAATAAAGAGTAGGGATTAACGGGTCCCTTTCAGAATGGCAGGCAATGACTAGTGGGGTACCGCAAGTCTCAGTGCTGGGACCGCAGCTATTTACAATATACATCAATGATTTGGATGAAGGGATTCAAAGTAACATTAGCAAATTTGCAGATGACACAAAGCTGGGTGGCAGCGTGAACTGTGAAGAGGATGCCATGAGGATGCAGGGTGACTTGGACAGGTTGGGTGAGTGGGAAGATGCACGGCAGATGCAGTTTAATGTGGATAAATGTGAGTTTATCCACTTTGGTGGCAAAAACAGGAAGGCAGATTATTATCTAAATGGAGTCAAAACGGGTTCGGGGAGGTCCTTGTTCATCAGTCACTGAAAGTAAGCATTCAGGTACAGCAGGCAGTGAGGAAAGCAAATAGCATGTTGGCCTTCATACCAAGAGTAGTCAAGTATAGGAGCAAACATGTCCTTCTGCACTTTTACAGGGCCCTAGTGAGACCACACCTCGAGTATTGTGTGCAGTTTTGGTCTCCCAATTTAAGGAAGGACATTCTTGCTATTGAGGGAGTGCAGTGTAGGTTCATCAGCTTAATTCCCGGGATGGCGGGACTGACATATGTTGATAGAATGGAGCGGCTGGGCTTGTATACTCCGGTATTTGGAAGGATGAGAGGGGATCTTATCGAAACATGTAAGATTATTAAGGGTTTGGACATGCCAGAGGAGAGACATGTTCCCGATGTTGGGGGAGTCCAGACTAGGGGCCACAGTTTAAGAATAAGGGGTAAGCCATTTAGAACGGAGATGAGGACAAACATTTTCACACAGGGAGTTGTGAGTCTGTGGAATTCTCTGCCTCAGAGGGTGGTGAAGGCTGGTTCTCTGGATGCTTTCAAGAGAGAGCGAGACAGTGCTTTTAAAGATAGCGGTGTCAAGGGATATGGGGAGAAGGCAGGAACGGGGTACTGATTGTACTGACTACACCAATTGTCTATTGACCAGCAATCACCCTGTACATAACTGACGCTATCCTTTATATTATGGACAATTTACAATTTTATCAAATCCAATTAACCTACGAACAAGCAAGTTTTGGTGTATGTGAGGAAACCGGAGCACCCAGAGAAAACCCACGTGGTCACAGGGAGAACGTGCACCAATATACCCCACTCCATAAATCATTTCATAGTTTTTAAACAACTCTGACATTTAGCAACAGCAACTGAAGTGAACAAGTAATGCTTTGAATTATTCATAAAATAGCCAAAAATAAGAAAGCACATAATTAAAAATGTTAATTTTGTTTTTACAAAATCGAACCCAACTACCTTTTACTTTAATTCCCAGCCCGAGAAACACTTTTGAAATTTAGGGGCCATGAAAGCTCCCCAGGATATATGGTGGGGTGCTTCAGCAAGATATACTTTTACCACTCGACTCCCAAGTCGTCCCCACAATTGACAGGTTAGACATTATAAAGCATACATTACGTCCGCTAATGTCTCAGACTGTCGACCCTCAGACTTGCTTCCTGTTAGTTGGGTAAGCAGCTCAATTTAAAACTGACATTTGCCTATAAAATCTGAGCCACATCAATTCGCAATTCATAGCATGCTATGAAAAATGTGTTAACTTATCTCTCGCTGTCAGACCACTGAATGGACCTTTTGTAAGAATGCAATTCCCATCTCCCAATCCACCTCGTTGCAGATTTTGCACTTTTTTACCTGGATGTTATCTGCAGCTGTAACAATATAATCTGCACGATTTCTCGGCACGAAGCACCAGTTGCTGTACCTGTCTATGGTTTGATTGTACTCATGCATGGTATGCTTTATCTGGATAGCA
Source organism: Raja brachyura (assembly GCA_963514005.1). The sequence continues at coordinate 10,947,870 of OY740816.1, forward strand.
TGCTTTAGACTTTAGAGATGCAGCACAGAAACAGGCCCCTCGGCCCACCGGGACCGCGCCGACCAGTGATCACCTCGTACACTAGCACTATCCAACACATTAGGGAGCGTGTACAATTTTATAGAAGCCAATTAGCCTACAAACTTGTACTTCTTTGGAGTGCGGGAGGAAACCGGAGCACCCGGGAGAAAACCCACACGGTCATGGAGAATGTACAAACTCCGTACAGACAACTCCCGTAGTCAGGATCGAACCCGGGTCTCTGGCGCTGAAAGACAGCACCTCTACCGCTGCGCCACCGTGCCACCCGGAATGAAGTTTCTCATTGTATCTCAGTACAACGGTTTACACAATTGTAAACCAATTCCAGTCTGCCATCTATACACTTTAGAACGCATGTTCCAAAGCACTGGCTCCTGCTGATGTTTTGCTGTTGCTGATAGTTTGTCTAGGAGCCTGTTTTCTCTTGTGAGCTCAGATGACAGATGGAAGGTAGACAAAAATGCTGGAGAAACTCAGCAGGTGAGGCAGCATCTATGGAGTAAAGGAATAGGTGACGTTTCAGGTCGAGACCCTCCTTCGCACCCAAGCTCCCATGCACAAAACAGGCAGCATCTCTGGAGATGGAATGGGTAACGTCTCGTGCCGAGACCATTCTTCAGAGTGCATCTGAAAGGTCTCGATTTGAAACACCACCCATTCCTTTTCTCCAGAGATGCTGCCTGTTTTGTGCGTGGGAGCTTGGGTGCGTTCCGTAAGCACCGAGACGGTAATAAATAAAACGTCTGTCCCCGCGTCCGGGATGAATCATCCGGTGTGGGTGTCAGGGTTCAGGGGTCGGGCGGGTGGGAAATCACCCTGGTGTGGAGGGTGGGGTCCGATGACAGTGCATCACGGTCAGTGACTGCGGGACGCCACTGCGGGTGGAGACGGAGGAGAGAGATAAGAGGGAGAGAACGGGAGAAAGAGAAGGGAGAGAGAGGAGGGGGGAGAGAGAAAGGGGAGAGAGAAGGGAGGAGGAGAGAAGGGAGAGAGAGAGGGGGGAGAGAGGGGGGGGAAGAGAGAGGAGGAGAGAGAGCAGAGTGGAGGAAAGAGAGAAGGGGGAGAGAGAGGAGGAGAGAGAGAAGAGGGGAGGGAGAAGGGGGAGACGGGAGCGCAGGGTTCATTTTCCCACACAAGCCATAGATGACTGGGAAATATGAACCCAAGCAACAACTTGATAGCGGCCGAAGGTGTGCATCCCTCGGGACAGCCCCCACTCTCTCACGGCCACCCTCCACGGGCTGCGGGTCGGGTAGAGCGGAGGTTTGGGACAATGTTCATGCCTTCACAGTGATGTGATGGACACGGGGGTCTGAATCAATCGCTGACAAGTCCCGCCCCCCGGCAACGTCATGTCCGTTATTGGACTTTTCTGTTGAGCGTCAGTCAGTCCTTTGGCCTGTAGGCGTCGCAGCCTTTCGGGTAGGTGGCGTTTCGACAGAGCGGCCATTCGGTAAGTTTGCTTTCAGGCAACGCAGCTTTTCGGTTCGTTGGCTTTTAGGCGTCCTGCCCTTTCGGTTAGTTTGCATTTAGGCGTCCCATCCTTTCAGTTAGTAGGCGTTTCGTCTTTGGACTCTTTCGGTTTATTACCGTTTCAGCCTCGTTCCCATTCGGTTCTTCGACTTCTTTGCTTCGGCGGCTCATCTGTCGGCGCCATGTCCGAGTACCGTTTTATTGTCATTTGTCCCAGATACAACAATTAAATTCTTCTGCAGCGATTATGGTGGAGTGGGAACCTGGAAGGGCGGAGGGGCACAACAAAGCCTGGCAAGTGATAGGTGGATACAGGTAAGGGGGGGTTTGATAGGCAACATGGTTGGACAAAGGCCAGAGATGACAAGGCAAAAGGTCTGAGATTAGGATAGAAGTGTGAATTGTGAAGCCAGAGGAAGGAATATAGGTGGAAGGAAAGGAGGGAAGAAATGGGGGTGCACCCAGGCGGGTCACAGGGAAGGGTGTTTGGGGGAGGGGTGGTGGAAGAAGGGGGGGGGGGGGGAGAAGCGGATGCGGGGGAGGGTTTGAAATTGGTTGCCTAAAATTAGAGAATTCAATGTTCATACCATTGGGTTGGAAGCCACCCAAATGGAATATGAGATGCTGTTCTTCCAGTTTGTGTATGGCCTCACTCTGGCATTAGACGAGGCCCAAGACAGAAAGATCAGTGGAGTTAAAATGATTAGCAACTGGGAGATCCAATGGTCGCTGAGTCTACTGATATTTTTCTGTCCTCCGTCGACAGCATGAGGCCAATGCAAACGGGAGGAACAGCACTTCATTTTCCACTTGGATAGCTTATGTATGGAAAGAATGAGGTTTAACTACAATAAATTGTGTCAGTAAGTATCATTTGAACAGAAAATGGCCCAATGCTATCCTCCGAAGTAAAATATTCAAGCCAAAAATGTATGTTTTCTGTCCTCGGACACCACTTACTAATCACTCAACAGTTAAGAGTCAGAGTGCCATACAGGCATATTCAATAAGGCCATAGCTCTGAAATCAACCTCAACCGTTGCTTGAGAAAAAAACAAGTGAGCCAGTGAGAAATACAGGGGCAGACAGTTGTCTGAGCTTATCACGGCTGAATGCTTGCCAAGAAAACACAGCTTTTCACGTCATAATTTAGCAGTATTTTGGAATGTTCAAGAGGTGACAACTAAACAAAGGTTAAACCCCTGTCCCACGGTACGGGTCCATTCCAAGAGCTCCCCCGAGTTTGCCCTGATTCGAACTCGGAGATTTACGGTAACGGCCACTCGTCGGTACTCGGGGCTCTCGTGGACATTTTTCAACATATTGAAAAATCTTCCCGAGTCATCCCATGCTTACCTGACGTTAGCGAGTCTTCCCGAGTAGCTGCCGTTAGCGTTACGAGCCGCTAAGAGAAGTCCCCGAGCTCCGAAGTACCCACTACGTTAATTCTCCGTACATTCCACGAGTTTGATTTTTTTTTAAACTCGGGAGAGCTCTTGGAATGGACTCGTACTGTGGGACAGGGCTTTAAAGATTTCAAGAAACTAGAACATTTCCTTCCAATAATGGTGTAGTACCCTTATCAACTTAATCTTTGTACTCCACAGTTTATAAATGAAATTGTATGCTTCTCATCCCACAATCATACATAAAGTTGAAAATTTGCAGCCACTTCATTAATTGAACAACCGGATCATGTTACCACCTGAACGCCCCCAATGAAGATAACTTCAGCCCAGTAGGCCTGCACCAGGCACGTGCCGTCAGGGTAGGCAACCCTGACTAAAATTATAAAATGGCAATTATTAAATATAAATAGTAAAGGCATGGGAGAATTATGCCTATCTAAGAGATCGATCGCCTAGGTCGGCATAATTCTCCGTGCCTTTCATCCGCAGCGTTTGTGACACGGGAAGCTCTGTGCAGCCCACGTGCCGTCAGCGCTGCCTGAAGCCGTCACTTTCAAGCGGGGCTGAAGGCAGCAGAAATTCTGCCTTTGCAGCACTGCGCATGCGCATCAGTCTATTGCGGATGCGCAGCGCAAGTTTCTTGGTGGGGTTTTCAACTATGGTTTGTCGTGCACCAATGATGTGGGAAGTACATTTTGTGATTTTTTTTTTAATACCGTATTTCCCGGGGTGTGGGGGTGTGGGGGAGCGCTCCTTTCCAAGCGTTTGGGAAGTCTGGCCCGGGGTAAAGTTGCGGGGAGGGCATGAATGTTATGAATGAGGGGACGGGAGCATCCATTTGCGACGCTCCTTGCACGGAGGCGTGGAATGCCACCGCTCTGAGGCCGGGGGGGGAGAGAGAGAGAGAAGTAGCTCGGGTGGCTGAGCGGCCGCTGGGCCGGCAGCGGAACCAGCCGCCACCTTAGCTCCTTCTGCCGGTCCCCGCTCACCTCTAGCAGCTCTCCGTCTAAAAACCCGCTCACCTCTAGCAGCTCTCCGTCTAAAAACCTCTCTCCTGCCGCTCGCTGGCCTCACTCATGTCCCTAAAGCACTGCCAAAGGTGAGCGGGCCGGCAGAAGGCGCTAAAGTGGCGGCCAGTTCAGCTGTCGGGTCCCGGTGGCCACTCGTAGCTCCCCGAGCTGCTTCTATCCCCAGCTACAGTGCGTGGTTTCGCGCCCGGAGAGCTGCGGTAGCGGTGAGTGAGTGAGTTACTGGCAGTATCCCCGACACCCTCCTTCTCAACATTCGTGCCCTCCCCACAACTTTACCCCTGGCACAGACTCTACACACGCTGTGAAAGGAACTGCTCCCCCAATTGGTCTAGGACTAGGAAGTCTTGGACAAATTGAAATGTCACTGTTTTTATTTATTTATTTATTTAATGGGGCGAACAATCTGCGCATGCGCGTTTTGTTTTTTTTTAAGCGGACAGAGTGCCTACCCTGAGTAATTACTCACGGCACGTGCCTGGCCTGCACTTACGGGACTAATTCCCTCAATCAGAAAGGATACAATGTTATGGTCACAGCCATTTCGTCAGGCAGCTGAGAAATTTCCTCAGCAAATTTCCTAAGGAAATAAGAAATTCATCTAGATATGCACTTGTACTGAACTAGTTTGGACTGTATCATTAATAGGCCAACACATATTTAAAGATATCAACACCAGTAAAATGCACAAGGAACTAATTAACCTATTTGGATGAAAAGATGCAGTCAGATTCAAAATGGCGTGATGTGCAAAAAGCACATAGAATACATCTCTTTACCAATTAGAAGAGCCCACAGCTGGTGACCAGAGATCATAAAACCTTCGATGGACACAAAATGCTGGAGTAACTCAGCGGGACACGTGGCATTACTGGATAGAAGGAATGGGTGACGTTTCGGGGAGAGACCCGTCTTCAGACTTCATCTTGTCACCACTCTGATCACTAGCTACAATTTGTGTCCATCTTCAGTTTTAACCAACATCTCCAGTTCCTTCCTACACATCACTAAACCTTCCACATTCCTGATTTGCAATACTCTAAAGAAGCATAAATAATTCATTTTCTTAGTTTCCACCCCTCCAACAACAGACCAAATTTAAAATCTTTGCATTAAAAACAACGGCAGAAATTCCTTTGCATGGCAGTAGAATTTAGCCTGAGACCTACCTGAGTGAATGATCATGTGTCTCCGCAGGTGATTTGATAAATAAAACCTCTTCCCACAACCTGGGTGTGAGCAGACTTTCGTTTTCCCCTTTCTGTGCACCAGATTGACGTGATTCTGGACAGAAATAAAAGTTTTTGTAAATGAAATGAGGGAACAGTTTTGTTTTACACAAACATTTGCTAGATTGTGACACTATAGTTCTTTACATATCCGTGGCAGTAGTGAACACAAATGCTTTTTATCTACTTGTTGAAATGAACCAATGACAGGGGACAATTGCAAGCAAGTGTGTAATTTTATCAATTAATCAGTGGCGGCACAGTGGCGCAGCGGTAGAATTGCTGCCTTATGCCCGTCACACTTAGGCGATTTTTTTCGGCGACGACAGGTGACTAGGCTGTTTTCACATGGTCGCGGGGAGACGCCTGTATAGTCGTGGGTAGTCCCATCAAGTCGCGTAAAGAGTCATAACGTTTTTCTGGTCGCCGCTGGATTTTGAAATGTTTAAAGCTGTTTGGCGACTGTGGGCTTGACGTAGCTTGTCTTCTCCTGTTGTAGGTGCTGTTGTAGGTTGTCGCCAGGTGACGTTGGTTCTCGCGGGGTGCTGACTTTAGTGAATTCCATTGGCGGATATCTACGTCAACCAGCGACAGGTACCGCGACTGAATAATCTTCAGATGTCTTCAGTTGTTGCCGACAGGGTCATTGCTTGTCGTAGCTTGTCGCGGGCGGACAGAGGTTGACTTCGGTTGTTGTAGGTTGTCGCCTGTGTGTGCGTAGGTTGTCCTAGGTGTGGTCGTAGGTGGACGTCCTAAGTCGCAACGATTGGGTCGCCGGTTTTCGGTAGCTCGCTGCTGACAAGGTGGTAGATTGTCGTAGACATTGGCGTGGGGGGAGGGGAGGGGGTCCAGTTGCTGCTTTTTCGACGACCTGCTATGACTTTGACAGTCGCCGGAAGTCACCAAAATAACACGGTTGCCGCAGCGTCTCCATAAGGCCCTTTACAGTGCTTACAGCACCAGAGACCAGGGTTCGTTCCCAATTACGGGCACTGTCTGTACAGAGCTGGTACATTCTCCCCGTGACCACGTGGGTTTTCTCTGAAATCTTCCGTATCCTCCCACACTCCAAAGATGTACAGGTTTGTAGATTAGCTTGGTATACATGCAAATTGTCCCTAGTGTGTGTAGGATAGCGTTAATGTGCGGGGATCAATGGTCGGTGCGGACTCAGTGGGCCGCAAGGCATGTTTCTGCGCTGTTTCTCTAAACTAAATTTTAAAAAATCAAATTAACTTCTGCTATTCAAGAGTATCCAAATAAGGTTGTAGGTGGTAGACATAAGTGCTGGAGAACGGGTGCGGCAGCATCTATGGAGCGAGGGAAATAGTTTTGGGCTGCAACCCTTCTTCAGACTGACTTGCTTGTAGCTGACTTGGTAAAACCAATGTGCAATTCTGTCCCAATACATTCCAGTTATATTCCCTGGAATGATACCTTTGGTCTGCAGATCTATTGCTGAAATGTTATTTTCTAATTGATGAAAAAAATTGGATCATATCTTCCTCAAATAAGGATTAACAGTAGCAACAACTGATTGCCTTTTTTTGAAAATGTGGCTGACATCTGCTTTATAAATGTGTCATGAAAAGATGTGCTGAGGGATATTGTTTGAAGTCTATCAGATCTCATATAGATAGGGTGGTAAAGAAAGCTTTTGGTATGCTAGCCTTTATAAATCAGAGCATTGAGTATAGAAGCTGGGATGTAATGTTAAAATTGTACAAGGCATTGGTGAGACCAAATCTGGAGTATGGTGTACAATTTTGGTCGCCCAATTATAGGAAGGATGTCAACAAAATAGAGAGGGTACAGAGGAGATTTATTAGAATGTTGCCTGGGTTTCAACAGCTAAGTTACAGAGATAGGTTGAATAAGTTAGGTCTTTATTCTCTGGAGCGCAGAAGGTTAAGGGAGGATTTGATAGAGGTCTTTAAAATGATGAGAGGGATAGACAGAGTTGATGTGGACAAGCTTTTCCCTTTGAGAATAGGGAAGATTCAAACAAGAGGACATGACTTTAGAATTAAGGGACAGAGGTTTAGGGGTAACATGAGGGGGAACTTCTTTACTCAGAGAGTGGTAGCGGTGTGGAATGAGCTTCCAGTGGAAGTGGTGGCAGCAGGTTCGTTGGTATAATTTAAAAATAAATTGGATAGGCATATGGATGAGAAGGGTATGGAGGGTTATGGTATGAGTGCAGGCAGGTGGGACTAAGGGAAAAAAGTTGTTCGGCACGGACTTGAAGGGCCGAGATGGCCTGTTTCCGTGCTGTAATTGTTATATGGTTATCCATCATTACCATGAGAGCAGTAGGAGAAATTTGAGATAAGCAACATACTGGCACATTCAAATGGATAAAGTGTAAATCTCCCCAATAACGTATTGGCAAGAGCATAAGCAGAGCGACATCATTTAGCAGGGCTGTTTAATCAAATTCAAATTACTTATGTATTCAACAGTCAAGCCTCACATAACTATTTACATGAAGCCTCAATGCAATGGTGTCAGGTCTTACGTTTGATCTAGTTTCTAGTTATTGGTTTTTAGTATTAGAGTTTGCATTCTTGTTTTGTTTTGGTGTCTCACATCTCCTCTTGTTTCAGGTCCCATTTCCTGTCAGGTCGTTTACCCTCAAGTGATTATTGGCCCCGCCCTGATGTGTTTCACCTGTGTCTCGTTATCCCCTGTTAAGTCTGTATTTAAGCCCTTTGTGTTTTAGTTCTCATTGCCAGTTTGTTGTGTATGCTACTTGGTATCACCTCGTTCCAGCTCTAGAAATATTGTGACTTTGTGATCTCGACCATTGCCTGTTTTTCAACCACTGTTTTTGCCTGTTCCTAGGTTATACTGTTGCCTCTGTTTTTGCTTGCCTGTGAATTGACTTGGACCGATTAAACTCTGAATATGGATCTGCCCTGTGTCTGAGCCTGCATTTGTGTCCTCCTCCTCGTTCAGTTCTGACAGTACGAACTGGCCAACAATGGACTCAGTGGGCTCTGATCCGTTTCGTGCAGCGCTCTGGAAGCAAGAGGAGCGCATCTCGCATTATGAGGGTCAACCCGCCTCGATCGTCGCCAGGTTCTGGGATCTCGGCGAGCGTCTGCAGGGGTTCCAGGTGGACATCGGTTCACAGGTGAACACTTTTAGTTCTTGATTTGAAGACCTGGTTGCTCGGCTGAATTATTTGTTTCCTACTCTGGTTCCTGTGCCTGCCAAGTCTGTTTCCTTGTGTGTGTCTCCAGGGGCTTCGATGGCCATGGATGCTGCAGTGTCTCCATTCGTCCACTTGGCAAGACCAGAACACTTTTTGGGGGAATCTGAGAGGTGTAGATCTTTTTTGATTCAGTGTGGGCTGCATTTTGAACTTCAGGCAGCTTCCTTTCCATCAGAACGCTCAAGGGTAGCCTTTATCATCACGCACCTGTCGGGTAGAGCGGAGGCTTGGGCCACGGTGGAATGGGCTCTGAATTCTCCTGGTTGCCAGACATCGGTCCTGTTCATGGTTCCTGTCCTGCACGTTTGACCACTCCAATCCTGGCCGATAGGCTTCACAGAACCTGGTCTCCATGAAACATGGTAATCGCTCAGTTATGGATTTTGCTATTGAATTTCAAACTGTTGCTGCTAAGAGTGGATGGAATGAGTCTGCTTTGTTGGATGCTTTCGGCAATGGATTGTCTGAAGCTATCAAGGATCAGTTGGCTCCACTAACCCTGCCTTCCGATTTCGAGTCTATGATTTCCCCGGCTGTCCAAATTGACGCTAGGGTCAGAGAAAGGAGATGGGCGGCAGCGTCGCCCTTCATCCCTCTCGGCCGGTCCAGTCAGCCTACAGCGCCACCTGTCTCTTCGGAGGATCCCATGCAGGTTGGACGAGCCAAACTCAGCCCGGAGGAACGGCAGCGCCGCCTAAGGGAGGGGAGGTGTTTTTACTGCAAGATTCAACAGCTTCAAGATCCTCAGGAGGCTAGTGCACTGGATGGGTGCCTAATGTACAGGGTGATTCACCGAACGCAACCTGTTCAACTCGTGGCAGGTAATCTCTTGGAGACCATCAGTTTTCATCTCCTCGACTGTTCTCTTCATCCTCTGGTTTTGTGGCTCAATTGGCTGTCTTACCATAATCCTCACATGTACCGGGGAAGTAATTTCTTGGGGAAATAATTGTGAACTCGTCTATCTACATGATTCTTCTCCTGAGTCTAGGAAGGATCCATCCTGGAACAGTTGGGATCTTCCAGGACCACCCTCCGGCAGCCTTCCTGTTCAAAGGAGGGATTTTCCAGATCTCACCAAGTTTCCCTCATGTTATCTAGACCTTAAGGAGATGTTCAACAAGGCCAAGGCCACCTCTCTTCCGCCGCATAGACCATACGACTGCTGCATTGACCTTCTGCCAGGTACAGCGCCTCCTAAGGGTCGTCTTTATTCCTTGTCTTCACCTGAGCGGCTCGCCATGGAAAAGTACATTGACGACGCCCTTGCTGCTGGGATCATCAGACCTTCCTCTTCACCTGCAAGAGCTGGATTCTTCTTTGTGGATAAGAAGGATGGAACACTTTGGCCCTGCATAGTCTACAGAGGACTCGATGACATTACTGTTAAGAACAGATACCCTCTTCCTCTTATCTCCTCTGCATTTGAACTGTTAAAGGACGCTAAAGTATTCACTAAGTTAGATCTTAGAAATGCTTATCTGGTAAGGATAAGGGAGGGGGATGAATAGAAGACTGTTTAACACACCCAGTGGTCATTATGAATATCGGGTCATGCCGTTTGGTCTAACTAATGCTCCAGCCGTTTTTCAAGGCATGGTTAACGATGTATTACGGGACATATTGAACAAGTTTGTGTTTGTGCACCTTGATGACATTTTGATTTTTTTTTTCTCCAGATGAAACATCCCATGTGCAGCATGTACACCAGGTGCTGGAACGTTTGTGCTGGAATGATTTGTTTGTGAAAACTGAGAAATGTGAATTTCATGTTAACACTGTTCAACTCCTTGGTTATGTTGTGCCACCTGATGGTATACAGATGGACCCGGGCAAGGTCAGTGCTGTGGCCACCTGGCCTACACCCTCCAGTCGTAAGTGACTTCAGAGGTTCCTTGGGTTTGCTAATTTTTATAGGAAGTTTATCCGGCAGTTTAGTGTCACTGGTGCACCACTCCATGCTCTCGCCTCACCCCACGTGCCTTTCTCTTGGTACCCTCAAGCAGAAACTGCATTGATGAGACTCAAGATGAGCTTTTCCTCAGCCCCCATCCTGGTTCACCCTGAACCGTCACTTCAGTTCATGGTTGAGGTGGATGCCTCGGGTGTGGGCATCGGGGCCAGAAATCCTCCACAGGTGGTCGACTACATCCCTGCGTTTTCCTCAAGAAAGTTTTCTCCTGCTGAGAGAAATTATGATGTGGGTAACCGTGAACTGTTAGCGGTTAAAGCAGCCTCGGAGGAATGGTGACATTGGTTGGAGGGTACCAAGCAGCCATTTCTAGTTTGGACAGACCACAAGAACCTGGAATACATCAAGTCAGCCAAACGCCTCAACTCTCGCCAAGCAAGGTGGGCTCTCTTCTTTAATCGATTTGATTTTGTACTGTCTTACCGCCCTAGTGCCAAGAATGGCAAACCTGATGCTCTCTCCAGACAGTTTGATCCTGACCCGTCCCCTAAGGTTTCAACTCCCATTCTGCCTGCTTCCTGTTTTGTTGGGGCGGTTACTTGGGAGATTGACAGGAGAGTTTCCGAGGCAACTGCTGGTGTCAGTCTCCGCTGGGGTGTCCTTCTAATCGTCTGTTTGTTCCCGAGTCTCTTCGTTCACAGGTGATTCACTGGGCTCATACGTCTTGGATCTCCTGTCATCCCAATGTCTGCCGAACCCTGTTTGTGGCCAAACAGCAGTTTTGGTGGCCTTCCATGGAGAGGGGGATTAAGGAGTACGTCGCCTCCTGCAGTATTTGCGCTTAGAATAAGACCTCACGTCGGCCCACCTTTGGCCTCCTGAATCCGCTGCCTGTTCCCTCACGCCCCTGGTCAGAGATCTCCATGGACTTTGTCACGGGCCTGCCCTCTTAAGTCATGACTGGTGGACAGATTTTCTAAGATGGTGCATTTCATTCTGTTGCACAAGCTTCCCTCTGCCAGGAAGATGGCAGAGGCCATGTTGTCATGTTTTTCGAATTCATGGATTTCCCAGAGACATTGTGTCTGACCGGAGGCCTCGGTTCGTGTCCAGGTTTTGGAAGGAGCTTCTGTTGGACGTCATGGTCAGCCTTACATCTGGTTATCACCCGGAATCCAATGGACAGACTGAACGCCTTAACCAGGAATTGGAGACAGGACTGCGGTGCTTGGTGGCACAGAATCCTTCAACTTGGAGCAAACGCCTTATTTGGGTGGAGTATGCACACAACACACGCCCTTGCTCATCCTCTGGCCTCTCTCCATTCCAGTGTGCCTATGGTTATCAACTGCCGTTGTTCCCTGCTGTGGAGAAGGAGTCCAGTGTGCCCTCCGCTCAGGCTCTCATCCATCGCTGTCACAAGGTTTGGAATGGGGCTCGTCAGATGCTGTTGCGCAGTTCTGTGTGTTACAAGAGGATGGCTGATCGTGGAAGAACGCCGGCTCCAGTATAGTCGCCGGGCCAAAAGGCGTGGCTCTCCACTCGAGACTTACCTCTACCAAGAGTCACTTGCATGTGCAGGTTCAAATTGACAACACTACAAAAGTGGCATATGTTAATCACATGGGTGGAATAAGTCAATCTTGTGACAGATTGGCTAATCGGAGATGGTGCACTGACACAAACTTTTGGCTTTCAGCAATCTACTTGCCAGGTAGATTTGACATAGTGGCAGACACAAGGTCATGCCAATTCAATGACAACATAGAATGGATGTTGAATCAGGACATATTTAATGATGTTGTTGCTCAATATGGAATGCCAGATATTGGTTTGTTTGCATCTAGACTAAACCATCAGTTGCCTAAATAGGTCTCATGGGAACCAGACCCTGGGGCAGCAGCAGTCAATGCATTCTCGCTGCATTGGGGTGGAATGTTTTTATATGCATTTCCTCCATTCTGTCTCATCAGTTGGTGCCTGCAAAAAATCAAGCAGGACTCCGCTTCAGGAGTATTGATAGTGCCAGACTGGTCTACTCAGCCATGGTTCCCTCTTGTGTTGCAGATGACTATTCAGCCTCCTATGATTGATCCCAAACATAAAAGCCTACTGGTGAACCTGGTAACTGGTCGTATTGATCTGTTAATTTGCAGATTCTAAGAATGCCATACCTGGGGAGAGGACCGTCTGATCGCACCGTGGATGTTCTCACATCGGCCTGGAGGAATACTACCCAGAAGCACTACATCTCCTCGATAAGAAAGTGGGTGGGGTGTTCTGCTTACGGCAGAATATTTCATATCAAACTGCAGGCATACCAGACGTGCTGGAGTTCTTGTCAACTCTCTATTTTGATCATAAGTTAAGCTATAGTGCGATCAATATAGCCAGAAGTGCTCTGTCTTCATATTTACCCATGGAGTCAGAATTATATTCTGTGGGGACACATCCTTTAGTTTCTAGATTTATGAAGGGAGTTTTTAATTCCAATCCTCCTCGGCCCAGGTATTTGGTTATCTGGAATGTAAGCAAGGTCTGATGCTCCTTCGTCAGTGGACTCCTGTCACAGCCCTGTCTTTGCCCAAACTCACCATGAAGGTAGTCATGCTTATGGCATTGGTTTCAGCCCAACGTGTGCAGGCATTACAGAAGCTGAGACTAGATATGATGGATGTATCGGCAGATGCCATTAGTTTTTATATTGATGATTTGCTCAAGCATAGTAGAATAGGGGTGACAGGGTGTAAGATTATCTTTTTGGCACACCCCACGGATTACCGCCTGTGTGTAGTGTCATGTTTGTTATATTATATTGAGGTTACCAGAATCCTAAGAGGCGAGGAATCAGCATTATTTATTTGCCACAATAAAAAAGCATAGGTGTCGGTTCAAACTATTTCAAGGTGGCTAAAGCAGGTGCTGGTTTACGCTGGGATTGACACTGACAAATTTAAATCTCATTCCACTAGGGCGGCATTAACGTCAGCGGCCAGGGTGATGGACGTCCCTATGGACCATATCCTTGCGGCTGCAGGATGGTCCAGTGAACTGATGTTCCAAAAATTTTATCCTAAGCCAATTGCCATATCGGGGATATTTGCCAATTCTGTTTTAAGTTCAGTTTTATAGTTTCCCCTAGGATAGAAGGGGTTACTATCGTTTCTTTATAAATAGACTGTTAATTTGTTTCCAGCAATGTTGCGTTTGATGCATTATTGATTAATTTCTTATTGTGAGTCAATGCAGTGAGACGCCGGGATTTGAATCTGTGGCATGAAATCACAGAGCTTTGAAATCTTCACGTGGTCACTCACGTGACTTCGAAGTAAATTAGTAAGATTAAACGAGAACTTACCAGTTTCAAGTTTGATTGTTATTTTATGAGGAGTTACGATGAGGGGCTAGGTGCCCTCCACTCCCAGCCCTCATAGACGTCATCTGGTAGTTCTAGTTCTCTCATCTTACTATTATACTTCAGTCACTATTACCTGTGATTTCACACCGCTGCTTTGAAGATTGACATGAGTGCTGCTGGACGGGGTTCTTCACGTAATCCCTCATTGTAATTCCTCATAAAATAACATTCAAACTTCAAACTGGTAAGTTTTCATTTAATCTTACTATTTTGTTGCATTATTTAAAATGTCAAAATTTAATTTTGGGTTTTTTTAAATTAAAGCCAGTTATCAGTTAACGACACTGCTGAATACCATTCATGGAAAATAGAGGTTCAGTCATCAGATATTACACATGGATATTCATTAGTCTTTCAGCATTGTGGTCATACACAAATTGAATGAAGCAACTGAAATTTTACCAATATCACAAAATGTGTTACTTGTGTCACCTTTCCAGGTTATCTTTAACATCAAAGCTGCATCATCTGCCTTGTGTGAAAATGATAGTGGGGAGAGGAAAAATGGTTATCAAAAATTAATGCAGGACCATGATCAGCCGGGCAAATGGACTGAGGAAACGCAAATGGAGTTTCAGAAAAGTGTGAGATGCTGTGTATTGGGAAGTCAAACCAGGGCAAGACCTTCATATAAATGGTAAGGCCTTGGGGAGTACTGTAGAGCAGAGGGTCGAGGGGAACATGTACACAGTTCCTTGAAAGTGGAGTCACAGGTTGGTAGGGTGACAAAGAAGGCTTTTGGCACATTGGCCTGCATCAGTCAGGGTATCGGAAGGATGTTATTAAGCTGGAAAGAGTGCAGAGCAGATTTATGAGGATGTTGCCAGGATTCGAGGGCCTGAACTATATGGTGATATTGAGCAGACTAGAACTTGATTCTTTGGGGCACAGGAGGCCAAGGGGTGATCTTATGGAGATAGTGGTTGAGGAAGATACTATAGCAGCATTTAAAAGGCACTCAGACAGGTACATGGATAGGAAAGGTTTTGAGGGATCTGGGCCAAATGGGACTTGCTTAGATGGGGTATTGAATTGAATAAATGTTATTAGCCAAATATGTATACAATGAATTTGCCTTGGTGTTTTGCTTACAAGTAACAACACAATATACAGTAGACAATTAAAAATAAAACATTATAATTTAAACATGTGAAGAATTAAGTAAAATACCAGAGCACAGGGCGGCTACAGACTTTTGGCTGTTGAGTATAGCTACTGCTCGTGCTAAAAATCTGTTTTTATGTCTGGCTGTGGCGGTTTTGTCCTCTCCTTCTAGAGGGAAGTGCTTGAAACAGTTTGTGGCCAGGGTGAGAGGGGTCAGATGATCTTGCCCGCTCTCTTCCTGGCCCTTGCAGTATACAGTTCATCAACGGAGGGAAGGATGCAGCCAATAACCTTCTTGGCTGATCGAATGATGCGCTGCAGCCTCCGGATGTCGTGCTCGGTGGCTGAGCCAAACCAGACCATGATGGAGAAGGTGAGGCAGTATAAAACTGGACAATTATTGCTTGTGGCAAATTGCGTTTTCTCAGCTGCTGCAGGAAGTACATTCTCTGTTGGGCCTTTTAGACTGGAGTGCATGATGGCCTCTCATTTAAGGACACTGGAGACGATGGTTCCAAGGAAATTAAATTACTCCACAGATGTGACTGTGGTGTTGTTGATGGTGAGTGAGGGGAGGGGAAGCACTCCTAAAGTCTACAATCAATTCCACCGTCTTAAGAGCATTGAGCTCCAGGTTGTTGTGATGGCACCAGGAAGCCAGCTATGTCACTTCCTGCCTGTAGGCAAATCCCTCCTCGTCCTGGATCAGTCCAATCGGATAGACACAAAATGTTGGAGTAATTCAGCGGGTGAGGAAGCATCTCTGGAGAGAACGGGGGACGTTTCGGGCTGAGATGCTTCTTCAGACCCTTCTTGACCCAAAACGTCACCCATTCCTTCTCTCCAGCGATGCTGCCCTTCCTGCCCAGCCACTCCAGCATTCTGTGTCTACCCTTGACTCAAACCAGCATGTGCACTTCTTTCCTATATATGGATTAAACTCTATGTGCAAATATCTGTAACATATCTATTTCCCGCTGTACACTTTGCCAGCCGTCTTTATTGACTCGTGTTGGTCCTAAATGACTTTCCCCTTATCCTTAAACTGTGACCCCTTGTTCTGGACTTCCCCAACATTGGGAACAATCGTCCTGCATCTAGCCTGTCCAACCCCTTAAGAATTTTGTTATTTTATATAAGATTTCCCCTCAATCTTCTAAATTCTAGCGAGTGCAAGCCGAGTCTATCCAGTCTTTCTTCATATGAAAGTCCTGCCATCCCAGGAATCGGTCTGGTGAACCTTCTCTGTACTCCCTCTATGGCAAGAACATCTTTCCTCAGATTAGGAGACCGAAAATGGACACAATACTCCAGGTGTGACCTCACCAAGGCCCTGTACAACTGCCGTAGAACCTCCCTGCTCTTCGACTCAAATCCTTTTGCTATGAATGCTAACATACCATTCGATTTCTTCATTACCTGCTGCACCTGCTACTTTCAATGACTGGTGTACCATGACACCCAGGTCTCGTTGCATCTCCCCTTTTCCTAATTGGCCGCCATTCAGATAAGTCTACTTTCCTGTTCTTGCCATCAAAGTGGATAACCTCACATTTATCCACATTATACTGCATCTGCCATGGATTTGCCCACTCACCCAACCTATCCAAGTCACCTTGCAGCCTCCTAGCATCCTGCTCACAGCTAACACTGCCCCCAGCTTCGTGTCATCCGCAAACTTGGAGATGTTGCATTCACTTCCCTCGTCCAAATCATTAATATATATTGTAAATAGTTGGGGTCCCAGCATTGAGCCTAGTACCCCACTAGTCACTGCCTGCTATTGTGAAAAGGACCTGTTTACTCCTACTCTTTGCTTCCTGTCTGCCAGCCAGTTATCTATCCACATCCATAATGAACCCCCAATACCGTGTGCTTTAAGTTTGTATACTAATCTCTTATGTGGGACCTTGTCGAAAGCCTTCTGAAAGTCCAGATATAACACATCCACCAGTTCTCCCTTATCCACTCTACTAGTTACATCCTCAAAAATTCCACAAGATTCGTCAGACATGATTTACCTTTCGTAAATCCATGCTGACTTTGTCCAATGATTTCACTACTTTCCAAATGTGCTGCTATCCCATCTTTAATAACTGACTCTAGCATTTTCCCACTACCAACGTTAGACTAACTGGACTGTAATTCCCTGTTTTCTCTCTCCGTCCCTTTGTAAAAAGTGAGGTTACATTATCATCCCTCCAATCTTTAGGAACTACTCCAGAATCTAAAGAGTTTTCAAAAATTATCACTAACGCATCCACTATTTCTGGGCCTACTTCCTTAAGCACTTTGCGATGCAGCCTATCTGGTCCTGGGGATTTATCGGCCTTTAATCCATTCAATTTACCCAACAATACTTCTCAACTAACTTGTATTTCACTCTGTTCCTCCATCTCATTTGAACCCCTGTCCCCTGCTATTTATGACAGATTATTTATGTCTTCCTTAGTGAAGACAGAACCAAAGTAGTTATTCAATTGGTCTGCCATGTCCTTGTTCCCCATAATCAATTCACCTGTTTCTGACTGCATATGTTAACTAATCTTTTTCACTTCACATATCTAAAAGCTTTTGCAGTCAGTTTTCTGAATGTTCCCTGACAATTTTCTTTCATAATCTATTTTCCCTTTCCTAATTGAGCCCTTTGTCCTCCTCTGCTGGAATCCCAGTCCTCTGGTAGGCTGCTTTTTCTGGTTAATTTGTATGCTTCATCTTTTGTTTTAATACTATCCCTGATTTCCCTTGTTATCCATGGATGCACCACCTTCCCTGATTTATTCTTTTGCCATACTGGGATGAACAATTGTTGTAGTTCATCCATGCGGTCTTTAAATGCCTTCCATTGCATATCCACAGTCAACCCTTTAAGAATCAATTGCCAGTCTATCTTGGCCAATTCACATCTCATACCCTCAAAGTTACCTTTCTTTAAGTTCAGAATCCTTGTTTCTGAATTAAATATGTCTAAATATGTCTCTCCATCCTAATGAAGAACCCAACCATATTATGGTCACTCTTGCCCAAGGGGCCACGCACAACAAGACTGCTAACTATCCCCTCATTTTGAGTAAATGACTCAATAGACTGCTCTCTCGTTGGTTCCTCTACATGTCGGTTTAGAAAACTATCCCGCATACATTCCAAGAAATCCTCTTCCTCAGCACCCCTGCCAATTTGATTCATCCAATCTACATGTAGATTGAAGTCACCCATTATAACTGTTTTACCTTTGTTGCATACATTTCTAATTTCCTGTTTGATGCCATCCCCAACTCCACTACTACTGTTAGGTGGCCTGTACACAACTCCCACTAGCATTTTCTGCCCCTTAGTGTTTCCCAGCTCTACCCATATCGATTCCACACCCTCCAAGCTAATGACCTTCCTTTCTATTGCATTAATCTCCTCTCTAACCAGCAATGCTACCCCACCTCCTTTTCCTTTCTGTCTATCCCTCCTGAATATTGAATATCCCCGGATGTTCAGCTGCCAGCCTTGGTCACCCTGGAATCATGTCACCGTGATCCCAACTATCATATTCATT
This sequence comes from Raja brachyura, assembly GCA_963514005.1. The sequence continues at coordinate 10,966,249 of OY740816.1, forward strand.
AATAACTATTTGCACATTCAACTCATCCACCTTATTATGAATGTTCCTTGCATTGAGACACAAAGCCTTCAGGGGGATTATTACAACGCTCTTAACCCTTATACAATTATGTTGAAAAGTGGCCCTTTTTGATTTTTGCCGTGGATTTGTTTACCTGCCACTTTTACTTTTTACCTTGCTACCTATTGCTTCTACCATCATTTTACACCCCTCAGTCTTTCTGCTCATGCTCCCATCCCCCTGCCACATTAGTTTAAATCCGCACTGACAGCAGTAGGTGCTGCAAATGCTGGAGCAACTCAGCGGGACAGACTGATGTCGGGGGGGGGGGGAGACTGAGTGGAGGTGTTCAATGAAACTATCGCCGAGCCTGCACTTGGCCTCACCGATGTAGAGAAGTTGACACCTGGAACAGCAGATGCAGTAGATGAGGTTGGAGGAGGTGTAAGTGAACCTCTGCCTCACCTGGAATGACTGTTTGGGTCTTTGGACGGAGTCCAGTGGGGGTGAAGGGACAGGTGTTGCATCTCCTGCAGTTGCAGGAGAAAGTACCTGGGGAGGGTGTGGTTTGGGTGGGAAGGGACCAATTGACCAGGGAGTTTCGGAGGGAACGGTCTTTGCGGAAAGGTATGTAGATGGGAAGATGTGGCCAGTAGTGGGGTCCTGTTGGAGGATTATATGCTGTACGCGACGGCTGATGGGGTGGAAGGTGAGGACAAAGGGGAACTCTGTCCTCGTTACGAATGGGGGGAGAAGTAAGAGCGGAGCAGCGGGATATCGAGGAGGCCCTAGTGAGAGCCTCATCTATAATGGAAGAGGGGAACCCCCATTTCCTAAAGAATTAGGACATCTCCGATGCCCTGATATGGAACATCTCATTCTGGGTGTAGATATGGAGTACACGGAGGAATTGGGAGTAGGGGATAGAATCTTTACAGGTAGCAGGGTGGGAAGAAGTGTAGTCAAGATAGTTACAGGAGTCGGTAGGATTGCCGTAGATGCTGGTCAATAGTCTGTTTCCTGTGGTGGAGACGGTGAGATCTAGAAACTGAGGGATATATCAGATGGTTCAAGTGAATTTGAGTGCATGATGGAAATTAGTGGTGAAATTGATGGAAGTCAGTGAGTTCTGCATGGGTGAAGGAGGTAGCACCAATGCAATCGTCAATGAAGCGGAGTTAGAGTTCGGGGATAGGGCCAGTGTATGCCTGGAATAGGCACTGTTCGACGTGCCCTACAAAGAGACAGGCATAGCTAGGGCCCATGCAAACTGAGATGAGAGAACAAAATTTCACCCAGAGTTGTGAATTTGTGGAATTCTCTGCCACAGAAGGCAGTCGAGGCCAATTCATTGGATGAATTTAACAGAGTTGGATAGAGCTCCAGGGGCTAGTGGAATCAAGGGATATGGGGTGAAGGGAGGCATGGGTTACTGGTTGTGGACAATCAGCCATGATCACAATGAATGGCGGTGCTGGCTCGAAGGGCCAAATGGCCTCCTGCACCTATTTTCTATGTTTCTACGAGATGTGCTTTCCCAACCTCACATGCTGCTTCCTGTCTATCAGGAAGTTGATGATCCTCTGACAGGGGTTCAGGCACAGTCAACCGGGAGAGTTTGGAGTGTAGTAGCTCTGGCACAATGGGTGTTGAATGTAGAGCTAAAGTCCACAAACAAAATCATGGTCAGCTTGTTGAAGAGTCTGTTTAGGTGATGTATGACTCCATGACGGTGTATCTGATTGAATAGTGCCAGAACAACAAGTTTGGTCTTAACATTAGCAAGATCATGGAGCAGATTATTGACTGCAGAAAGGGAAAGACAAAGATCCATGAACCTGGCTTTGTCAGCAAGACTGCGCTGGAGAGAGTAAACGGCTCAAGTTACCGCATGCATGCCTCTGAAGATCGATCTTGGCCCAAGCGCAGATTCAATCACTAAGAAAGCCTATCAGCATCTGACATTTATTTGCTGTTTTGCTAAATTATTGAACTTTTACAGTATCATGGAGGGCATACTGACTAGTGGCAACACGGGCCTGGTTCACTAACTCAAAGCACCCGAGAATGAAGGAGCTACAGAACCTTGCCCAATTGATCTTCCCACCATTCACCATTCCCACAGGAAGTACTGCATCAAGAAGGCAACTAATATCAATAAGACTCGCATCAACTTGGCCATGCTGTCACCTTGCTGCTGCCATCGGGAAGAAGGCACATCAGCCCAAAACCAGGTACAAGAATGGCCTTTACCCCATCAGGCTCTTTATCCACCCTGCACGACACTAAGCACAACTGCAACAAACTACTGTGGACTATAGATTACATTGCATACTTTGGGTTGTATTATGATGGTATGATTACCTAGTGTAATTGATAAATTATTGTATATAAATTATTAATGTGCAAGTACAGCTGCAGTAACTAAGACTTTCATTTTGCTGGTCACAGTGCATATAGTTTTTAGTTTGGAGGTACAGGGTGGAAACGGGCCCTTCGACCCACCGAGTCCATGCCGACCAGCAATACCCACACACCAATGCTATCCTACACACACTAAGGACAATTTATAATTATACCAAGCGATTCAATACCGATTAACCTACAAATGTGTAGGCTTTGGAGTGTGGGAGGAAACCGGAGATCGTGGAGAATACGCAAGTCGGTCACATGGAGAACGTACAAACGCCCGTAGTCAGAATCGAACCTGGGTCTCTAGCGCTGTAATGCAGCAACTCTCCGCTGCGCCACAATATCATCCCTAAGAGAATATGACATTTAAATACATTTGCCTCTTGAATTAATGGTGTTTTTCTTACCCCGCCTCTCGAATTCATGATAAGCTTATAACGTTTAAACAAGTTAGAGCTATTTGCAAGGGTCATTACTTGCCTGGAAGCTATTTAACGTGATGTACACCTGGTTGCAGCCTTCATGTGGACAATGAAACAGCTGAAACATCCCGTCAGCATCAATAACATGACCCCGTTTTTTCCTCTTTGGTCTGAAAGAGGGTGCAAAGATTAGACTGCGTCAATATACCTAGCAACACAACTCATCGGTTATTTGGACATCTACAGGTGTTACAACGATTGGCTTAACTACAAAGATCAGAAATTCCCAGGAATGACTAATAGTTAAACTTATCAGTTGGACCTCAGCACACTGTGCCAGTTGACCTTAACTAAGGCTTACCTTCCCTACTACTGGTGTCTTCAGTTTGGAATTCCATGTGAACAATGGGACAAAACTACAATAATGCATTGAAATAATGTGCCTCATGGACAACTAATCTGCAAATAGCTGTCGGGGAAGTCAGTGATCAATCAACCTTGCGTGCAAAGAAAAACATCTAAGATATGGAGACTTTACAAGAGAGAACCTGGTCCATAGGTGCAAGAGAGCCATTAATAAATGAACTCAGGAGACATATTTTTGCTAAGTTACAATGTCAAACCATGGAATTTCTATAATGAGATCGTTTAACAGAGAGCCAAACAAACACATGAAAGTTAAAGTAAAATAAGGACAAGGCATTGAGATGGCAGGGAGGAAAGGCCCAAGTGACGAACATAGAATAATCTATTACCTGCTATAAATGCTTTGTCAGACCTATTCTAATTTAGGTATATGGTCCCTCCTGCAGATGCTTATTTCTACCATTGGGTGGAATCGAAGTTACAATTTCCCACACCGACACCTAGCCACACACTCATCTCCCTGCTACCTTCGGGTAGAAGGTACAGGAGCCTGAAGACTGCAACAACCCGGTTCAAGAATAGCTACTTCCCCACAGCCATCAGGCTATTAAACCTGGCTCGGACAAAACTCTCAACATTAATATCCCTCCATCTGTTATTTGCACTTTATTAATTTATTAAGTCATGGGTGTATTTATGTATAGAATTGTAGTCAATGCCTTCTATGTTCTGTTGTGCTATGCAAAGAAAGATTTTCATTGTCCTGTCAGGGACACATGACAATAAACTCTTTTGACTTTTACTTTTCCATCGCCCAAGGCCCTCTAAAAGCTATTTATGCACGTCATATACAAAGGCAAAACATGGAAGAACACATTGTAAGAACATATTGAACGAATGGGAAAGGTTTTGCCAATGACACTTATTTTTTACTATGTCATTCTAAACACCATATGAATCAGTAGAAAATTCCCTCCAATCCTGTTTAGAGAACATCGAAAAGGCCCTTTGTCCCATAATATCTGTGCCAAACATGATGCCAAGTCCAACATTGCAATAGATGAAAGGGATATGGTAACTAGAAAGAGAAGAGGGCCCCTCATAAACCATAGTGGTCATTTACGTGCAGGAGATGGGCAAGCTCAACTGTGCATATTTCTCTATTTTCCCCGTAAAGAACAACATGAAGGTGATGGAATGTGGGACAGTTTAATGGTGATTTCTTGAGGACAGTCCATATTCTGGTCAAGGAGGGATGGGCCCCATGAGGCATATGAAGGCAGATAAATCTCATGGGCCTAATCAGATATATCCAAGGAAGTGTCAGAAGGAAGAGAAGAAAGTGCGAGAGCCCTGGCTCAGATATATATGAATTCAGTTCAGGACAGACGAGGTGTCGGATGGCTGGAGGGTGACTAACGTTGTGCCTCTCTATGAAGGCAAAGCTGCAGAAATGGTCTACACGGACTTCAGCAAGGCACTTCATACGCCTCAAGATGGCCAGCACCTCCTCAAGACATCTCCACAACTGTCCCAATTCCCCAGTCTTCATGTCTTTCTCCCTGTTAAAAATGGACAAATACTCATTGAGGACTTTGCCCATCTCCTGCGTCTCCACACAGAGATAAAAACATAGAAACATTGAAAAATAGGTGCAGGAGTAGGCCATTCAGCCCTTCAATATGATCACAGCTGATTATCTAAAATCAGTACCCCATCCCTGCTTTATACCCATATCCCTTGATTCGGTTAGCCCCAAGACCCCAATCTAACTCTATCTTGAAAACATCGAGTGAATTGGCCTCCACTGCCTTCGGTGGCAGAAAATTCCACAGATTCACAACTCACTGGGTAAAAAAGTTTTACCTCATTTCAATTCGAAATGGCCTTCCCCTTATTCTTAAACTGTGACCCCTGGTTCTAGACTCCCCCAACATCAAGAACATTTTTCCTGCATCAAGCCTGTCCAATCCCTTAAGAACGTTATATGTTTCTATAAGATCCCCTCTCATCCTTCTAAATTCCAGTGAATACAAGCCCAGTTGACCCATTCTTTCATCATATTTCAGTCCCGCCATCCCAGGAATTAACCTGGTGAACCTACACTGCCCTCCCTCAATAGCAATAATGTCCTTCCTCAAATTAAAAGATGAATTGCACACAATACTCCAGGTGCGGTCACACCAGGGCCTATACAATTGCAGTAGGACCTCATTGCTCCTAAACTCAAATCCTTTCGCAATGAAGGCAATTAGTTATCTTCACTGCTGCTGTACTTCCATGCTTACTTTCACTTATTTGCAGATGACTGTATTGTGTATCGAGAAATCTAATCTGCTGAAGATGCCAAGGTTTTCTTCAAGATGACATAAACCATCTTTGCAATTGGGAAACCATTTGGCAAATGGGTTTCAATCACACCAAATGCTTTTCCATGAGAGTCGCTCATAAAGCCAAGCCGATTATGAACCGGTACAAGATGGGAGACAGCCTGCTTAAAGAAGTTGATCACCACCCATACCTGGGAGTTGAACTCACATCTGGCCTCGCCTGGAACAGACACATAAACCAGATTGACACAAAAGCAAACGGAGCTCCAGAGAAATGTATCCTGTTGTGACAAACTGACAAAGGAGGTAACGTACAAAGCATTAAAGAAGGAACTGCAGATGCTGGAGAATCGAGGGTTACACTAAAAGCTGGAGAAACTCAGCGGGTGCAGCAGCATCTAAGGAGCGAAGGAGATAGGCGACGTTTCAGGTCGAGACCCTTCTTCAGACTGGTCAGGGATCAGGGAAACGAGAGATATAGACAGTGATGTGGAGAGATAAAGAACAATGAATGAAAGATGTGCAAAAAAGTATTGAAGATAAAGGAAACAGGCTGTTTGTAGTGTGAAAATGAGAAGCTAGTGCGACTTGGGTGGGGGGGGGGGGAGATGGAGAAGGAATGCCAGGGCCCGAGGGCTGAGGGAGAGGTGGGGAGGGGGAGGAGGTAGTCTGGGTTAACAGAATTGAGAAAATTCAATGTTTAAGCCCAGAGGATGCAGATTCCCCAAGCGGAATATGAGGTGCTGTTCCTCCAACTTGCGGTGTTGCTCACTCTGGCCGTGGAGGAGGCCCAGGACCGAGAGGTCGGATACGCAGTGGGAGGGGGAGTTGAAGTGCTGAGCCACCGGGAGGTCGGGTTGGTTATTGCGGACCGAGTGGAGGTGTTCGGCGAAACGATCGCCCAGCCTCCGCTTGGTCTCACCGATGTAGATCAGCTGGCATCTGGAGCAACGGATGCAGTAGATGAGATTGGAGGAGGTGCAGGTGAACCTCTGTCGGACTTGGAATGACTGCTTGGGTCCCTGAAAGGAGTGGATGGGGGAGGTGAAGGGACAAGTGTAGCATCTCTTGCGGTTGCAAGGGAAAGTGCCCGGGGAAGGGGTGGAGCGGGAGGGAAGGGAAGAATTGACAAGGGAGTTGCAGAGGGAGCGGTCTTTGCAGAAGGCAGACGGGGGGAGATGGGAAGATGTGGCGAGTGGAGGGGTCACGCTGGAGGTGGTGAAACTGGCGGAGGACTATCTGTTGTATGCGCTGGCTGGTGGGGTGAAAGGTGAGGACCAGGGGGACTCGGCCCTTGTTGTCAGTGGGGGATGGGGAGAGAGGGCAGTGTCACGGGGTATGGTGGAGACCCTGGTGCGAGCCTCATCTATAGTGTGGGAGGGGAATCCCCATTCTCTGAAGAACGAGGACAAAGCACTTGTCCGCCCAATGTACAGGCACACCCAGGTCTCATTGCATCTCCCCTTTTCCTAATCTGCCTTCCTGTTTTTGCCAGCAAAGTGGATAATCTCACATTTATGCACATTATACTACATCTGCCATGCATTTTCCCACTCACCCAACCTATCCAATTCACCCTGCAGCATCATAACATCCTCCTCGCAGCTCACACTCCAGCTTTGTGTCATCCGCAAACTTGGAGGTTTTGGGGGGGGAGGGGGGGGAAGGGAGGAGTGTGGGGGTGGGATGGGGGAGGGGGGGGTGTGTGGGGGAGGGTGTGTGTGTGTGCGGGAGGGGGTGTGGGGAGTTGTGGGTGGGGGGGTGAGGGCGGGGGGGTGGTGGAGGGTGGTATGTGGGCGGTGGGGCAGAGAGCTCGGAGTAAAGACGGGGGTTGTGGGGGGTATCATGGGGAAGGGGGCAAGAGCCAGCGAGGGGGACCCAGAGGGGAGGGGGCTGGAGTGAACTCAGCGGATGCTGGTCGCTGGACTGCTGGTCACTGGTTGCTGGACCGTCGGACCGTTGGTCGTTCTCCTTCGCCGGGATCATGATTCCCCGCTTTCCGTTTGGCGACATTTCCCGCTCCGGGCCGGGCTGTTTCCTCCGAAAATTGTGTTCGGTTGGAGACCTCTGCCGGCCGGCCACAGCTCCAGTAAAGACGCAATGACGCAGGAAGGGGGTGGACTGTCCCGCCGAGTGACAGGAGAAAAGGCTAATCCATGCGGCGCTGAATGGCAGGAGAGGCAATCGATCTGTGCACGCGCGGGTTTAAAGATTTTAAACCTCGCTAACGTTTACATTGGACCACCGATCAGATCGAAACTTGGTGCAATCGCAGCACAGGAGAACGGTGAATAAGCTGGCAAAAAATCGTAGCGCAATCGTGTAACGTTTTTGCGCAAATAGAATGACCACGTAACCGGAAGATAACAACATCAGAGTTTTAGTTATGTATAGATTTGCCAGTCTATCCTGGCCAATTCCCGTCTCATACCTCCAAGGTCTCCTTTCTTTAATTTCAGGACCCTATTCTCTAAATTAACCATGTCACTCTCCATCCTAATGCAGAATTGCACCATATTATGGTCACTGTTGCCCAAGAGGCTTTACACAACCAGATCGCTAACTAATCCTTCCTCATTACACAATACCCGGTCTAGGATGGCCTGCCCTTTAGTCAGTTCCTCTACAAATTGGTTTAAAAACCCACCGCATATACATTCCAGCAAATCCTCCTCAATGTTGTTACCAGTTTGGTTTGCCCAATCTATATGTAGATTAAAGTGACCCTTGATAACTGCTGTATCTTTGCTACACGCATCCCTAATTTCCTGCTTGATGCAATCCCCAACCTCCCTATTGCTGCTTGGTGCTCTGTATAGAACTCCAACAAGTGTTTCCTGCCCTTGGCTATTTCGCAGTGCTACCCATACCGATTCTACAGCATACAAGCTAATATCTCTCCTTACTATTGCATTAATCTCCTCTTTCACGAGCAATGCAACCCCACCTCCTCTTCCTTTCTGTCTATCCTTCCTGAATATTGAATACCCCTGCATGTTTAGCTCCCAGCCTTGGTCACCCTGGAGCCATGTCTCCGTAATGCCAGCTATATCATATCTGTTAACTACTAGCTGCGCATTCAATTCATCCACCTTATTACGAATGCTCCTCGCATTAAGGCACAAGGCTTTCAGGTTTGTTTTTCATTTCTCCCTTCTACCTTTTCCTTCTGTCCTGGCCGCATGGCCCTGTCTCCTTGCACTGGTTCGCATACTCCTGCCCTATTAGTTTAAACGTGACATTTCCTACACTCTCTTTCCCGCTAACTGCACGCATATGCTTGCATGTTGTTGACCTCAATCCCCCCCCACCCCCCCCCCCCCCCCCCCACCCCCCACTGTTTAGTTTAAACTCAACCGTGTAGCATTAGCCTACCTGCCTGCCAGAATGTCGGTCCCCCTCCAATTAAGGTGCAACCTGTCCCTTTTGTACAGGTCACCTCTGCCCCAGAAGAGAATCCAGTGGTCTAGAGGAACTCGGCGGGTGAGGCAGCATCTATTGAGCGAAGGAATAGGTGAGGTTTTGGGTCGAGACCCTTCTTCAGACTGATGTGGGGGTGTGGGGGGGGGGGGCGGGAAGAAGAACGGAAGAGGCGGAGACAGTGGACTGTGGGAAAGCTGGGAAGGGGAGGGGAAGGAGGGAGAAAGCAGGGACTACCTGAAACTGGAGAAGTCAATGTTCATACCACTGGGGTGTAAACTACCCAAGCGAAATATGAGGTGATGCTCCTCCATTTTACGGTGGGACTCACTATGGCCATGGGGGAGGCCCAGGACTAGAAAGGTCGGATTCAGAATGGGAGGGGGAGTTGAAGTGTGGAGCCACCGGGAGATCAGGTTGGTGAATGCAAACTGTGCGGAAGTGGTGGGCGAAGCAATCGCCAAGCCTGCGCTTGGTCTCACCGATGTAAGGAAAAGTACCAGGAGAGGGGGTGGTTTGGGTGGGAAGGGATGAATTGACCAGGGAGTTACCGAGGGAACGGTCTCTGCGGAAAGCCGAAAGTGGAGGAGATGGGAAGATGTGGCCAGTGGTGGGATCCCGTTGGAGGTGGCAATAATGTCAGAGGGTTATCTATTGTTTGTGACGGCTGGTGGGGTGGAAAGGTGAGGAAGGGGGGGACTCTGTCCTTGTTATGAATGGGGGGGGGGGGGGGTGGGAAGTGAGAGCGGAACTACGGGATATAGAAGAGACCCTGGTGAGAGCCTCATCTATAGACGAAGAGGGGATCCCTGAAGAATGAGGACATCTTTGATGCCCTGCTTTGGAACACCTCATCCTGGGTGCAGATGCGGCGTAGACAGAGGAATTGGGAGTAGGCGATAGAAATCTTACAGGAAGCAGGGTGGGAAGAAGTGCAGTCCAGATAGCCATGGAAGTCAGTGGGTTTGAAGTATATGTCGGTCAGTAGTCTGTTACCTGCGATAGAGATAGTGAGGTCTAGAAACGGTAGGGAGATGGCGGAAATGGTCCGGGTGAATTTTGGAGCCGGATGGAAGTTAGTGGTGAAATGGAAGTCAGTGAGTTCTGTATGGGTGCAGGAGGTAGCACCAATGCAGTCATCAATATAGCGGAGGTAGAGTTCGAGGATAGGGCCACGTTTGGAGGAAATAGGAGGAGTCAAAGGAAAAGTTGAAGAGGGTAAGGACCAGCTCCGCTAGGCGGATGAGAGTATCGGTAGACGGGGATTGGTTGGTTCCGCGGTCGAGGAAGAAACGGAGGGCTTTAAGAACCTCCTGGTGGGGGATGGAGGTGTAGAGTGACTGGACATCCATGGTGAAGAAGATGGAATGGGTGCCTGGAAAACGGAAGTCATGGAGGAGACGAAGAGTGTGTGAGGTGTTTTGGACATAGGTAGGGAGGGATTTGACCAGCGTGGGATAGGATGGAGTCGAGGTATGTAGAAATAAATTTGGTGGGACAAGCAGAAACAATGGGTCTGCCAGGGCAGTCAGATTTTGGGGAGAAGGTAAAATCGGGCCCTGCGGGGCGGGGGAACAATGAGGTTGGAGGCTTGGGAGGGCAGGGAGTCGGAAGTGATGACGCCAGTGATAGTGTTTGAGATAATGGCCTGGTGCTCATCTGCAGGGTCATGGTCCAAGGATAAGTAGGAGGAGGTGTCTGAGAGTTGGCGCTTGAGTTGGCGAGAGGTCAGCGCGCCAGACTACCACGACACCTTCCTCATCGGCAGGTTTGACCACTCAGTTGGGGTTGTTGCAGAGTGAGTGGGGGGGCTGTACGTTCAGGGGTGGGGGGGGGGGGGGAGGGGGGAGAGGTTAGACTGAGAAAGGGGAGTGGAGAAGTTGTGGCGGTTGTTGTCCACAAGGTCAAAAGCAGGCAGATGGCCATGAGAGGGAGTCCAAGAGGAGGGGGGTCTGTTGGAGGAAGGAGAGGGGTCATCACTGGGGGGCGAGGACTTCCCGTGGTGTGAGAGTCTGCAGCGTGGAGACTTCAGGCCCGAGCTGAGCCCAGGACTCAGGTAAGGCGATGGCTGCGGCCTGTTGGTGGGCGGTGGAGTGGCGAGGGTCGGTAGAGTCACTGGTAGAGTGGAGTCCGGGTCAGTGGGCGAAGCGTCGGAGGTCCCGGTCAGAAGATGGCTGCTGAGGCGCAGGCCCCGCTTTTGAAGAAGTAACTGAAAAAGGTTGATGAGGGCACGGCAGTGGATGCTGTTACTGTGGATGCTGTCTCCATGGACCTTTGAAAGGTTCCTCATGGTAGGGCTGCTTTGGAAGGTGCGAGAAGAGCGTTTAAAATACATTTTGACAAGTACATGGATAGGAAAGGTTTAGAACGATAGTGCTAAACACGGACAAATGGGACTAGCTGATGGGGCATCTTGGTCAGTATGGACGGATAAAGGTCCCAAATCTAAACTAAAGAAATTACTTCTTATCTGTGTGGATTATTAAGAGATTTCTCCTTAGAAATATCAACTGAAGTTAAATCGTACATACTAGGGATAATTTACAATTTTTACTGAACTCAATTAACCTTCAAATCTTTCTGCGCCGTATGAGAAGAGCTCACCTCCCCCATCCCATCCTCACCACTTTCTACAGGGGCACCATAGAGAGTATTTTGACCAGCTGTATTTCTGTCTGGTTTGGGGACTGTAAAGCCTCTGACTGGAAGTCCGTGCAGAGAGTGGTGAGGACAGCGGAAAAAATCATCGGGACCTCTCTCCCCTCGGGGATATTGCGACCAAACGCTGCGTCTCTAAGGCCAGCAGTATCATAAAAGACCCCACACATCTCCATCACGGACTGTTCACTCTGCTGCCCTCGGGCAAAAGATATCGCAGCATAAGGAGCAGAACATCAAGGTTCTGCAACAGCTTCTTCCCACGAGCCATCAGACACCTGAATGCCATGTAATGGGCTGCCACCATTGTCTATTTATCCTTTTATCCTTTTTATTCATGTTTTATCCTTCTGTTAATTATCGTGTTGCACAGGGAGCCAAATGCAACGGAATTTCGTTTGGAACTGCATATATCAATGTATTTCTAAATGACAATAAAGTTTGTTTGACTTTTGATGTTTCTGGAATGTTGAACGAAACCAGAGCCCCCCTGGAGGAAACCGACATGATTACATGGAGAACGTACAAACTTCGTACAGACAGCACCCGTACTCAGGACTGAAGTCGGGACTCTGGTGCTGTCAGGCAACAGCTCTACTGCTACGCCATTGTGTCAGCCCTAAGGGAAAGGCTGTGAGTGAAATGTATGAAGTAAATGGATGAAATCAAGGGGGTGAAATAGGGGAGAGGAGGCATAAAACCAAAGGAGGACCTGGGTCAGATCAGAAGCCACATGGGCGTCAACCTGTCATTTATCAATTGTCGGGAGAAAAAAATCTATCATTTTTGCCTGCCACTTCCAAGCTGATATGAGAAATCTGTAACTGGATGCAAATGTCACTTTTCTTTCCCATGAGCAATAGACCATCAGTCTCCAACCTCATTTACTGTATCCTTTGTTCCAGGTGTCAACTCCTGAACATCAGCGAGACCAAGCGCAGCGCTGAATACCTCCGCTTAGTCCGCCTTAACCTACCTGATCTCCCGGTGGCTCAGCATTTTAACTCCCCCTCCCATTCCCAATCTGACCTTTCTGTCCTGGGCCTTTTCCATTGTCAGAGTGAGACCCACCACAAATTGGAGGAACAGCACCTCATATTTCGCTTGGGCAGCTTACACCCCAGCGGGTAACTTCAAATAACCCTTGCTTTCCCCCTCTCTCCATCTCCTTTCCATTCCCAGTTCTCCCACCAGTCTTACTGTATCCGATTACATTCTATCTCTGTCCTGCACCCTCCCTTGATATCAGTCTGAAGAAGTGTCTCGACCCAAAATGTCACCCATTCCCAGTGAGTTACTCCAGCATTTTGTGTCTACCTTCGATTTAAACCAGCATCTGCAGTTCTTTCCTGCACAAACCATCAGTCTGTCTTTATAATCAGCCTGTGTAACCAGGCCTGATTAAACAAAGCTATACTTTAGCCAAAAAATGATACATTTTCCAACCATTTTGAGCAATCCTATTTTAGATGAACTAATGAATCATTGAAAAAAAAAGATTCTACATCGGTGAGCCTCTATATCGGTGAGACGAAGCGTAGGCTTGGCGATTGCTTCGCCGAACAACTCTGCTCGGTTCCCAATAACCAACCTGATCGCCCGGTGGCTCAGCATTTCAACTCTGCCACCCATTCCGAATCCAACCTTTCTGTCCTGGGCCTCCTCCATGGCCAGAGTGAGTCCCACCGTAAATTGGAGGAGCAGCATCTCATATTTCGCTTGGGCACCTCACACGCTTCATCTACTCCAGGACTTCTGTTTTCTAGGCCCCCATTCCCTCATCTTCACCATGGACATCCATTCACTCTACACCTCCATCCCCCACCAGGAGGGTCTTAAAGCCCTCCGTTTGTTCCTCGACCACAGAACCAACCGTCTACTGATACTCTCCTCTGCCTGGCGGAGCTGGTCCTTGCCCTTAATACCTTTTTGTTTGACTCCTCCCATTTCCTCCAAATACAAGGCATAGCGATGGGCATGGGCCCCAGCTTTGTTGGGTACGTCGAACAATTCTTGTTCGAGGCGTACCGTGGCCCTATCCCCGAACTCTACCTCCGCTACATAGACGACTGCATTGGTGCTACCTCCAGCACCCACACACAACTCACTGACTTCATCCATTTCACCATTAACTTCCATCCGGCACTCAAATACACCTGGACCATCTCCGACATTTCCCTACCATTTCTTGACCTCACAATCTCCATCGCAGGTGATAAAGACTACTGACGCACTGACTCCCATGGCTATCTGGACTACACTTCTTCCCACCCTGCTTCCTGTAAGGAATCCATCCCCTACTCCTAATTCAGCCATCTACGCTGCATCTCTACCCAGGATGAGGTTGTTCCACACCAGGGCATCGGAGATGTCCTCAGTCTTCAGGGAAAGGAGGTTCCCTGCTCCTACTACAGATGTCTCTCACCAGGGTCTCTTCTATGCCCGGTGACTCTGCTCTCACTCTCCATCCCCCCACTCGCAACAAAAGGGCCGAGTCCCCCTTGTCCTCACCTTCCACCCTACCAGCCGTCACATACAACAAATAATCCTCCGACATTTTTGCCACCTCCAACATGATCCCAGCACTTGCCACATCTTCTCATCTCCTCCCCTGTCTGCTTTCCGCAGAGATCGCTCCCTCCGGAACTTCCTGGTCAATTCGTCCCTTCCCACCCAGACCACCCCCTCCCTGGGCACGTTCCCTTGCAACCGCAGGAAATGCTATACTTGTCGCTTTTTCTCCCCCCTTGACCATTCAAGGACCTAAGCAGTCTTTCCAGGTGCGGCAGAGGTTCACCTGCACCTCCTCTAACCTCATCTATTGCATCCGCTGCTCTAGATGTCAGCTGCTCAACATTGGTGAGACCAAGCCTAGGCTTGGCGATCGCTTCGCCGAACACCTCCACTCGGTTCACAATAACAAAACTGATCTCCAGATGGCTCAGCAATTCAACTCCCCCTCCCATTCCGAATCCAACCTTTCTGTCCTGGGCCTCCTCCATGGCCAGATTGAGGACCACCGTAAATTGGAGGAACAGCACCTCATATTTCACTGGGGCAGTTTGCACCCCAGCGGTATAAACATTGACTTCTCCAATTTCAGGTAGTCCCTTCTTTCTCCTCCCCTTCTCAGCTCTCCCTCAGCCCACTGGCTCCACCTCTGCATTTCTTCTTCCCCGCCCCCCCCCCCCACCCACTCTCACATCAGTCTGAAGAAGGGTTTCAAGCCGAAACGTTGCCTATTTCCTTAGCTCCATCGATGCTGCCTCACCCACTGAGTTTCTCCAGTATTTTTCTCTTTCTCATTGAAAGAAAAACCTACTTTTAATTGTTTTGTTCAGCCATACTGCAATTGCTTAATATCAATAATCTATTCAGGGGTTACGTCCTCGGAGCTATTTCATGCTTGCCTGAGCATCACTTGCTACATACCAGACTCAGTCAAATCTACCAGGGCAAATCTAATGCGAGGATAAATCACTGAAGAAATTAGATATGGAAACCACATAGTTGTCCCAGACACTTGCAATCTAAAGCCAACAAACCCCTCTTGCATACCCAGTACATATATCTATATTTGGCATCATGTTTGGCATAGGGCATTGTGGTCAACCACACGTCTATTGCAAATGATGCAATATATATTCCTGAATACAAACATATATTTCTGAATTGTTGATCCGACAGTACTAATAATTGTCAATGCTGTCTATTTTTTCCTTATCAGTCAAGGTAAATATAAAATAGGTACTTTAAAACACAGGCTTGTGGAAATGTGAGAGTCTTTATGAATATAATACAAGAACCAAACCTCATGCCCTAATCACCAAAGCATTAACTTAACACTCACTTATGTGGCATGTCCTGCGTAGTTTCACCTGCTTCGACTGGAGGCAAGGCAGAGCCATCAATGACCGTTCTCTCTGCTATCACATCTGCATGAGTAAAGAACACAACTGTCATTCTTAGCCACACATAATTCAATCTCAAGGTATAATCCTTGTTGTAAAACTATTTGTTGCAACAACATAGCCCCCGCAATCCGATCAAATACGCAAAGGTGAAATTCCTGCTGTCCAATGAATCATAATGTGAAACTGAAAAGTTAATTAACGGCATTTAAATACGAATTGGAATGTGGTCTTTATATCTTGAACATAGTTTCATTTTATTCATTATTTCTCATAAGCACAAGTACACAACATTTATGGTAGGCAAAATTGCTGGAGAAACTGAGCGAGTGAGGCAGCATCTATGGAGCGAAGGAAATAGGCAACGTTTCAGGCCGAAACCCTTCTTCAGATCATCTTCAGACCCTTCTTTATTTCCTTCGCTCCATAGATGCTGACTCACTCGCTTAGTTTCTCCAGCACTTTTGTCTACCTTTGATTTTCCAGCATCTGCAGTTCCTTCTTGTACACAGCATTTATTACTGGAGTGACTCAGTGGGACAGGCAGCATCTCTGGAGAGAAGGACCTAGACTAAGTGGCCTCTCCACCAATTTCAATATTACAGTACTCACGCATGGCCCCCAACTGCGCAGGCACAGCTGATGGGTTCCTGTTGTGACGCCCCTGATCCCCCCCACCTCCCCTTAACCCCGCACTACGCCCCTTGCCCTCTCCCCCCCCCCCCCCCCCACGCACTCACTCCATCCCCCCCATCCTCTCTTCGTGGCTGTCCGGCGGTGCAGCCATTCCCTCCCATTGGGTTCCCATTGTGACGTAGAACACGCACGTATTACTGCGCAGGTGCAGCTGACTGGCACGGCAAGTGGAAAAGGGATTTATTAAAGCTTCAAATGTGAATAAGTCTTAAAATATAACAACAATTTAAACGTTAAAGAGGAGATGTATTCAGTCCATTCTTTGTGGTTGCATCTCTTGTTACGTTCTGCAGCTGGGGGAGGGAGTCGGCTTCATGCGGGGGCTCTCGGGGGCCGTTGGTGGGAGCGTCCTGCAGCCTGGGTAGGGGCACAGCTACAGGCAGGGGCCGGTGGGGTGGAGCGCTGCCGTGACCTGTCATTGGGGGGGGGGGGGATGTGTGCGAGGGGAGGGGGATGGGGGCGTGTCGGCGGGGATTGTGAGCCTCCAGGACTCACAGTTCACTCAGCCATGGCTTGCGGAATCACAGTTCACTCAGCCACGGCCTGTGGACTCACAGTTCACTCAGCCATGGCTTCTGGACTCACAGGTCATTCAGCCACGGCATGTGGACTTGCAGTTCACTTAGCCATGGCTTGTGGACTCACAGTTCACTCAGCCACTCACTCACGGCTTGTGGACTCACAGTTCACTCAGACCTCTGGATTCAGGCTCGACTTCCGGATTCAGGCTCGGCTTCCGGATTCAGGCTCGGCTTCCGGATTCAGGCGGGGCTTCCGGACACAGGCGGGGCTTCCGGATTCAAGCGGGGCTTCCGGACTCAAGGGGGGCTTGTGGACTCACACTTCACTCACTCACGACTTGTGGACTCACAGTTCACTCGCTCACAGCTTGTGGACTCACAGTTCACTCACTCACGGCTTGTGGACTCACAGTTCCCTCTCGCACGGCTTGTGGACTCACAGTTCTGGACTCAACTCTCACTCACAGATTCCGGGCTGACTGACTCACACCCGGCCTCCGGGGCTTTATTCTCCTCGCCCCCGGAAGGGACGTTATCTTCATGGTGACTGACCGGCAAGAAGACCAATGTGCTGATCTCACAATTTTTTAAACCTTCATATCTTTTGTAATATTCTACCGATCGGAATAAAACTTGGTGTGCTTGGAGCAGAGGAGAACGGTGAGTAGGGTGGCAAAAGGTCTGAGCGATATAGGGTACCATTTTTGCCCAAATTTAAAAACGCAGACCGGAAGTGGTCAAGATGAGAGTTTTAGTAATAGTATAGATGGGTGACATTTTGGGTTTCGTCACCCATTCCTTCTCTCCAGAGATGTCACCCATTCCTTCTCTCCAGAGATGCTGCCTGTCCCGCTGAGTTACTCCAGCATTTTGTGTCTGTCTTCAATTTAAACCAGCATCTGCAGTTCCTTCCTACAGCATATTGTGTTGTTGGCCATGAATTAAAGGATGACAGCTATAGTTTTTATTTTAATAAACATACTGCCAACACAGTCCCTTGTCATCAAGCAAATCTATTGAAAGATAATAGACCATCTCGAATCTAACTATTTTGTTTTCATCGCCATGCTTGATTTATGTGGCGTTCGTTTAAGATAAATTAGTTTAATTTATAGTCACATCTTAAATCAATCCCTTATCATGATAACTTGAATCTATAATGAAAATGCAATGGCAGGTCCTTCTAATTAGCAGACAGTGACAAGGGGATAACTCGTGCCTTTTAGGATGAGCTAACTAGAGACCACAACATTTCACTCAATCATTTGGGAGACATTTAAAAAAAATCAGATCACAGGGTTGGCTTATGTGCATGCAGACAGTGTGGGCATACATTTATATGAGTACTTGAATTGTTTACCTGCAACAGCCATTACAATTCGGCCAGATGCAGTTTATATTTTTGTGGAGTAGTCCTGTTCGAAAACACTGCAATCTTACTTGTGTCCAACGTTTAATTTAAATATCCATGACATAGATTTTTAGAGTAATGAAAGGCAAAGCTTATAATATAATCTGCAAAAGGAACAACTACTACCTAAAGATCATTACAGCTATCTTTTCAAGCGCCAAGAATGTTTTTAATGTCATTTGTCCTGAAGCAGAATAATGAAATTCTTACGTATTCAAATTATTTTGTAATAAGTGAATAGCACCATGTGAAGCTGTGCATCTGAGTGTTCCATCTGTACAAATTATTCATTAGGGTGGCACGGTAGCACAGCTGGTAGTGCACGACCGCACAACACCAGAGACCCAGGTTCCATTCTGACCTCGAGTGCTGACTGTGTGGAGTTTGAACGTTCTCTCCGTGACTGCATAGGTTTCTTCCGAGTGCCCCAGTTTCCTCCCACATCCCAAAGCCGTGCGGATTTGGAGGTTAATTGGCCCTCAGAAAATTGTTCCTTGCGTTTAGCGAGTGTTTGCGATAGTGGGATCACATAGAACTAGTGTGAATGGATAATCAATGCTCGGCATTGGCTCGGTGGGCCGAAGGGCCTGTTTCCATGCTGTATCTCCAAACTGAATTAAAATGCACCAGAAGTGTGCAGGAAGGAACTGCAGATGCTGGTTTACACCGAAGATAGACACAAAATGCTGAAGTAACTCAGCGGGACAGGCATCATCTCTGGATAGAAGGAATGGGTGACGTTTCAGATCGAGGCCCTTTTACAGGCTGAGTCGGGGGAGAGGGAAATGAGAGATATGGAAGGTGTGAAAATGGTGTGAATCCACTTTTAGATTCCTGACTATGTTGTGAAAGCAGAAATTAATTATCGCAATCATCTTTCCAAAGACCTCAAAAAAAAAATCAATTTGCAGTTTTCATTGAATAAAAATGCACTTACCTCAGACCAAGTCCAACAACCCCACTGTAAACGCAGATGTCATCACTGGCTAACTGAACAAATTATTAGATTTCTAGATTTTAAAAGAGCTTTCACTGTCTCCAAAGCGACACAAAGCAAGTATTTTTGTAACATTTTAAGAGCACACGCTATTGCTCATTCCGTTTAAAACTCTTGGTGATAGTTTATAATGATGCAAACAGTGCAACTGCAGACATGGGGACAAGCCTAACAGAGCAAAAACAAAAGGTTAAGTGGAAACTCATATCCCGCAACATTTGCAATAACTTGAAAAATAGGCTATTGATGCTCAAATTAATCCTATAATTAAACAGGTAGACTAAACAGGTAGCCAAGGAATAATTCAAAATCTGTCAACATTTGTAGCACAAGTGAATCAAAAGATGTTTAAAATAACATTTGTTTGTTTAGATAGAGAACAGTGTTTTTTAGAACTCACTTCATACTAACCCTTGGTACAATACCTGGTTACATGACCTACTTACTCATCTCCAGCCTGTTAGAGGGGATTTTAATGCAAATTAATTTGTCATTCAAATATCAGCCAAATTGTCTTTCCAAGTGCTATCCAAATTCTGAAACTATTCAATGCTTTGTGTCACATTGATCGAGCGTGTACTTGTGAAGCCTTTGCTTGGGAAAGGTAAACTACATTCTGACTTTAATAAAAAAGTGGCATGAACACCCACAGTGCAAACAAAGGCTTGTTAACATAATAAGAATTGTATTAACAATTCTTGTAACTGACAAAAAAGATGGAAAAATGAATGAAAGAATGCCCATTGCAGTTAAAATATATGAAATGGTGAAGTAGTACCTGGATGGTCATTCCACTCTGTAGCTTCATTCTGTTCCTCGATGGTGTAGCATTCAGCCACTGGATTTACGTAGGTCAACTGTTCTGAGAAAGTGCAAGTCATTTCCTCATATTCAGCAGGATTTACTTGTTGTGCAGTGTCTAAGGGCACTTGTCCAAATTCTTCTGTAATGCTGGTGATTTCTGAACTCTGTACCGTAGAAATCTGCACAGTTACAGGGCAATTGGTAGTTAGGGAGTACAATGCATCCTTCCCAACAGTCTGCACTAGAGTATTCAACGTGGGAAGCTCTGCTGGCAACGAAGGGGTATTGTCTTCAACACTGGAATTCTTGCACGGTGACTGAGTTCGGCATGAAGATGCTGGCTCATCAATCGCAGTCCTCTCATGCTCTCCGTTTTGCCCTTCCACTTTGGAAGATTCCCCTCCCGAACTCAAGGCTTGTGGCTTGCCATTCACTTTATTTCCACCTCCATAACTGGGTTGATTGGCTTCGACATCAATGAGTTTCACATTAAAATATTCCTTGAATTTCTGGTCCGAATCAGATTCATCACAAGTGGACGTGTCTGATTCACACTTCATGTACAATTCATTGGACTGCCCTGGTTTCTTCCTGATTGCATTCCTTTTGGTCTTGCTCTTCTTTTTCTCCACGATGCACGGTTGCTGATTCAGACTTTCCTCCGAGTTGCTGATGGTCAGCTTGCTCGTGACGATGGGTTCAGCGGCAGGGGAATGGCAGGTGCTCTGCACAGGCTCCATGTGGTGTAGATACTGGTGGCCTGCCTCACACTGCCACACCACAGCCACCGAGCAGTCACACATCTGTTGAAGTTCATACAGCAGTGGTTCCTGCTTGCATGTCTGCTTATGGTGCTCGTACCACACCACCAAAGTCTTCAACGAGCTAACTGCGGGCTTTCTTACTGTGGGCAAACCAGAGAAGACAACTTAACATTGCAAACGTTCTTGTGAGGTTGCTCAGACCAGTATTATCTTATTCCGATATACAACATTTTCAGAAATTGGATGGGAAGCTAGTACTACCCTCCCCACCTGAGAGAAGTTCTGCCAGGTGTGACATGCAGACTTTGGCAGTGCGTTACAGCTAACAACGACATTAGGGGACCTCATGATGCAATGGCGTGGGCTACAATACCCACGATCTGTAATCCTTTTGGTCTCCAAATTGGTCAAGAACCGGATCTACATGGTTCAGACACTGAAAACCATTTACCTTCCCTCTCTGGAACGTGGCCCAAATCATGATTTATCACAGCACCAGTGTGTTGTATTGGTTTGCTCTTTTGTCCTCCAAAACTGGATCCTGTTCAATGATTTTGGCAGTGCATAATCACTGTAAATCATGGCAGCTCTCAGAACACATCTACAGGCTTTGGTCACTTGTTGCTGTCCCTTCCCTCTCCTGGTAGTTTACCCATCATAACCTTGTTCTTGAGTTGGACTCAAAGAGAATAATTGCTGATTTAAATCAATAACCTGTGTGATGAAATAATAAAATACAGAAAATGCTCAAAACACTCAGCAATTAAGGCAGCATCTGTGAAGAGAGCTCTTCCTATGGGTCTAGAACCAGAAATATTTAATATGTTTCTACTTCCACAGATATTGCTTTATCCTTTGCAAATTTCCAATATTTTCTGCTCTTATTTCATCGTCTGATTTCTCATTTTTTAAGTGTAAAGATCCTCAGGAAAACTCTAAGTCTGAAGAAGGTTCTCTCCAGAGATGCTGCCTGTGTTCCTCCAGCATTTTGTGATTATCCTCAGGAAAACCAGAATTGTGCTGGTTTTTGTGCTGAAAATGTTCATCAGCACAGAATTTAAATAACTGGGAACAGTTAAGGGATTGGACCCAGAATTTCTGATCTACATATTGCAACTCTGCATAAATCCTTGGTTGAATGAGACAGCAGTTTTAATCTCAAAATGCTGCCATTTGACCAGAAGTGTGCAATGGTTGTACACAGTGTCAACATATTACAAGTTTCTATACCAGCACCCACCAGATCTTTCAGTGTGAAAGCTTTAAGCTATTAAGTATCTTGCATAATGTAAAAAAAATCTGGAAACACTCAGCAGGTCAAGCAACATCTGTGGTTTCTAATTATCACCATTTTTCCCCTCAATTATTCTCCATATTTTGATTCAAGCTAAATTGAATTAAAATCCAGTGCCATATCCCAACTTTTGAAACAGCCTAATACGCAGCCTAAGGTAAGAATTCTGAGCACACTAACCCATCCCATGTCCCAATTTAAAGAAATGTTCTTGGCTCCCATCTTCACGAGTGATGTAGAAGTAAAACCTTTAGTGTCGCAAAGCCTAATGGGATGCTTGACACAATATTGTACAACCTGGGTGATTGATGCAAACTCAGCAATGTCATTAACACATTGATCAAAAATCGTTTTTTTGGTGTATAAATATCCTGTTGTGCCTATTAACATTGGAGATGAGATCACAGTCTTTGACTGAGACACATCTCCCCTTGCTCAAGTAAATTAAACCAACTCTGATGGGTAATGATTTGAGTCCTTGGGTTTTATTACGGATCGAGAGTTCCACAACGTGGGAAAATTGCAGCTATGCAGCAAAAAATATTTCACTAGACTAAGTGGGACACATTGGGTCCCATGTTCACACGGGAGGGCTGGTCCCCCGACGCAATATTCCACCTCTCCACCAATTCCAATATTGATGGCCAGTGGGGGGGCTGTCTGGAGCGCTGGTATGGGTTCTTGGGGTGGCAGCTCAGTCCCTCAAGCCTGAAGTGCTGGCAGCTCACTCACGGCTGGTGGGCTGGCAGTTGACTCATGGCTATTCTTTGAAATTCCATTTCAAGCAGGGTGCAAGACCACCACATTCAAGTGCAGTTTCTTACCACTTCGAGCAGGGTGCAAGGCCACCAAATTTAAGTGCAGTTTCCTACCACTTCAAGCAGGGTGCAAGGCCAACAAGTTCAAGTGCAATTTCATAACACTTCAAGCTGGATCCAAGGCCACCAAATTCAAGTGCAGTTTCATACCACTTCAAGCAGGGTGCAAGGCCACCAAATTCGAATGCAGCTTCATACCATTTAATGCAGGGTGCAACGCCGCCACATTCAAATGCAGTTTCATACCAGTTCATGCAGGGTGCAAGGCCACCACATTCAAATGCATTTTGATACCATTTCAAGTCGGGTGAAACAACCATAAAACCACACAAAACACCAAACTCACAGTTCAGTAGACATTCAGTGTGTTCAGTTTATTCACAGCTCAGACAGAGTTGTGACCTCTCCCTCTCCCATCATGCAGAGACTGGGCCACACCCCCCCTCCCACCTGGTGATAGGAAAGATTCTCAACATTTTTTAAACACTATTAACACTTTTATTTGTCATTGATGGCAAGGATCATCTGCACCTGCTGAGCAGAGGGGGACCGAGTAAGATGGCCAAAAATCACAGCCGTAAGTGGTAGCGTTTTATCTAAAATCAATATACAGTGCAAACAGGAAGTTAGCCAAAGCACCCAAGCCACCATTTGCAGTAGTGCCTTTTCACTTCAACCCAAACCCCCCAAAAAACCATTTGCAGTAGTGCCTTTTCACTTCAACCCAAAGCACCCAAGCCACCATTTGCAGTAATGCCTTTTAACTTCAACCCAAATCCCGCAAACATTGGCAGGCAGTGCCTTTTTACTTCAAACCAACCATATTTTCATTTTTTAACCACATTAAGGGCACTCACAGTTGAGTAGACACGTGTTCAGTGCTATTCAGAGCTCAGAGAGAAGTGACCCTCTGGTTCCTCCATCTTGCAGAGACTGAGTGAGGCACAGCACTTCCTGGTTTTATGTTCCCTCCCCCTCCCTCCAGCAGGGGCAGCAGAGAGAATGGGAAATTTGTTAAAAACATTAATACCTCTCTGATTTTTGATCAATGAGAAAAATCCACTGGTCCAGGAAGGCAGAGGGGGGCTCTGTGCGAGGTGGCCAAAAATCTCTTGGAAATTACAGCACAGCGAGCCAAAAGCGGTCAAGATCAGACTTTTAGTAATATCATATATATAGATTGATAATGCCACACAAAGTAACAGTTAAACCACAAAATAAAATTTGTGGAAACACACTTAGTCAGTTATGACTTTTGAGTCAATTCAATTTGTATTAAGCAATAAGACTGCAATCCACCAACATGAAAGCTTCAAGAAGTGAATGGAAAAATAGATTAAATGAAAAAGCACCAAGGGTCAGTGATAATTAACCCCATCATTCTGCACAGGGCCAGATTTTTTTTGCCTGTGTTACAGAGAAGATTCACAACTTTGGCAGAAATAACCATGGCAAATATTCTCTGTAACTGTTCATCGCCTTCCCTCAGCAAACCTGGGGTTTGGCAAAATATATAGCCAGTATCTGGCATCACTGGACAGGAAAGCATGGATTTCCTACACATTTGATTCTGACAGGTTCACTTGATAATTGCCTGGATTTTAAATGGGCTCCACTGGCAGTAAACCTAAGGGTTAAGTACTGAAAAAAGAAAATGGTGAAAATCTTCCTTTCCTGTTCTGATAAGGCGTCTTTGATCTAAAACATTAATTCTCTCTCTCTCTCTCTCTCTGCAAATGTTTTCTGTTATAGTCAAAATGTTGGAGTGAGTTTAAAGTGAGAAGATAATTTGATGCTGTTTTTGCCAGCATTTTCTTTTTTCATTTTCTTTGTCTTTTTGTTTCAAATATCCAGCATTTGCAGTTTTTTTTAATGTTCATTACCTGGCTGAAAATAACTTGTCGCATTACAACATCGATAACAAAAGATTCACTGTGTTGCTGAGCAACAGAGTTTCTGACCCAGCAAAAGTCGCTATGTCTTCTCTTATACTGACCACAATTCAGTTCACCAATGTCGTTCAACACTGAACGTTGCTAACCTACAAATGACTGGAACTGGATCACCACCAAGTATCAAAGTAACTATACAATGTGTAGGAAAGAGCTGCAGATGCTGGTTTAAATCAAAGGTAGACACAAAATGCCGGAGTATGAATGGGTGATGTTTTGGGTCAAGACCCTTCTTCAGATGGATGTAATTACACCATACTGTCCAAATCTAAATTAAAAAAAATTACATGGCCATGTAATTGCCACCCATTACTGGTTGAAATGGGAGTGACATGCAGGGAGCCAGCACAACTGCAGCAGAGGCAAACAATCACAGGAAACCTGAAAATTCCCATGTCCACTCATAACAATCTGTCTGTGCATGAACAATCCCAGGAAAGCACAGAACCATCCTCAATTTACTCGAAAATAAAGATTACAATTGTTTTAATGCGAAAGGAAAGCTGGTCGCATGTATTCCTGCATTCACCATCAAAAATAAAATGAATCATCAAATTGTCTTCTCCAACATTTTAACTACAACAGAAAAGAATTACTGTCTTATAGACAATAGGTGCAGGAGTAGGCCATTCGGCCCTTTGAGCCAGCACCGCCATTCAATGTGATCGTGGCTGATCACAATAGGTGCAGGAGTAGGCCATTCGGCCCTCCGAGCCAGCACCGCCATTCAATGTGATCGTGGCTGATCATCCAACTCAGTATCCCGTACCTGCCTTCTCTCCATACCCCCTGATCCCTTTAGCCACAAGTGCCACATCTAACGCCCTCTTAAATATAGCCAATGAACTGGCCTCAACTACCTTCTGTGGCAGAGAATTCCAGAGACTCACCACTCTCTGTGTAAAGAATGTTTTCCTCATCTCGGTCCTAAAGGAATTCCCCCTTATCCTTGGACTGTGACCCCTTGTACCCCGTTCCTGCCTTCTCCCCATATCCCCTGACTCGGCTATCTTTAAGAGCCCTAGCTAGCTCTCTCATGAAAGTATCCAGAGAAACGGCCTCCACCGTCCTTACCAGCACTGTACTGCTGTAAACCACACTGTAAGTAACTCCTGAGATATTAATACAGAACATCCTCAGCCAATTGATCAACAGGCTTACCTTTATGTGAGGAATTAATTTTCGAGTTCTGGTGTTCTGCTCCAGATTTGCTGTAATATATAATAAAATCATGAGGAGAGCAATTCATGCTTTGCTATTCTTGAAAAGTTGGTACAAAAGTCACGACAATTGGTTTTGCAATACATAGACACAAAAAGCTGGAGTAACTCAGCAGGACAGGCAGCAGCTCTGGAAAGAAGGAATGGATAATGTTTTGGGTCGAGACCCTTCTTCAGACCTTCTTCATGATTTACAGTATCAGGAATCCAAATTGTGGTTTTATTTCATGATGAGGCCTTACAGAAAGTGCATGATAGAACAAAACTCACAGAATCTGCATAGAAAATTTTAAATTATGCCTAACTTCAGTAATTTTTAGAGAGTATTATAATGTAGTTTGCAGCACTTTAGAGGCTTAAATAAATTATTTACAATTTAATAAACAACGAAAACCATTTTGAACAAGAGATAGTTTAAGCACATACCCTTGTTACGTAGAAACATAGAAAAATAGGTGCAGGGGTAGGCCATTCGGCGCTTCGAGCCTGCACCGCCATTCAATATGATCATGGCTGATCATCCAACTCAGTATCCTGTACCTGCCTTCTCTCCATACCCCCTGATCCCTTTAGCCACAAGTGCCACATCTAACGCCCTCTTAAATATAGCCAATGAACTGGCCTCAACTACCTTCTGTGGCAGAGAATTCCAGAGACTCACCACTCTCTGTGTAAAGAATGTTTTCCTCATCTCGGTCCTAAAGGAATTCCCCCTTATCCTTAGACTGTGACCCCTTGTTCTGGAAGGGGTCAAGAACTGGGACCCCTTGTTCTGGAAGATGTAAGAGTATCACTATTACACTGTCCCCCACCATGAACACCTTTATTGTTGGGGGCCAATGTACATCAACTGGTCATTTAACTACTGTGGCTATGAGAGCAAGCCACAAGCTGTTCATTAGGTCACAAGTGGTACAATTGTGACTCTCCTGAGCCTTTGCAACATCTACAAGGCAGGAGTATGATAACACACTGTCTAATTTCCTGGATGAGGGAAATTCAAATAGCCTTCAAGAAACCTAACACAATCAAAACAAAGTAGCCAGTTAGACAATAGACAATAGGTGCAGGAGTAGGCCATTCAGCCCTTCGAGCCAGCACCACCATTCACTGTGATCATCCACACTCAATACCCCGTTCCTGCCTTTTCCCCATATCCCCTCACTCCTCGATCTTTAAGAGCTCTATCCAACTCTCTCTTGAAAGCATACAGAGAATTGGCCTCCACTGCCTTCTGAGGCAGAGAATTCCACAGATTCACATTTCACATTGTGTGGAAACGTTTTTCCTCATCGCCATTCTAAATGACTTACCCCTTATTCTTAAACTGTGGTCCCTGGTTCTGGACTCCCGCATCATCAGGAACATATTTCCTGCGTCTAGCGTGTCCAAACCCTTAATAATCTTATATGTTTCAATAAAATCCCCTCTCCTCCTTCTAAATTCCAGAGTATACAAGCCCAGCCGCTCCATTCTATCAACATATGACAGTCCCGCCATCACGGGAATTAACCTCGTGAACCGACACTGCACTCCCTCAATAGCAAGATTTAGTTTAGTTTAGTTTAGATACAGCGCGGAAACAAGCCCTTCGACCCATTAAGTCTGTGCCGACCAGCGATCTCCCACAGGCCTACACACACTTGGGACAATTTATACTTATACCAAGTATACAAACCCAAGCCAATTAACCTACAAACCTGTACGTCTTTGGAGTGTGGGAGGAATCCGAAGCTCTCGGAGAAAATCCGAGCGGTCACGGGGAGAACAAACAAACTCCGTACAGGTAGCACCCATAGGCAGGATCGAACCCAGGTCTCTGGCGCTGCAAGAGCTGTAAGGCGGCAACTCTATCACTGCGCCACCCTACCTTCTTGTGGTGCTCAGTATTTCTTCTAACAAGCTGCAGTATGAACTACCTGCAAATTGCACTGCCAAAATTCACTGCAGCCTCTTCAATAATCCTCAAAACATATGAACCTCTGCTTTCCTAGAAGGACAGGAATATCAGTCCCACATTGGCCTCATCAGTCACCTCAGAACTGGAAGGGAAATAATAATTATTGATTTCAAAGGACTGCCTTAAGAGATTCGCATATGCACAATAACAATACCGGAGTAAATAGTCCACAGTATCCGGCTCCTCTCTGAATCACTCAATCATAAGCCGATTGTATTCAAAGACTAAAATATTCCAACTGTTGAATAAAAGCATTTTATTAAAAATGGGAAAGATAAAGAACATGAAAATAGTTAAATACATACAAGTTACTTTTTTTAATGTATCCAAGAACACCAGGGGACCTCAACAACTTCACCAGACGTTCACTGTCTGAAGCTGAATCTAAACAGAAAATGATAATCCTTCACCTCTCTAATTGGAAAGATTATCAGGCTAAGCATGGTTTGGCTGCATTACGCAGACAGTGCTTATGGAAGATCTGCTTTCTCCTATGTATCTTTTACTCCATGTGCACTGGTGTCTGAAAGAGATGTAGCCCATCTAGGTGCTGGTAATAACTGCAGCTATTACCAGCATCTGGCAGCTTCAAGTTTTTTTGTTTGGATGGCACAAATAATTTGCCAACTTGTAATTACGAAATAATCATAACTTTTAGAACCTGACTAACTGACCCACGCTTTGAAGGACGCAACTGCACCTGGGAGGCTCGGGATGATAGAGTATTAAAAATTCTCTAAGTGTCCAGATAGAGAGGGTACAGAGGAGATTTACTAGAATGTTGCCTGGGTTTCAACAGCTAAGTTACAGAGATAGGTTGAATAAGTTAGGTCTTTATTCTCTGGAACGCAGAAGGTTAAGGGGGGACTTGATAGAGGTCTTTAAAATGATGAGAGGGATAGACAGAGTTGATGTGGATAAGCTTTTCCCTTTGAGAATAGGGAAGATTCAAACAAGAGGACATGACTTTAGAATTAAGGGACAGAAGTTTAGGGGTAACATGAGGGGGAACTTCTTTACTCAGAGAGTGGTAGCGGTGTGGAATGAGCTTCCAGTGGAAGTGGTGGCGGCAGGTTCGTTGGTATCATTTAAAAGTGGATTGGATTGGCATATGGATGAGAAGGGTATGGAGGGTTATGGTATGAGTGCAGGCAGGTGGGACTAAGGGAAAAAAGTTGTTCGGCACGGACTTGAAGGGCCGAGATGGCCTGTTTCCGTGCTGTAATTGTTATATGGTTATATGTTATATGGTTATATGGTTATTTGGCTCAGTTTGCTACATGCTGTACATAAATGCAATAATTTTAAATTATTAGGTACCCAACCAACACCGATGCATTTGGTTTCGGCCAGGTTTAACATGAAACTTTGATTCTGGTTCATGCTACAGTTGCTGCTTGAACTGCAGAAACTTTTTCCGCTATTTTCTGTCTATTTTTATTTAAAGACAGATGTACTCTTGGCATCTGCTGGTATTAGGATTATTTGACATTCAGTTTTAATTATATCAGGGCAGATTGTGCATTATGTTAAACATATAAAATAGGTACAGTAGGCCATTCGGCCCTTCGAGCCAGCACAGCCATTCAATATGATCATGGCTGATCATCCAAAATCAATACTCCTTTCCTGCTTTCACCCCATAATCCCTTGATTCTGTTAACCCTAAGAGCTATATCTATCTCTTCCACATAATGCCACATCCACATAATGCCAAATAATGCAATAAGTACATTAAAGTAAGAATAACTGCAAGTGATGGTATGAAGACTCTGAGCAAGTTGTATCAATTTTTAAGCGTCATTTTGCCTGAAACTGAATTTCTGCAGAGAAGGGCTACAATTGCTGTTTAAATTTAGAATTCTGTGGAGGAGGCATATGTTCTGGGAAAGACATGCACAGTGGCAGAGTTGCTACCTTACAGTACCAGAGACCAAGGTTTGATCCTAACTATGGGAGCTGTCTGTGTGCACATTTTCTCTGTGACAGCTTGGGTTTTCTCCGGGTATTCCAGTTTCCTCCCACACTCCAAAGATGTGCAGGTTTGTCGCTTGATTGGCTTTGGCAAAATTGTAAATTGTCCCTAGTGTGTGTGTAGTTTAGTTTGACTTCTGAAAATTGCCCCTAGTGTGTAGGATAGAACTGATTTACGGTTGATCATTGGTTGACGTGGACTCGGTTGACCAAAGGACATGTTTCCACGCTGTATCTCTAAACCTAAAACTAAAGCACGCACAGAAACATACCTCAGACAAACAGAATTTTGTAAGCTGACACAGCCAGAATTCAACAATGACACCAAGAAAATACTGTAGTCATCCAAAAGTTTCCATAACTTTGATCCTGAGGTAAATTCAAGGAAAGTCTAACATCACAGAGGAATCAGCCCTCTCTGAGTACCAATTTATGCGGTATTTATGTTCATACTGCACAAATTGGAGGAGCAGCAACTCATATTTCGCTTGGGCAGTTTGCACTCCAGATAGTAAGGACTACCTTTCAGGTTAGGTAGATGCTTAGATGCT
This sequence comes from Raja brachyura, assembly GCA_963514005.1. The sequence continues at coordinate 10,996,730 of OY740816.1, forward strand.
GCTGCACCCGCTGAGTTTCTCCAGCTTTTTGTGTAACCCTCGATTCTCCAGCATCTGCAGTTCGTTCTTTAACACTACCTTTCAGGTAGTCCTTACTATCTCCTCCCCTTCTCAGCTCTCCCTCAGCCCTCTGGCACCACCTCTCCCTTTCTTCTTCCCTCCCCACCCCCCCACCCCACCCACCCGCACATCAGTCTGAAGAAGGGTTTTGGCCCAAAACGTTGCCTATTTCCTTCGCTCCATAGATGCTGCCTCACCCACTGAGTTTCTCCAGCATTTTTGTCTACTTTCCTACAACCATCCTGTTCTTGAACATGCATGCTCAACTCTAAACCTACCTCAACGACAGAACAGTACCGACCACCACTTGCACTACCATGGACTTTTCCTTATCGTATTTTGCAACAATCTTGTTTTTTAAGTGTTTTACCTTTCCACTGTCTTGTATAACTCATGTATAATGTATGTTTGTGTGTTTTCTGAGTCTATGTGTTGCTGTAAGCAACATTTTCATTGTCCCCGATCGTACCTGTGCACATGACAATAAACCCGACTTGACATATGAATGAATCTGTGTTAGATTTGTGATAAACGCTCATGCTTAAAGCATAGCAGTTTATATAGAATAGTACTTAAATTGCATGACCATTGATGCATACAATTTGATTATATTTGATTATATTGGTGCACGAGGAGTAAAGATCAGAACACAACTAAAAGATGATGCAGAAAGCACATGCCATCCAGTGGCAATACAACATAAATAGGCACCAAGCATTTCTTAGTCACAGGGTGTTGCCAAGGTGATGAAAACACAGAATACACTTGTGAATAAGACAAACTTAAAACTGACTCAGAAAGAATCAATTACTTAAAGTGGAAACAGTTATTGAAGGCAGGGAAATTCAATAGTGTCAGCCTAGATTTCAGGGGGCAAGAAACACAACGTCGGCTGCGGAAGTCGGCTATGGGAAAGGATCTGCTGACTCAGGCCACGCCAGATTTCCAGAGCCCCTGGCGCAGGCGGCAAATTTGACCCACCGATTGGCCGCGGAAGTCAGCTCTGGGAACAGACCTGCCAGTTCCAGCCAGTCCACAGTTCCAGAGTCCAAACGCCTGGGACAAATTCAACCTGCCGATCGGTGCTGATGCCCTGATGCGGTCACCTCACCCAGCCTAGGCGCCACATGTTCGGGGGGATTTCAAGTGCACTCTCGCAATTTTGTCTGGATCAAAAAAGATGCCAGACCGCTAGTTGCCAGAAAATCAGTGGTGGCCCTGTACTATCAGCTTAGATTGACACAAAATGCTGGAGTAACACAACAGGACGAGCAGCATCTCTTGAGAGAAGGAATAGTTGATGTTTCGGGTAGAGACCTGTCTACAGACTCGACTCAAAACACCAATTCCTTCTCCCCATAGATGCTGCCTGTCCCGCTGAGTTAACTCCAGCTTTGATTTCAACCAGCATCTGAAATTCCTTCCTACACTGTATGATGAGCTTCTCAGGTAGCCATAAACAGTCTAAGGGAATGGGCCGGGGTTAGGAAGGGTTTGGCCGGCAAGAGTATAGTTAAACTATTGGAGGAGGGGGTGAATGGGTGTAATTAAAACAGAGGTGCATAGTTCTTTTCATAGAGGATGTAATCTCAAGACTATAATCCGAAGGATTGTAGAAGCTAGATTGTTGGGGGTATTTAAAGAAAGAATACAGTGAAATTCCAATAATTTCCCCATCAGGTTATTTGGAAATCCCAGTGACTTGGTAACTGGCTGACTGGGAAATAAGTTTCCTGCAATCACATAAAGTTAATGGGGCTCAGGATCCCTGTGCTCTACTTAAATTCACTGGGACTCATTTCATTTAAACTCACCAGGGCCGTTTTCCATGCTCCCTTCACCCTCATCAGGGCCCAGTATCCACACTCCCTTTAAACTTATTGGAGCCGATTTCCCACACTGTGTAAATATATTCCCTACAATCTCTTTACATTTACTGGGGTCCCATTTCCCAAATGCCTTTTAATCTAATGCACCCACTCCCAACATTCCATTTAATCTTACTGGAAACTTCAGTTGGATAAATCATGTTTGAGATATTTGCTCAAATTCTTTGAGGATGGAACAGGGAGAGCTAACATAGAAACATAGTAAATAGGTGCAGAAATACACCATTTGGCCCTTTGAGCCAGCACTGCCATTCAATGCGATGATGGCTGATCATCCACATTCCGTACCCCGTTCCTGATTTCTCCCCATATCCCTTGATTCCACTAGCCCCAAGATCTCTATCTAACTCTCTTTTGAATGCAGCCAGGGAATCGGCCACCATTCTTCATTCTGTCTTCATTCAGAGGATAAGAAATCTCTGGCAGGGTTGCGAGTGTCCGGGGGTAGGAATTGGCAGAGCTGGGAACCGGATGCTGAGTTGGTGCCCCTGGGGAAGGGGAGAGAAGGAAGAGGAGAAGAGGGGGTCAGCACTAGGGGAGGGAGAAAATGGGGCATCGGAGAGGAGAGGGAGGGAGTCTCGGTGGGGCAAGTGGGCAGCCGAGTCTCGGGCAGGGTGAGTGCCAAGGTGGGGGAGAGGTCAGCGCCGAGGGGAGGAGTCAGCAAACAGGGGGCGGGGTCAGTGCCTAGGGGAGCGATCTGCGCTAAGGGAGGGGTCAACGGCGTGGGGAAAGGTCAGTGCCATGGGGAGAGGTCAGCTCCGTGAGGAGTGGTCCGTGTCGTGGGGAGTGGTCATGCTGTAGGAGTGGTCAGTGCCATGGGGATGGGGTCAGCACTGTTGGGGGGGTCAATGCTGGGGGAGGGGTCAGTGCCGTAGGAAAGGGTCATTGCCATTGGGCGGGGTCAGCACTGTGGGGCGCGGTCAGCACTGGAGGGGTCAGGGCTGGGGGAGGGGTCAATGCTGGGGGAGGGGTCAGTGCTGGGGGAGGGGTCGCCGCTGGCGGAGGGGTCAATGCTGGGGGAGGGGTCAGTGCTGGGGGGAGGGGTCGCCGCTGGCGGAGGGGTCAGCACTGGGGAGGGGTCAGCACTGGGGGAGGGGTCAGCACTGGGGGAGGAGTCAGTGCTGTGGGGGAGGGGTCAGTGCTGGGGGAGGGGTCAGTGCTGGGGGAGGGGTCAGTGCTGGGGGAGGGGTCAGTGCTGGGGGAGGGGTCAGTGCTGGGGGAGGGGTCAGTGCTGGGAGAGGGGTCAGTGCTGGGAGAGGGGTCAGTGCTGGGGGAGCGGTCAATGCTGGGGGAGGGGTCAGTGCTGGGGGAGGGGTCAGTACTGGGGGATGGGTCAGTGCTGGTGGATGGGTCAGTGCTGGGGGAGGGGTCAGCTCCCAGTGGGAGAGGTCATTGCTGGGGGAGGAGTCAATGCTGGAGATGGGGTCAGTGCTGTGGGGAGGGGTCATTGCTGGGGGAGGAGTCAATGCTGGAGAAGGGTTCAGTGCTGGGGGAGGGGTCATTGCTGGGGGAGGGGTCAATGCTGTGGGGGGGGGTCAGTACTGGGGAATGGGTCAGTGCTGGGGGAGGAGTCAATGCTGGAGAAGGTCTCAGTGCTGGGGGAGGGGTCAGCTCCCAGTGGGAGGGGTCATTGCTAGGGGAGGGGTCAATGCTGTGGGGAGGGGTCAGTACTGGGGGATGGGTCAGTGCTGGGGGAGGAGTCAGTGCTGGAGAAGGGGTCAGTGCTGGAGAAGGGGTCAGCTCCCAGTGGGAGGGGTCAGTGCTGTGGGGAGGGGTCATTGCTGGGGGAGGGGTCAATGCTGTGGGGAGGGGTCAGTAATGGGGGATGGGTCAGTGCTGGGGCAGGAGTCAGTGCTGGAGAAGGGGTCAGTGCTGGAGAAGGGGTCAGCTCCCAGTGGGAGGGGTCAGTGCTGTGGGGAGGGGTCATTGCTGGGGGAGGGGTCAATGCTGTGGGGAGGGGTCAGTACTGGGGGATGGGTCAGTGCTGGGGGAGGGGTCAGCTCCCAGTGGGAGGGGTCAGTGCTGTGGGGAGGGGTCATTGCTGGGGGAGGGGTCAATGCTGTGGGGAGGAGTCAGTGCTGTGGGGAGGGGTCAGTGCTGTGGGGAGGGGTCAGTGCTGTGGGGAGGGGTCAGTGCTGTGGGGAGGGGTCAGTGCTGGGGGAGGGGTCAATACTGGGGGAGGGGTCAATGCTGTGGGGAGGGGTCAATGCTGTGGGGAGGGGTCAGTACTGGGGGATGGGTCAGTACTGGGGGAGGGGTCAGCTCCCAGTGGGAGGGGTCAGTGCTGTGGGGAGGGGTCATTGCTGGGGGAGGGGTCAATGCTGTGGGGAGGGGTCAGTACTGGGGGATGGGTCAGTGCTGGGGGAGGGGTCAATGCTGTGGGGAGGGGTCAGTACTGGGTGATGGGTCAGTACTGGGGATGGGTCAGTGCTGGGGGAGGGGTCAATGCTGTGGGGAGGGGTCAGTACTGGGGGATGGGTCAGTACTGGGGATGGGTCAGTGCTGGGGGAGGGGTCAATGCTAGGGGCGGGGTCGGCGATCGGGTGCGGGGTCTGTGACCAGGGGGCGGGGTCAACATCCAGCGGGCGTGGCCCCGGGCTAGGGGCGGGGTCAGCGGCCAGGGGGCGTGGTCAATGTGTTGGGGGCGGGGCTGCGACCAGGGGGCGGGGCCGGCGACCAGGGGGCGGGGCATGGCCGGGCCGGACGCTCTCACCTCGGCCGCTGCTCCAGCTGCACCAGATGCTCCGCCAGCCGCTTGTCGGACCAGCCGTAGCGCTCCCGCAGCGCCGCCCACACCGCGAACGACTCGCCGATGTAGATGCGCCGGTTGTCGTACTTCTTGCGGCTGTTGACCCGCTGCCGCATGCGGTCGCTGTCGCTCAGCCTCGGCCGCCCGCGGCCCCTCTTGGCCGCCTTGGCTGCGGCGTGGCCGGGCTCCGCCGGACCGGAGTCAGCCTCAGCCTCAGCCTCACCCTCAGCCTCCGTCTCCGCCTCGGGCCCAGCGACCGACTCCGCGCCCTCCGCCATCTTCCCTCCAGTGTACACAAACCACCTGCACTTCCGGGCCAGAGGTCACGCCCTCACCAACATGGCCGCCCGCCGCGCCGGAAGTCCGCTCGACCTCACCCCGCATCTTTGACCTGCAGATGCTGGTTTACATTAAGACAATCACAACATGCTGGAGTAACCCAGTGGGACAGGCAGCGTCTCTGGAGAAGGAATGGGCGGCCTTACTAGTCGAGACCCTTCTTCAAACTGCGAGTCTGAGGAGGGAGTTACAGAAATAAGGAAGGGTAAGGTGTGAAAACAGATCAAGGAAAAAAGTAGAATAGATCAATGTTATCTAGGCGAAAGTGACTACAAAGCAAACATAACATTTAATCAGGGGCCAGGGATAAAACAGGGATAAATCAATATTCTTACCGCTGAGGTGCAAGCTGCCCAAGCAAAATATGAGATGCTGTTTCTCCAATATTGACTTATCTTACTTCAATTAACCCTCCTTTCTCTCTCTCCCCCCCCCCCCCCCCGTGCCTCCCCCAGCCTATTTCTCCAACTCGTTTCACTGTCCTCCTGATTGATTTTACTGATTGTATGCCTCGTTGTCACCTTCCCCTCGACTAACAATGAAATTTTCTACATGATCATTGTCACCTCCTTTCATATGTGTTTTCACACCTTACCCTTCCACAGTTTCCCTCTCCCCTGACTCTCAGTCTGCAGAAGGGTCTCGATCCAAAACGTCACCCATTCCTTTTCTCCAGAGATGCTGCCTGCCTGCTGAGTTACTCCAACATTTTGTGGCTTTGGTTTAAACCAACATCTGCAGTTCCTTTCTGCACAGTCCATGCACTAGGCTGTGTTGTCGACCCAGGTAAGTTACAACTGATTTTGCTAAATAAAATACTGCACCACCCACAAGATCAGTGGCTGAGGGAGTATTATGGGCCAACTTCAACACATTTGTGTAAGAGAGAACTGCAGATGCGGGTTTAAATCAAAGGTGGACGCAAAATGCATTTGTGTTAGGCTGTCAGACTAATAAACCAGTAACTCCAGCTTTTTGTGTTTATCTTCAGGTTAAAGTACTCTAAAGCCAAAGAGCGGAAAGTTCTGCTCAAGAGTCAAAAGGCAAGAGAGTTTCATTGTCATAGGCTCCGAAACGGAGTGGGCGACATTTTGGGTCGAGACCCTTCTTCCGAACATTGTACACTCTAAACACTATAATAAACAAAATAAAAAAAGGTCAGTGTGTAATATATGCAACAAGTTTGTTGAATCTGGCCTGAAGAAGGATCTCAGCCAGAAACATTTTCTCCGGAGATGCTCCTGACCCGCTAAGTTACTCCTGCTTTTTGTGTCTATTCTCAGTGCAAACCAGCACCTGTAGTTCCTTCCTACAAATAAATGGATAATAATAGTGCAAAAACAGTGTACCTAAATTGCAGCATCTATGATTTGTTCGAATAGAGCATCTCGCCTACCGTGAGAGCCGCTTGATGGAGTTTTCCACAAAATGGAAACCACAAAATATGGCAGAATAGCAGAGGCTATATTGTAAATTGCAGTTGCACCCGGCAATGAGATAGGCCGTTCTTAATAAGGAGAGGAATTGGTGTACTTATGGATCACCTTCAGTGGGTCACAGTTCAAACCAGAGGCAATAGATGGTGCTGTTACATTAATGCTTGCAATAAATCATACCCTAATAAAATAAATTATGAATTAGATTATATATAAAGGTGCATTGAAATCTTATCATTGATCTTAAACAGAGGTTTGCTTGCTCCGTCTAACCAGAGAATTGTTTGGAAAGATCATTAATGTATTAATATCAAGGCAATAAACCTCTTTAGCAAATATTATCTCCATTACTGTCACATTGATGAATTCATGTTGAAGGCATTATAATTTATGGTGTTCAAACACTGACTTTACAAAGGAGACTGCACGAAATGCAGGATGCCTGGAGCCCTTGTGGCTAAAGGGATCAGGGGGTATGGAGGGAAGGCAGGTACAGGACACTGTTGGATGATCGGTCATGATCATATTGAATGGTGGTGCAGGCTCGTAGGGCTGAATGTCCTACTCCTGCACCTATTTTCTATGTTTCTATTAGAGAGTATTAACTACAGACAGAGGTTGGACAGACTTGGATTGTTTAGGAATGCCGGTGGTGGCAAGGAGACCTAATGGCATTATATAAAATTATGAGAGCCATAGATTGGGTAGACAACAAGAATCTTTATCCCAGGATGGAAAAATCATATACTAGAGGGCGTACCTTTAACATGAGGGCGTCAAAAGTTTAAAGGAGATGTGCAGTGCAAGTTATTTTACACAGAGGATGATGAGTACCTGGAATGTGCTGCCAGCAGTGGTCATAGTCATAGAGTGATACAGTGCAGAAACAGGCCCTTTGGCCCAACTTGCCCACACCAACCAACATGTCCCAGTTACACGGTTCCCACCTGCGCACGTTTGGCCCATATCCCTCCAAACCTGTCCTATCCATGTACCTGTCTAACTGTTTTTTAAATGTTGTGATAGTCAATAGACAATAGGTGCAGGAGTAGGCCAAAGAACGGGAAGTTCTGCTCAAGAGTCAAAGGGCAAGAGTGTTTCATTGTCATAGGCTCCAAAATGGAATGGGCGACATTTAGGGTCGAGACCCTTCTTCCGAACATAGTACGCTCTAAACACTATAATAAACAAAATTTTAAAAGGTCAGTGTGTGTGTGTGTGTATATATATATATGCAACAAGTTACTCCTGCTTTTTGTGTCTATTCTCGGTGCAAACTTGATTTTTTTTTAAATGGAAGAAAAATAATGCTGGTCTCAATAATGGCAGTTTTGGAAATAGTTGTTGTACAGGGCTCACTGTAGATAGTGATGTCCAGTAAAAATAGATGCCTCATTTTCTCCAGCTGATCTTCCAGTGAAATGAATTTGATGTTGTCTTTTACACGGCGTTTGACTGGCATTGTATAGAATGTAGAATGGTACAACATAGGAACAGGCCCTTCGGCCCACAATGTCTGTGTTGAACATGATGCCAAGACCAACTATTATGTGCCTGCACATAATCCATATCCTTCCATTCCCTGCATATCCATGTGCTTTTCCAAAAGTCTCTTCGATGTTACTATAATATCTGCCTCCACCACCTCCCCGGCAGCACATTCCAGGCATTTATGACCCTTTTGTAACAAACCTTTCCCCACACATCTCTTTTAAACTTTACTCCTCTCACTGTAAAGCTATGCACGTTGGAATTTTATATTTCCATCCTTGGAAGAAGGTTCTGACTGTCTACCCTGTCTATGTCTTGCCGCAACCACTGGGACGAAGGAGACACATTTCCAACATGTCAGGGCTCCACTATTGTTCTCTATCTGATGTTCCCCAGATTTCTTTGCCCAATAGTTACTTGATCGAGAATTGTAAATCGGCACCTGCGTCGATTCCAGATGGAGATCAAGAGCAGGAGGGGACTCCTGGCAAGTGCTGTGCCGCCATGCTGCTGCGGATCCAGCAACCGGCATAGAACCGACCAGGACTGGACTCGGGCGGTCTTTATTTAGGAATGTTACAACATTTTGAGATTTTAAAAATCAAGCCTGTAATTTATCCAATCAGATAAGGCATAAAAAGAACTTTAATTTGATACCTAATTTACTTTCATATTTAAAGCATATATATTAAAAAATGTTATGGCCATTTTCTTACTCGGAAATTCGCACCTTGTTCCCTATTGCTTTTCCATTGACTTAACACAAAAGCTGTGATCGAGGACAGTCAAAAGCCCATAACTTTCTTGAAAATTAAGAGAACTGAATGAAATGTTCAGTTATTATAGAATGAAGCATTCTGAAACAAATATAAAACATCTTACTTGAATGACCTGAAATTAAAGCATATAATTAGTTAATTACCTAAATGTAGCTAATTATAAAATTGACCGTTCTGACGAAAATAGTAATAAACACCCGGACTGCCTTGAAAATTCAAAAATGTGATATTCTCAAGAGAACTTTAATATTATTGTTTTATATGCTGTAAGGCCGTAACAGATAGGTAAATAAATTACAGTTTCTAGCAATAGACCAAGTCTTTATGGAGACGATCAGTTGCTAGCTGGTACATTGGCATATCATAATCAGTAGCTTCATCATACTCCTCAGATTGTAACCAATAAGTAACTCTGTACACCTTGTTTTTCCTCAACTTTTCAATTTTGGCATTGTAAACTACGGGTTTTTGCTCTTTTAACCACGCATGACATGTCTTTCCGCCCACTACTTTGCCATTAAGAATGTCCTGTAGATCATCATATTTTGAGTGGTCCAAATTCGGATAATCTCTGCAAATGTTGTCTAAATCAGTCTCTTTTGCTGGGCATTTGGATTGACAATTTTGCATTTCATCTTCAGAGACATCTGTTTAAAATGTAAAGGAAAAAAACATTGAAGAGCATTCACAGAAACAAGTTATTATTTGAATTTTTAGAAAAAAGGTAGAAATGATGAAGTTAAACGCTAAAACAAATAGTAAATACCCAACAAAAAATTCCTATTCATCAGTTTCATCAAATCAATTTAATTCATCTAAATTGAATGACTAGATCTAAACATCTATCCATTTCTTAAGAAAAGGCAAAAACATTTAAATAGTCTAAGTATCCAAATAACAAACTGATCCCATTCACACAACAAGTCACAATATAACATGATTTTTTAAATCTCACTGTCATGCTCTTACATGCCAAATGGAATTTAATGTTTAATTCCCATGAATTAATCTAGGAACATCCATTCTCAATATAATCAAAATTATTATTTTGTGCACAATACATGTGACTAAAACTGTTGTGGATATTTAGTATAAAAATATTGATTATGGATGGACAATAACACAAAATATAGACGTAAAAGAGCATCTAAATGATGCTTTTCGCATCGCAAGATGATTTAAATTCTCTTTTTGTTTGGACAATCATGTATTGTCCAAAAAAAAAGAGAATTTAAATCATCTTGTGAGTGGGCGTTTCTGAAATGTGATCGATTGGAACGTTGCCGTAAATTTTAAGCCCATATCGGCAGGCAAGACATGGCCGATTCATATGGGACCTAAATAATATTTTCGCATTGTAAGATTAGACTAAAGCCACGCCAAGAAGCAAGATTATATGTGAAATAGACGACTTACCTTTTGATTTGTCCTGATATTGTGATCCATCACGTTGAAGGCGTTGAGGGCGTTAGAATTAGCTTTTTACTTTAATCCAGCAATTTATTTAAATTTTTTATAATATAAACCGGGAACGGAAGTCTGATCGATCTTTCTTCAACTAGCAGCCCGAGGAAAATCTCTCTCCGACAAGCGATACAAACCTGCATTTTAATCCCGTCCCCCCCCCACCCCACCCAAAGGCTCCGGAGTCGCACACATAGCTAGTGGCAGATCTGCAGTGCCGCTGAAGGTAGGTTTTGTAACATCGCTACTATATTGGCTTTGCGCTGGCGACATGTGACGGCTGAGAAAAGGAAGGCCTTTCCGAGAGTGAGGAGGGCGGTCGGTGAGAGTGGAAGGCCGTCAGAGAGCTGTCGCCCGTGTGAGTGCCGGAGGCCAGTCGACGATGTGCTGCCGAAAACAAAGGGGTGCTCAACAGGAGGGGGGACAAGAAGGACAAGGGACCGGTTGGACTATAGTGAATCCTTTTTGTCACTTTGTTGGCACTCTCTTTGTGTCGACTCTTAGCATACTTTTGTAATGTATGCAAAAACAAAGAATGTCTCTGTCACAAATGCATGTGACAATAAAGTATCCATCAACCACCCACATACACATTCAGGACAGTTCGCAGTGGCCTATTAATTAACCAGCCTACGCATCTTTGAGATATTGGGAGAGAATGTGCTAAATAGAGATAGCCAGCACACCTTTGCATAAGGCAGTTCATGTCTTACCAATGATAACGTTTTTTGGGGAGGTAACAAAGGAAATAGATGGAAGGTGGGTGGTGGATGTTATATACATGGATTTTAGTACAGCTTTTGGTATGGTCCCTCATGCTTATCCAGAAAATTAAGATGTACGGGTTTTGCAATGACTTGATTGTATGCATACAGAACTGGCTTATTCACAGATAATAAGAAATAGTGGACATTACAGAAGTGGTGTAAGGTAGAAATTCTGGCTGGAGGTCTATGACCAGTGGGATTCTGCAGAGATGTGTTGGGACCTCTGCTGTTTCCGATATATATAAATGGCCTAGATGTAAAAGTAGATGGGTTGGTGAGTAACGTTGCTGATGACACCAAAACGGAAAGAGTTGCTGACAGTGAGGATTGCTGTCAGAACATACAGTGGGGTGGAGATCAGCTGCAGAAATGGGCAGAGAAACGGCAGATTAAACTCAATTAAACCCAGGGAAGTGTGAGGGGTTGCACTTTGGGAGGTTGAATGGAGAGTATACGGTTAATGTCACCACTCTTAACACCATTGATGAGCAGAGGGATCTTGGAGTCCGGGGCTATAGCTCACTAGAGGTGACAGCACAAGTAGGTAAGATAGTAAGAAGGCAAATGTTATGCTTGCCTTCATTGCTAGGGGCATTGAATATTCTTATATTCAAGGAAGGCATGATGCAGCTCTATAGGTCTTTGGTCAGGCCACATTCGGAGTCTGGCGTGCAGTGCTGGTCACCCCATTACAGGAAGGATGTAGGGGCTTTGGAGAGGGTGCAGAGGGGTCTACCAGAATGCTGCCTGGATCGGAGGGTTTCAGCTACAGGGAACGTTTGGATAGACTTGGAGGTTGAGGGGAGACATGATAGAAGTACATAAAATGATGAGAGGCATAGATAGCATAGACAGTTAGAACCTTTTTCCGAGGGTGGAAATATCCAACATTAGGGTGCATAGATCTAAGGTGAGATGGTGAAAGTTTAAAGGTGATGTGCGAGGCAGAGAATAGTGGAGAATGTTTCGGGAGCATATTTTTGTATTTTTAGTTTAGTTTAGAGATACAGCGCGGAAACAGATCCTCCGGCCCACCGAGTCGGCGCTTACCAGCGATCCCCGTACATAAGCACTATCCTAGACACTAGGGACAATTTACACTTTTTTATCCAAGCTAAGTAACCTACGAACCTGTGCGGCTTTGGAATGTGGGAGGAAATCGGAGGACTCAGAAAATCCACCCAGTCACTGGGAAAACGTACAAACTCTATACAGACAGCACCAGTAGTCAAGATCAAACCCGGCAAGACATAGACAGGGTCTCTGGCGCTGTAAGGCAGCAACTCTGCCACTGTGACATCATGTTGCCCTAAATTAAGTAGCTGATAACATATCCATGCAGGACACCAGGGTTGAGAATTATCGTCGAGGATGATTTGTCTCCTATTCTCACCGATTGTAGTCTGTTGGACAGGAAACCGAAGGTCCAGTTGCAGAGATGAGTGCTGACTCCATGTTCCACGAGTTTGGGGATGAGCTTGGATGGAATATTCGTGTTGAAAGTAGAGTTGTAGTTTATGAAGAAGAGTCTGACGTAGGCATCCTTCTTATCCAGCTGTTCCAGGGACGAGAGTAAGGCCAGGGAGATGGCATCGGCCTTGTGGTGGTAGGCGAACTGCAGTGGGTCAAGGCTGGAGTAGACTGGGGTTAATGTGTGCCATAATCAGTGCCTCCAAGCACTTCATGATGGTGAATGTCAAGACCATTGGATGGTAGTCATTAAGGCATGAGATTTTACTTGTCTGCAGCAGTGGGATAATGGTAGACATCTTGAAGCAAATGAGCACTTCAGATCAAAGTATGGCGAGATTAAAGATCATCAATATCGTCAAAGACCCCGCACAATCTAACTTCACTACTGCCATTGGGAAGGTGTTACAGCAGCCTGTAAACAGTCACCTCCAGATTCAGGAACAGCTTCTTCCCAGCAACCGTGAAGCTCTTTAACACTGCACAACACTGAACTCAGCAGCTATAATGTCATATGGACTGTGTCTTCGATTGCTACAGATTTGCACTTTTCTGGTTACCTTGTACTGCAGTTATTAATTAATTGTATTATTGATTATTATATCTGTGCATTATTGCTTTAAAGTCCCGTTAAGATGCAGCAAGTAAGAATTGTATTGTTCCGTTGCTAGTACCTATGACAATTCAACGCGCGTGACTCGAAATTCACCAGACAAACCACTTCCAAGTTACTCATGAGAAACACACTTTATTCTAACTATACCCAGTACTATTAGCCACCCCCACATGAATGTCATAGTTCTGGTACTTCACCACCATGAGTTCATAAGGGATAGAAGCAGAATTAGGCCATTCAGCCCATCAAGTCCGCCGTTCAATCATAGCTGATCTATCTCTCGCTCCTAACCCCATTTTCCTGCCTTCTCCCCATGACACCTGTACTAATCAAGAATTTATCTAGCTGCCTTAAAAATATCAATTGATCCATTTTAGTACATTTGCAATGCTACTTTCCACCAGTAATGTGTTTGTGCATCTGAAGCCGAAACACAACCTGTCCCACCTCACCACTGCCTCCCAGTGGGGTGGTCTCAGCCCCACAGGTAGGCTCCAAGATCAGCTGTCCAAGGACTTCCCACTGCTGTCTGTGGGGAGTTCGCACGTTCTCTCTTATGACCGCATGGGCTTTCCACGGGTGTTGGGAGGTGAATTTGTTTGTATAGCTTTGATTAGAGATACAGGATGGAAACAGGCCCTTCGGCCCACCAAGTCCGCGCCGACCAGCGATCCCCGTACACGAGCACTATCCTACACACAGTAGCATCAATTTACAATTTTTATCGAAGCCAATTTTTATCAAAGACAAACCTGAGCACCCAGAGAAAACCCACGTTGTCACGGAGAGATTGTACAAACTCCCGTACAAAGTGGGAGGGGAGGGGGAGGAGGGAGGGATGGAGAGACGGAGGGAGAGACGGAGGGTGAGAGGGAAGGAGAGAGGAGGAGGGAGAGGGAGGGAGGGACAAAGAGGGAGAGAGGGACGGATGGAAAGCAGAGGGAGAGAGAGAGGGAGGGAGAGATCAAGGGGGGAGGGAGAGAGAGAGAGAGCAGCGACGGAGACACATGAGAGTCGGAGGAAAAACCGAAGACAAGAAAGCTGTTGGAAGCAACGAAAGCTGCCTTGCATAACACTGTATGAGTGAGTAACAGATGCAGGCAGATACGGTGCTGTTACATAGATCTGTTTTGCCTTGTTCTTCTTTGTGTTGTTAACATGTGCCCCCCCCCAAAAAAACAACAAATAGCACGCAGAAAGCATTTTTGAAAATTTCAGGAAATACCATCAAATTCCAGGTAATTCGGAATTCTATTTAAGGACATTTTATTTTGAGGTGTGGAAGACCTGATGAGGAGTGATCTTATAGAGGCGTGTAAAATCACGAGAGGAACAGAGTCTCTTAGAAACATAGAAATTAGGTGCAGGAGTAGGCCCTTCGAGCCTGCACCGCCATTCAATATGATTATGGCTGATCATCCAACTCAGTATCCCGTACCTGCCTTCTCTCCATACCCTCTGATCCCCTTAGCCACAAGTGCCACATCTAACTCCCTCTTAAATATAGCCAATGAACTGGCCTCAACTACCCTCTGTGGCAGAGAGTTCCAGAGACCCACCACTCTCTATGTGAAAAAAGTCCTTCTCATCTCGGTCCTAAAGGATTTCCCCCTTATCCTTAAGCTGTGACCCCTTGTCCTGGACCTCCCCAACATCGGGAACAATCTTCCTGCATCTAGCCTGTCCAACCCCTTAAGGATTTTGTAAGTTTCTATAATATCCCCTCTCAATCTTCTAAATTCTAGAGAGTATAAACCAAGTCTATGCAGTCTTTGTTCATAAGACAGTCCTGACATCTCAGGAATCAGTCTGGTGAACCTTCTCTGCACTCCCTCTATGGCAATAATGTCCTTCCTCAGATTTGGTGACCAGAACTTGCACAAAGTAGGTCCAATCGAGGACCAGAGGACATAGGTTTACGGCAGGGGTTGCCAACCTTTTTTGTCCAATTTACCCCTGGCAACTTTAATTGCACATAACAATGTTATTTCACTTATTTATGAACCACTAATGATGAACAGATACCGGTATACTAGAACCAAACGCTGTTAGTCTGTGAGAACAAATATGTATAAATCCAGAATCAACAAATTTACCCCCTGGGTAGGCAAAATTTACCCCCTGCGATAAATTTACCCCAGGTTGGGAACACTTAGTTTAAGGTGAAGGAGAAAAGACTTTATAGGAATTTGAGGGGTAACTTTTTCTCACAAAAGGTGGTGGGTGTATGGAACAAGCTGCCAGAGGAGGTAGTTGAGGCAGGGACTATCCCAACATTTAGGAAACAGTTAGATAGGTACATGGATAGGACAGGTTTGGAGTGATATGGGTCAAACATGGGCAGGTGGGACTGGTGTAGCTGGGAAATGTTGGCCGTTGTGCGCAAGTTGGGCCGAAGGGCCATTTTCCACGCTGTATCACTATGACTCTACGACTCTAAGTCTTATTTGTAATATTAACAGGCATGGAGGTCTGAGGCCAAATGACCCACATTGTTAAATGTTATTCATTGTCAACACTGTATGGGGAAAGATTATCTGAGCACGTGGCACAACAGCCCATTGTGGTACAAACAACGTCAACATGGTCTGAAACAGGCATGCAATCCTGAAGACTTGCGCAAATATATTAATTCATTGTGCTGGGGGACGCAGATCCTATCATGGAATGCAAATTTGTATAATCTGCCTTTATATTCTCTCAAATAAAGCTGAGGATGCACAGTCATGCGTCTGGTAGGAGCCGCTACCTCACAGCACCAGAGACCCGGGTTTGATCCTGTCCTCGGGTGCTATCTATACGGAGCTTGCGCGTCCTCCGAATGACCTTGTGGGTTTGCTCCAGATACTCCAGTGTCCTCCACCATCTCAACGAGATGCAAGTTTGTGTATTGATTGTCTCTGATGTGTGGGGTGTGGATGCAACAGTGGGATAACAAGGAACTAGTTTGCGAACAGGAGGTTGAGGTTGGCATGGACTCAGTGGGCGGAAGTTCCTTTTTCCACCATGTATCTTTCAATCAATCAAAATAAACTTGGTCCAGCTGCAGGCAAGGATGTCCATAGACTGTTTCATTGTCTCCTTCACTATATGGTGTAATGGCTGTGAATGGCAAAATATATACATACCAACAAGTAGTAATGACTTGAATTTAAGGTACATATTCCAAACTCAATCTGTGTCTTGCCTGTCCTACAATTCCAATGTTTTGTCAAAATGATTTCACTTCCCCACTCATCTTATTCATTCTTTGGCCTTATTTTGTAAAAAGAAATACTCATTTTGAACCATTGTCTGTGTTACCTTGAATAGAAAATAATCGAACATATAGGAGCAGACAAGAGTGTTGCAGACAGTGTTATTCATCCCACTATTTTAAATCCTTCTGGGTCCATCATTCCAATTGGAATGAATGTTGAGTAGCATCTTTGTACTGAGAACTGTACAGCACAGGAACAGGCCCTTCTGCCCATAATGTCTGTGCAGAACATGATTTTGGGAAGTCAAACCGCGGCAGGGTCTTCACAGTCAATGACAAGCCTGGCGAGTGTTGTGGAGCGGAGGGATCTAGGAATGCTTGTGCATAGTTCCTTGAAAGTGGCATCACAGATAGACAAGGTGGTAGAGCACGCTTTCGGCACATCCCCCTTCATCAATTGGTGTATTGAGTGTAGAAGCTGGGATGTTATGTTACAGTTGTACAAGAAGTTAGAGGGGCCACATTTGGCCTATTCTGTTTAGTTTGGGTTGCGCTACGGTAGAAAGGATGATGTTAAGATTGAAAGAGTGCAAAGTAGATTTACGAGGATGTTACCAAGACTTGAGGGCCTGAGCTTTAGGGACAGGTTGGGCAAAGTCGAACGTTGTTTCTTAGACCGCAGGAGGATGAAGGGTGATCTTATAGAGATGAAACCATGAGGGGAATAAATGGGGTAGATGCTTTACCCAGAGCATGGGAACAAAGAATCAGAGGACATACGTTTAAGGTGAGAACATAGAGACGTAATAGGAATCTGAGAGGCAACCTCTTCACACTAGGTGTAGTGGAGATATGAAATGAGGTGCCAGAGGAGATAGTTGAGGCTGGTACCCCAACAAAATTAAAAAGACATTTGGTCATGTACATGGCAGGAAATGTTTAGAGGGATTTGGGCTAAATGTGGGCAGGTGGGGCTAGTATGATTGGAACACCTTGGTTGGCATGGGCAAGTTGGGCCTAAGGGTCGGCATCTGTTTTGAGTGACTCTATGAACCTATGTCATGGCAAACTCTTATCTGCCTGAACACATCCATAACTCTCCATTCCCAAAGGCCGCATAAATGCTACAATCATATCTGCCTCCTCCACCATTCCAGGCACCTACCATCCTCTATGTGTAAAATATGCCCCGCACATCTCTGTTGAACTTTGCCCCTCTCACCGTAAAGCTATGCCCTCTAGTATTTGATATTTCCATCATGGCAAAAGATTACGGCTGTCTACCCTATCAATGCCTTCTGGTAAAGTCTGGTTCCCATAAGATTCTATCGTTTGTTTTTGTTCAAGGAAGCTAATCAGGGTTCAGTGTATGTTTTCAGTGGTGGCAGGTATGAGAAATTTTGATTCACTCTACAGGTCTGCATTTGTTAACAATGTCTCGAGAGCTTTGTATATTTTAATGAGACTTGTTGGAGTTTAGTTTAGTTTAGTTTAGAGATACAGCGCGGAAACAGGCCCTTCGACCCACCGAGTCTGCGTCGACCAACGATCCCTGTACACCAGCACAATCCTACACGCTAGGGACAAATTTACAATTTTTACCAAAGCCAATTAGCCTACAAACCTGTGCTTTGGAATGCCGGAGGATACCGGAGCACCCGGGTAAAACCCACACTGCTATGGGGAGAAAATATAAAATATATCTGGAGAAAGTACAGATAGCACCAGCCATCAGGATCGAACCGGGGTCCCTGGAGATATAAAGGGCCTGTCCTACCAGCATGCAACTCTATGCGATGAGCGCGACCTAACGTGGTCGCTTGAACCGTCCGGCGTCGCGGGGTCGGTCCCACTTCGATCGGCGGAGCCGTGCGGAATTGTGCAGAGTTCGTCCCGACACCGCGCGGGGCTCCGAAAAACTATGTTCAAAAATTCCGTGCGGCAACGGCTTGTCGGCTCACAGTCGCCTCGACGCATTACACACCGCCTCGACGTTGTGGCTCCGTGACCCTCTCTGTGGGTGTCTTCATGACCCTCTGTATGTGTGGCTTTGTGGCCCTCTGTGTGTGTGTACCTCTGTGCCCCTCTCTGTCCTGGCGAACTTACCTTAAGACTTCGCTCCAAGTTCACCTCACTTTGCGCCGCGTTGCGCCACTCACCCGACCTCCGCGCGGCCCTCGCTGCCGGTTTGGTCACGCTTGCCGCACGCAGGCGCATGCTGGTGGGAACGGCCCTGTACAGGGGATCACCCGACCTCCGCGCGGCCCCCGCTTCTAGTTTGATCGCGCTCATCGCATGGAGTCGGTTGCTGGTTGGACAGGCCCTTAAGGCAGCAACTCGACAGCTGTGCCACTGTACCACCCATTTTCACTGGAAAGAAAAATACTGAAGCCAATGCTAGTAAAACTCATCAGAGTTGGAATTACAAATGTTGGTTTAACTCGAAGATGGATGCCAAATGCTGGAGTATCTCAGCGGACGAGCAGCATCTCTGGAGAGGAGGAATGGGTGACGTTTCAGGCCGAGACCCTTCTTCAGACTGAAATAAAAACTTTTTTTTATTGATTGAAAAATACAGTATGAAAACAGGTCCTTCGGCCCGCCAACCATCGATCACCCATTCAAACTGGTTCTACATTATCCCACTTTCATATCCACTCCCTACACACTAGGGACAATTTACAGAGGCCAATTAACCTACAAACACAAAGGTAGACAAAAATGCTGGAGAAACTCAGCGGGTGAGGCAGCATCTATGGACCGAAGGAAAAAGGTAACGTTTCGGGTCGAGACCCTTCTTCAGACTGATGTGAGGGACTGGGCGGCGGGAGGAAGAAAGGAAGAGGTCGAACCAGAGGGCTGAGAGAGAGCTGAGAAAAGGAGGAGAAAGTAAGGACTACCTGAAATTATACAAGTCAATGTCAATACCGCTGGGGTGAAAACTGCCCAAGGGAAATATGAGGTGCTGCTCCTCCAATTTACGGTGGTCCTCACTTTGGCCATAGAGGCCCAGGACAGAAAGGTCGGATTCGGAATGGGAGGGGGAGTTGAAGTGCTGAGCCACCGGGAGATCAGGTTGGTTATTGCGAACTGAGCGGAGGGGGAGAAAGCTTGAAAAGAGATGTGCGGGCAGGACAAAGCCTGGCAAGTGATAGGTGGATACGGGTGAGGTGGGTTTGCTTGGCAGATGGGTGGAGCAAGTGACCAAGGCATGAAGTGAAAAGGAGACAGAAGGGCGTTAGATAAGGAAAGAAGAGTGAAATGTAAAGCAGGATTGAGGGATGTAGGTGGAAGGGAACTTGGGGATGGGTAAGGAAGCAGGTAAAAATGGAAATGGTGATGGTGAGCAAAATAGGAGTGGAGTGGGAGACACACAAAAAAAATAGAGTGGGGGGGAAGGATGTTAACCAACTGCATTCCTAATTGTTCCACCATTTCCTCAACGCAACCTCAGCGCCCTGTTCCTTTCCTTTCCTTTGTACACTCATCTCCCATCCCCGAATTCCCAATTCCCATTGACTTAAAGCCGGCCTAGAAGTAGCCACAAAGAAACATTTTAAGAAAGTGATTTCTTCCTGCTGCGAGGATAGGATTTTCTTGGCTACCTGTGTGAAGACAGCAACAAAGAAAATCTATGTTTTTTCTGAGACGAGGAGTAGGTTTCCAATGCTGGTCATCATCAATATGACTGTGTTCCTGCATTCGACACCAACACCATTGTCCAGTTTGCAGACGATACAACGGTGATCGGGCTGATCACCGATGGTGATGAAACAAACCACAGGGCGGAGGTACAGAACCTGGCGGACTGGCGCTCACGGAACAACTTGTCACTAAACACCTCCAAGACCAAGGAGCTGATTATCGACTTCAGGAAGTCACAGAATGGGGAATACACCCCAATCTCCATCTATGGGGAGAGTGTCCAGCTTTAAGTTTCTGGGCACTCACATCTCAGAGGACCTCACATGGTCCACCAACACCGCTGCGCTGGTCAAAAAGACACAGCAACGACCGTTCTTCCCAAGAACATTGAAACGGACTGGTCTGCCCCAACAGCTGCTGACGACCTTCTACCGCTGCACCACAGAGAGCATACTAACGTATGGCATCTCTGTGTGGTATCTCAGCTGCACGGAGGCGGAGAGGAGAGCTCTTCAGCACGTTGTCCACAGAGCGCAACAGATTATTGGGACACCACTACCAGCCTTGGAGGGCATCTACCACACACGGTGCCTTAGGAAGGCCATCAGCATCCACAAAGACTCCTCTCACCCTTGTAATGGACTGTTCCGGCAGACGTCACAAGGCCTTCTACGCCCGCACCTCCAGACTCAGGAACAGCTTCAATCCCAGAGCTATAGCGGCTCTGAACCGGCCCTGCTGAGTGTCCCCCACCCCCATAGACTGTCTCCCTTGGATGGTCATGTCGCACAAACACATCTGCACTTTAGTCTGTGTTGGTTTTTGACTGTCTTACTGTTCTAATGTTCTTTATACCAGCCTTGTTCTTGGGGAATCTAAACCTAAATTTTATTAGTCGTTTAAGTTATGACATCGGATGGATGGCGTTGCAAACCAAATCTTGTTGCACTTGTGTCTAATGACAATCAAATATATTATTATTATATTTTCATTGTTTTTCTCAGGATGACGAACCCAATTTGGGGACAGTTTCTCACCAGATGTTATCAGGCAATTGAACCATCCTACCAACAATTGGACAGCAGTCCTGAACCACTATCTACCTCGAACTAGGAGAGCCTCGAACTATTTTTGATTGGACTTTTCTGGCTTTAAGTGCTATTCACATTATTCCTTTTATTATTTATAGCAAGGAACTGCAGATGCTGATTTAAACAGAAGCTAGACACAAAAAGCTGGAGTAACTCAGTGGGTCGAACCGCATCTCTGGAGAAAAGGAATAGGTGATGTTCCGGGTTGAGACCATTCTTCAGGTCGGCGGAAAGGGAAATGAGGGACGATGGAGAGAGATATAGAACAAAAATGAAAGATATGCAAAAGGAAAACGATGATCAAGGAAACATGCTATTGTTAGCTGTACTCAGTCTCACCTAATAATTGGCTGTTTCCTTTATCTTCGATACTTTTTTGCATATCTTTCATTCATTAGTCCCTGAACATTTAACATTCCTTTTCTCCAGAGATGCTGTCTCACCCGTTGAGTTACTCCAGCTTTTTGTGTCTGTACACTGTGAATGGCTTGATTGTAATCACGTATGGTCTTTACGCTGACTGGTTTTTAGCACGCAACAAAAGCACGGTACAAGTGACGAGAAACCAAATTAAACTCAAACTCATAATCTGTATTTCCACTGGAGTTCCATAGGTGGCAATACAGCACTCCACATGTGAATGCAAGGGTGGTTGGAGACTGCGACTGCATTTCACAAAGTCAGCCCCTACACTCAGTGCCCTTTGGCTTTCTCAGTAGGCAGTAGGATTACTAAAAAAGGAATGAGCAGGGTGAAGCTCTAAAGCAATCAGGTATGTTATTATTTTATTTCTGGATGACTGATTGTTGTCCTTGCTATGGAGTCACTTTTAACACTGCAGTCAACTCTTGTTAACACAAAGATATTTACTTTGTTCAGATAAACAATATCCCAGGCTTGAATTTGCTATGTACAATATCCCATGCTTGAATTTGGTAGTACAACAGACTGGGCCATGACTCCATCTAACATCAATTTAAATGAAAGACGCAAGAAACTGCAGATGCTAGAATCTTGAGCAAAATACAAAAATGCCGGAGGAACTCACGGGTCAGGCAGATCTGTGGAGGTGAAAGAGCAGATTATATTTTGCATCCGGACCCTTCTTCAGACCCGAAGAAGGCCTGAATCTGAAGAAGAATCCCAACCAAAGCATTGTCTGTCCATTCTCTCCACAGATGCTGCCTGACCCGCTGAGTTCCTCCAGCACTTTGTGTATGAATCATTTTAAATCAATTAACTTCAAAACATTTTTTAATTTTTTTAAATTCTTTTTAGTAGAACTAATGTATATTACAGTAGTATAAGCCAAAAATAGCATAATGCATTTCATGTACCACTTCTTGTTTTAAACTTTAAGAAGAGGAAAAGTAGAGAAAGTTAGCTAAAATAGTAAGTGCGTGAGAGAGTGTAAAGAAAGAACCCGTAGAGGCGTAGACCACGAAAAATGGAAAGAGAAAAAAGTAAAAAAGAAAATATAAGAAAATAAGATAAGATGAAAGGGATGTACCTACTCATCTTTACACACCCCTCACCAGGTCCTGAAACCGTTTATTTTCAAAGTTATGTTGCACCCTGTGCTTGTAATAAGCCGATAAATGGAGACCAGATCTTTTGGAATTGGTCTGATTTGTCTGCTAGGATGAATCTCATATCTTTGAGGTGTAACATTTCAGACATATTTGAAATCCACATTTTTACCGTTGGTGTGGGAGCGTTTTTCCAGAATTTAAGTATGAGGTTTTTTGCCATTATTAAGCCATAATTAAGGAAACTCTTTTGGAACGAAGTCAGCTCAGCACCGACTTCCATTGTTCCAAAAATACTCAATTCTGCGTTCGGTTTCAATTTTATTTTTAAAGATTTCATTCCAGAATTTTTGGATTTTTATGCAAAAAACAAAGGAATGTGCTTGTTGTTCTATCTTTGTTGGGTCTATCAAGTTTTTTCTTGAGATAGACATTTGTCACAAATGGGGGAAACATTTCAAAGATTTTACTTATTTTAGTTTTCGAATAATATAATCTGTGGAGGATTTTAAATTGGATTAGAATATGCCTTACATAATCGAGCATTTATGCACATATAGCAAGTGTTTATCCCAGGGTACACAAAAAGCTGGAGAAACTCAGCGGGTGCAGCAGCATCTAAGGAGCGAAGGAGATAGGCGACGAGTGTTTATCCCAACTCTCTTTCGAGATTTTTATGTCTAGTTCTTGTTCCCAATCTCTTCTAATTCTATTGGATGATGATCTTTCCATATTTAGGATGATATTATACAAGTATGATATTAAATCAATTGAGTCCGCCTTTCTATTCATAGCTTCGTCTAATAGGTCTGGAGTCAGATTTTGGTATTCTTGTGTATATTTTTTCAAATAATCACAAATTTAAAAATATTTAAAATATTGATTACTTCTCAGATTGTATTTAAGTTGTAGTTGTTAGAATGATAAAAAAAATTCAATTTTCATACATGTCTCCAAACGTTTTAATTCCTATTCTTTCCCAATATGTAAATGATTTATCGATAGTGGACAGTTTAAATGATGGTTTATTAACTATGGGAGAGAGAAGCGATAGATTTCTTAACTTAAGGGTTAATTTTATTTGTTTCCAAATTCTAATTATACTATGAATAATTGGATTTTTACTTTATATTGTATTACTCCGTTTTATTGGTGAGCGAAGGATCGCTCCTATATTAAAAGGGGAACAATCGCTCTCCCCATTACTATCCAATCCACCCGTTGGGCTGAATTGTCCAACAAGTGAATCACATTTTTGACATTTGCTGCCCAGTAGTAAGACAAAAAAAATTAGGGAGTGTTAATCCACCAAATTCTTTAGGTTTGTTCAAATGTCTTCTTTGAATTCTATGAGAATTAAATAACTTGAAATTAAATAACTTGAAATTTAAGAGAAATAGACCAAGCATGTCTGCGTGAAAATAAATATAAAATATAGGTGCTGAAACTAACTAGGAAGCTGGAAAATACTGGCAATAGTCAAAAGTGTGGAAAAAGAACCTGATGAGGGGTATTAGGTCTGATTCCTTCTTACACATGATGAAAAGACATCCAGCTGAACGCTTGATTGTTTCAGTCACCACAGATGCTGCCCCATCTGCTAACTATTTCAAATAGTTTCTGTTTTTGTATGTTCGGCATCCACCTTTTGTTGGTTTTGTGTCAGATAAATCCAGTTGGTTCCTCGGCGAAACAAATTAAAGGCATTCATCAACTTTTAACGTTCTATTTTCTTGAAATGGGTAGATCCCCTTGCCTGAATAATGGGCGGGATAGTGAGAGGTGAAGGGGAATTAGGAGGGAGAAAGCACAGGGTGGCACAGTGTTGCAGCTGGTAGAACTGCTGCCTCACAGTGCTAAAGGCGCGGGTTCAATCCTGACCTCGGGCACTGTCGGCGTGGAGATTGCACATTCTCCTTGTGACCACATGGGCATCTTCTGAGTGCACCAGATTCTTCCCATAAATTGGCCTTGAATCTACATGGAACCAGTATGAATGAGTGGTCGATGTTCAGCGTGGGCTCAATGTAGGTATGTTACAATACCTACCTTTAGCAGCACTGCAGTTCTGCCGCTCCCCGTGTGCACGACTTTGGCGCCTTTCAGAGGGGGGCGGGTTTAAAATGCCGATTTTTTCTAGGCAGTCCAAATCGATCAATGTCGGGCGATTTCGTCGCTAAAGAGAAATTGCTCCGACATTTCATTCATAAAGGTATTTTTAAACTACGCTAGATTATTTATTAACGAGAGTAGTTTGAAAATCATCTTCTAAAGCTCTGAACACCGGCAGCAGAAAGGACCTAAGGTAGGCAATAAAAGAAACTACACAGTTTATTTTTACATAAAAACTTGGTTTTTAGGGAGGCTTTAATCAAATTTTCATGTTGTGAAAAGGGGACAAAAAAATGTATGAATCGGCTGTATTTTTAATACTGACCACCGCAAACCGCAACGTTCTAATCCACCCCATTCCACTAAAACCCACTCGCTAGTTGATTTAAATAGCCATTAATTTACAGGCATTAAACACTAAATTCCTTCCATTTGGCCTATAAATTCATGAAAATTAGATTTAAAAATTATGTTATATTGTGGATTATTGTGTGACTGTTATTTGGACACTTTGGCAATTTAAAAAAAGTTTATATTTTCTTAAGAAATGGATAGATGTTTAGATCTACTCATTGAATTTTGTAATTAGCTACAATTAGATAAATAGCTAATTATATGCTTTAATTTCAGGTCATCCAAGTAAGATTGTTTCATATTTGTTTCAGAATGCTTCAAGCTATAATAACTGAAATTTCATTGAGTTCTCTTAATTTTTAAGAAAGTTGTCGGCTTTTGACTATTCCAGATCACAGCTTGTGAGTTACGTCAGTTGAAAGGCAATGGGGAACCAGATGCTAATTTCCGAGAATGAAAATGGTCATAACTTTCTTAATACTGAAGATATGAAAGTGAATTAGGTGTCAAATTAAACTTCCTTTTATGCTTTATCTGATGGGATAAATTGCAGACTTGATTTTTAAAATCTCAAAATGTTGTAACATTGCTACTCAATGGGTGAAGAGTCTGTTTCCATGCTGTATCTCTAAACCAAACACAGGTCACGTGAAGTTGCTCACAGAACTAAAGCATGCTTCAGCATAGTAGGGGAAAGAGAGTGACCACAATAGAATGAGCCACCAGTAAGTTATGTACAATATTCTACAGATTGAAACATTGGCTTTCTTTATGTTTAGTTTGAGACCATTTTCTGCAGTGTATTAGCATTAAGATACACATGAACAATGCTTCTTGACTCCATGATCTCCACCACATGAAGGGTAAAGGCAGTAGGTATGCCACCACCTGCAGCTTCTACTGAATTGGAAATATATCTCCTTCATTTCTTCATCACTGGGTCTAAATTATGGAACATTCTCCCAGTGCAGTAAATCCTCGTTATTTGATAAGGTCCCACATAGGAGATTAGTGGGCAAAATTAGAGCACATGGTACTGGGGGTATGGTATTGACATGGATAGAGAATTGGTTGGCAGACAGGAAACAAAGAGTAGAAATAAACGGGTCCTTGTTAGAATGGCAGGTGGTGCCGAGTGGAGTGTCGCAAGGCGCGGTGCTGGGGCCGCAACTATTTACATATAAATCAACGATTTGGATGTTGGAATTAAAAGTCACACCAGCAAATTTGCAGATGACACAAAGCCGGGAGGCAGTGTGAACTGCAAAGAGGATGCTAGGAGGTTGCAGGGTAACTTGGACAGGATGAGTGAGTGGGCAGATGCATGGCAGATGCGGTATATTGTAGATAAATGTGAGTTTATCCACTGGCGGCAAGAACAAGGAGGCAGATTATTATTTTAATGGTGTCAGATTAGGAAAAATATAAGAACAAAGGAAGTGTAACGAGACCTGGGTGTCCTTGCTGGTGCACCAGGCAGCGAAGAAAGCTAATTGCATGTTGGCCTTCATACAAGAGGATTTGAGTATAGGAGTAAAGAGGTCCTTCTGCAGTTGTACAGGGCCCTGGTGAGACCACATCTGGAGTAGTATGTGCAGTTTCGGTCTCCTAAATTGAGGAAAGACATCCTTGCTATTGAGGCAGTGCAGTGTAGGTTCACCAGGTTAATCCCCGAGATGGCGGGACTGTCATATGACGAAAGATCCGAAAGACTGGGCTTGCATCCATTGGAATTTAGAAGGATGTGGGGAGGATCTTATAGAAACATAGAAAATTATAAAAGGACTGGAAAAGCTAGATGCAAGAAAAATCTTCCCAATGTTGGGCGAGTCCAGAACATGGGCCACAATCTAAGAATAAAGGGGAGGCCATTTAAAACTGAGATAAGAAAAAAAAATTTCACCCAGAGATTTGTGAATTAGTGGTTTCTCTGCCACAGTAGACATTGGAGGTCAATTCACTGGATGGATGTAAAAGAGTTAGATAAAGCTCGCGGAATTAAGAGGTATGCGGAGAAGACAGGCATGGATTACTGATTGTGGATGATCACAATGATTGGCAGTGCTGGCTCGAAGGGCTGAATGGCCTCCTCCTGCACCTATTTTCTATGTTTCTATGTTATGGACCTTTTTTTTAACAGATTTTGGTTACAGTGGATGGACCTACCGACCTTCACTGCCAGACTTGGCTGCCGATGCTACAACAAGCCCGCATCACCTCCTTGGCTACTTCCAGGCTGAATCAACAATGGCCACTGCCAGCCCACACAGCTTCCTCAGCCGCTTCCAGGCCATGCCTGTCACCGCTACTGCAACCACCGACCCTAACCTGCACTCCAGCTGCCCGCCTTCGATTACGCCGATCCTCGCCTTTCCCGTGGCCGTCAGCTGGCCTGGATTCCATGCCCAGAGTCTGAAAAAGAGTCTCGACTTGAAACGTCACCGATCCATTTTCTCCAGACACGCTGCCTGAGCTGCTGAGTTACTCCAGCACAGCACCATGTATCCCATTGCGTATTAACCAGCAACTGCAGTTATTTGTTTCTACAACTTATATAATGAAAACATCTGACTCGATTCTAGCAGACATTTGGCAAGAGCAGACACCATTTCCTCCCATAGGGTCCATTATAAGAGAGTTTATTGTATATATCATACATTGCAGGGTATCGACCGGAATACCATGAGATGCAGCCCGACCTGTTGAGTTACTCCAGCACTCTGTGTCCTTTTGTTTCTCTTACATATACAATGATAATCCCTTACTCAGTTATACAGTAGCGGACAATCAGCAGCAACAGACACCATTTCCTCCCTCCCGTACCCGCCTTCCATGGCCCGTTATAACAAGGGTTCACTGTAGCTCTGTGGGGACATCTTCAGAGTCACAGCAGCAATTTAAGAAGGCAGCTCACGACCATCTTCTGAAGAGTGATCAGAGACCGGAGATACACGCCAGCCTTCTGGAAATGCCACCAATCAAAAATTAATTAAAAACAAAACTCGACTAGCTCTCATCCCCAATTCAAATGCAATAAATCAGTTGCAAGGCATGATTAGTACGTTTGCAGATGACACTAAACTAGGCGGTATCATAGACAGTGAAGGTGGTTATCTAAAATTACAGCAGTATCTTGATGAACTGGGCGAGTGGGCTGTAGAGTGGCAAATGGAGTTTAATGTAGAGAATTCTGAGTGGTGCATTTTGCGATGTCAAACCAGGGCAGGACCTCCAATGAATGGTAGGACTCTGGGGACAGTTGCAGAGCAGAGGGGTCTTGGAGTCCTGGTACAAAGCTAATTGAAAGTGGTATTACAGGTAGATGGGGTGGTCAAGAGGCTTTTAGTTCATTGGAGTATAGAAGTAAGGACATTATGTTATAGTTGTACAAGATGTTGGAGCGTTCAGTTTTGGTTACCCAGTTATCAGAATAATGTGATTAAGGCAGAAGGAGCATAAAGGAAGCTCATAAAGTAGCAAGTTACAACATTTTGAGATTTTAAAAATCAAGTCTGCAATTTATCCCATCAGATAAAACATAAAAAGAAGTTTAATTTGACACCTAATTCACTTTCAGATCTTCAGTATTAAGAAAGTTGTGACCATTTTCATACTCGGAAATTAGCATCTTGTTCCCCATTGCCTTTCAATTGACTTGACTCAAAAGCTGTGATCTAGAACCGTTAAAAGCCCATAACTTTCTTAAAAATTAAGAGAACTCAATGAAATTTTCAGTTATTATAGATTGAAGCATTCTGAAACAAATATGAAACAATCTTACTTGGATGACCTGAAATTAAAGCATATAATTAGTTAGTTATCTAATTGTAGCTAATTACAAAATTCAATGAGTAGATCTAAACATCTATCCATTTCTTAAGAAAAGATAAACTTTTTTTTAATTGCCTAAGTGTCCAAATAACATTCACACAATAATCCACAATATAACATAATTTTTAAATCTCATTTCCATGAATTTCTGGGCCAAATGGAAGGAATTTAGTGTTTAATGCCTGTAAATTAATGGCCATTTAAATCAACTAGCGAGTGGAATGCGGTGGATTGGAACGTTGTGGGGTTTGCTGTGAAGTCGGTATGAAAAATATAGCCGGTTCACACATTTTGTTTGGACCCCATTTCGCAACATGAAAATATTATTAAAGCCTCCATAAAAACCAACTTTTAATATAAAACTAAACTGTGTACCTTTTTTTCTCCCCTACGCAAAATCCTTCCCGTTATCGGCGCTCACGGCTTTTGAAGGTGATTTTTAAATTACTCTAGATAATAAATAATTTAGCGTAATTTAAAAATACCTTCATTAATGAAATGTCAGAGCGATTTTTCTTCCGCAACAAAATCGCCCGACATTGATCGATTTGCCCAGTCTGAAGGAAAACGGCACTTTAAGCCCGCCCCCCTCTGAAAGGCGCCAAAGTCGCGCACACGGGGAGCGGCAGAAGTGCAGCGCTGCTCAAGGTAAGTTTTGTAGCATACCTACACAAGGATGTTGCCACGATATGGGTCTGTCCTATGGGGTCCTTTGAGGTGATCTTATATATGTGTATAAATCATGGGAATTGATGGAGTGAATGCAGTCTTTTACCCAGGGTAGGAGAATCAAGAACTAGAGCACATGCATTCAAGATGAGAGAAGAAAGATTTAATGGGAACCTGAGGAGCACCGTTTTCATGCAGGGTGATGGTATATAGATCGAGTTGCTGGACGAGGTAATTGAGGCCAGTGCTATAACAGCATATAAAAGACACTTGGACAGGGTACATGAATAGGAAGGGTTTGGAGAGATATGGGCAAAGAGCAGGCAGATTAGACTAGCCTAGATGGAGTATCTTGGTCGGTATGAACAAGTTTTGCTGAAGAACGTGCTTCACTGCTGTCTGACCATGCCTCCAAAAGCACTGAAGAATTCTTCTTCTTAAGCCCTTTGCTCCTCCAGGGAGCATAGGCCATTGACAAATGTCCTCCACCTCACTGAAAAATTGCTCCTGAGGAATTTACTTAATAGGAATTGACGTAGAAAATCATATATTTTTTGATTTATTTTAGAGATACAGCGCATAAACAGGCCTTTCGGCGTCAAGTCCGCGCCGACAAGCGATCCCCGCACGTTAACACTATCTTACACACACAAAAAACCTGTGCGGACCAACTGGCTTTTACGGACATTTTCAGCCTCTCACTTCTGAGGTCTGAGGTTCCCACCTGCTTCAAAAGGGCAACAATAATACCGGTGCCCAAGAAGAG
The DNA here is from genome assembly GCA_963514005.1 of Raja brachyura. Next base: position 11,026,986 of record OY740816.1, read on the forward strand.
CAAGGTGATGTGCCTCAATGACTATCGACCTGTGGCACTAACGCTTGTGGTGATGAAGTGCTTTGAGAGGTTGATCATGGCGCAAATCAACTCCTACCTCGACATAAACCTGGACCCACTGCAGTTCGCTTACCGCCACAGCAGATCAACGGTGAATGCGATCTCGCTGGCCCTCCACTCCGCTCTGGACCACTTGCACAACAAAAACTCATATGTCAGGCTGTTATTCATCGCTTACAGCTCAGCATTTAATACTATCATCCCCTCCAAGCTGGTTACCAAACTCGCAGAACTGGGTCTCTGCGCATCGCTCTGCAATTGGATCCTCGACTTCCTCATTCACAGACCACAGTCTGTTTGTATTGGTGGAAATGTGTCAGACTGCAATCAGCATGGGAGCACCTCAAGGCTGCATGCTCAGCCCCCCTGCTGTACTCACTCTATACTCATGACTGCGTAGCAGGTCATAGTGTGAACTCCATCATCAAGTTCGCTGACGACACCACTGTTGTGGGACGTATCACTGATGGGGATGAGTCGGATTACAGAAGAGAGATCGAGCGACTGTCCATATGGTGCCAGCACAATAACCTGGCCCTCAACACCAGCAAAACCAAGGAACTGATTGTGGACTTTGGAAGGAGTAGGATGGGGACCCACAGTCCCATTTATATCAACGGGTCGATGGTTGAAAGGGTCAAGAGCTTCAAATTCCTGGGCGTGTACATCTCTGAAGATCTTTCCTGGTCCGAGAACACCGATGCAATTATCAAGAAAGCTCATCAGCGCCTCTACTTCCTGAGTAGATTACGGAGAGTTGGCCTGTCAAGGAGGACTCTCTCTAACTTATACAGGTGCACAGTAGAGAGCTTGCTGACCGGTTGCATCGTGGCTTAGTTCGGCAACTTGAGCACCCTGGAGAGGAAAAGACTACAAAAAGTAGTAAACACTGCCCAGTCCATGATCGGTTCTGAGCTTCCTTCCATCGAGGGGATCCATCACAGTCGCTGCCTCAAAAAGGCAGGCAGCATCATCAAGGACCCACACCATCCTGGCCACACACTCATCTCCCTGCTGCCTTCAGGTAGAAGGTACAGGAGCCTGAAGACTGCAACAACCAGGTTCAGGAATAGCTACTTCCCCACAGCTATGAGGCTATTAAACCTGGCTCGGACAAAACTCTGAACATTAATAATCCGTTGTCTGTTATTTGCACTTTATCAGTTTATTTATTCATGTGTGTATTTACGTATATAATGGCATATGGACACACTGATCTGTTTTGTAGTCAATGCCTACTATGTTCTGTTGTGCTGAAGCAAAGCAAGAATTTCATTGTCCTATCAGGGACACACGACAATAAACTAACTTGAACACTTAACACTTGAACACTAGGGACAAATTCCAAGCCAATTAACCTACAAAGCTGTACATCTTTGGAGTGTGGGAGAAAACCGGAGACCCCAGGTAAACACCATGGTCACGGGGAGAACATCAAACATCCGTACAGACAGAACCTTTAGTCGGGATTGAATCTGGGTCTCTGTCGCTGTGAGGTTGCAACACTGCGCCACCGAGCCGCCCTATGTTAAATAAAAGAAAACTTGGCCTTTACCCCAAAGACTGTTGACAAACTCACATCTGTGTAGCTCTCTCTTTTTGAACCTCTAAGACATCTGTTTATTTTGCAAAGAGATACATTGATTGTTCATCAGTAAATAAAATTCTGTTGAAACCAGATTGAGTAAAGAGCTGAATTTTGAGCTGGAGTTCGCAATGCTCCTGATATCAGTTGGTCATATGTTATTGACTATGAAAGAAGGGAAAAAAACAACTTTTTTTTTAAATTCTCTGCCCTTATTAATGAAATGATCAATTGTGCTGTATCTCCATCAGCTGCCTCTTACTTCAGCTGAATACAATGCGCCCAGGGCATGTAGTCACACACACATTCCCTCCTCCCCATTCCTGTTGCAAGCGATCGAAACTAGCTCCCCTTTCTCGCAAAGTAATTTGTCATTTGGGCATTGGGAAATACAATGCAGTTCTTTTACTGATTGTGCATGAAATTGATTTGAAAATTCCGACCAGCTTCTAAAGCGGTTTTTGAGGATAGAATTGAGGACAACAAGACAAGCTTTGAAATTGTTCTTTATTTTAAAGGGAAAAACTGCTCCTACAACGGGCTGCCTTTGAAAAAGGAAAGCTGTTGATAATCTGGATCATAACTTCCCTCAGGGTGGTCACATAATGACTTGCATTGTCCAGCACCTTTCCTGCAACAAGACATCTTAAATGATTCAATGCAGCAAAAACCTTGTTTGGATCCCATTTAGAAACTCGATAACAGGAGATCAAAATGCTAGCTGTGAGGTAGGCCTGAAGAAAAGGGAGAGAAAATGGAAATAATACTTGAAAAGGAATATAGAACTGATGGGTTCAAGGAAATGGGTTCATCTGACAGTGTGGAAACATGTCCTTCCACCCAACCTGAGCACACAGGCCAACATGTCTCACCTGCTTGCGTTTGACCCATATCCCTGTCCTATCCATGAACATGTCTAGATATTTCTTAAATGGTGCAATAGTACCTGCCACAACTACATCATCCGTCAGCTTGTTCTATATACCCACCACCCATTGTGTGAAAAAATTACCCCTCAGGTTCCTCAATCTTTCCCCCCTTACCTTAAACTTACATCTTCTGGTTCTTAAATTCCCTACTCTGGGCAAGAAAATCTGTGCGTCTACCTGATCTATTCCTCTGATGATTATGTACATCTCAATAAGATCACCCTGCATCCTCCTGCGATCTAAGTAATAGAGACACAGCCTGCTCAACCTTTTCCAATAGCTCAGGCCCTTGAGTCCTGGCAACATCCATGTAAATCTTCTCTGCACCTTTTCCAGCATGCCAACATCTTTCCTATAACATGGTGCCCATGGAGGAATACAATGGTTTGCTCCACCAAACAAGGCAATACAGGGTGGAGGTGAGTGAAGGAATGGAGAGGCAGATACAGGATGAAAACATTGTATGTGTCACACACATCTCACCCCAAATTGTCTGCCTGAAATGTTACGGTTTGTGTCCTTTTGGTCCAGATTCCTGAAAGCCAAGGACAGTCTAGGAGCTTCTACAATAGCTTCCTGTTTAGTAAGATGGGTAGCTCTTAGGCATGACACCATCTCCTCCCAGGTCATCTTGCTTCACATCAGAGATACGTGTTCGATCCTGACTACGAGTGCTGTCTGTACAGTGTTTGTACGTTCTTCCCGAGACCACGTGGTTTTTCTCCGAGATCTTCAGTTTCCTCCCACACCTAGGTTTGTAGGTTAATTGTAGGCTTGGTATGTCTAAAATAGTCCCTGGAGTGTGTAGGATAGCGTTAATGTACGGTGATCGCTGGACAGTGCGGACTCGGTGGGGACCTCTATTTATCTAAACTAATCTTCTTCTGCCCTCAAAAACATCCCAGTCAGCTCACTACCTAACCTTTTATATTCAAAGGAACTCAATCTTCATCAGTGCACAGCTTGAGATAGACCATATAATCATATAATATATAACCATATAACAATTACAGCACAGAAACAGGCCTTCTCGGCCCTTCCAGTCCGTGCCAACCATTTATTTTCCCCTAGTCCCATCTACCTGCACTCAGACCATACACCTCCATTCCCTTCCCGTCCATATACCTATCCACTTTACTTTTAAATGTTAAAATCGATCCTGCCTCCACCACTTCTGCTGGAAGATCATTCCACACAGCCACCACTCGCTGAGTAAAGAAGTTCCCCCTCATGTTACCCCTAAACCTCTGTCCCTTAATTCTCATGTCAAGACATAGGAACAAAGAGAGGAAAAGCACACTGGTAATTGTCAAAGGATAAACACTGTCAAGATATGAGTGAAAGGGGAGCAGATTGGTGCCGGCAGCATCTATGGAGCAAAGGAATAGGCGACGATTTGGGTATAAGATTCAGCATATTCTTCGGTTTGAGGAAAGGTCTTGACCCAAATCTATTGAGGTATTGGTCAGGCAAAAGCAGGAAGAATTTGTCAGGTCTACAGATCTAGGATCAAACAAATCCCTTTAAATAAGGGGCAAACCTTTTCATACAGTGGAAGGTGGGTGTATGCAATAGTTCATGAAGGCAGGTACAACTACATTGATTAAAATACATTTAGACAGTACGCAGATGGAAAACGTTTTCAGGCATAGATTTGATAGGTTTCGGTGTATATTTAGGGGTGACTCAGTGGCGCAGTGCTGTAGTTGATGCCTTGCAGTGCCTGAGACCCTGGTTTGATCCTGGCTCCAGGTGCTGTCTGTACGTTCTCCCGGTGGCAGCTTGGGTTGTCTCCGGGTGCTCTGGTTTGCTCCCACACTCCACAAACATACAGGCTTTGGTAAATGGTTCCTAGCGTTTAGGGCAGTGTTAATGTACGGGGTGGTCGCTGGCTAGTGTAGACTAGGTGGACCGAAGGGCCTGTTTCCACGTTGTATCTCTAAACCAAACAAACCATTTGATACATTTCTTTGATAAATGATTCAATTGATCCTTGGTGCACGACAATATTCATAATTTCCGTGTGGGAAGGAACTGCAGATGCGGTTCTACACCGAAGATGCTGGTGTAACACAGAGGGACAAGCAGCATCTACGGATAGAAGGAATGGGTGACATTTTGGGTTGAGACCCATCTTCCCGTCTGTCTGAAGAAGGGTCTCGCCCCAAAATGTCACCCATTCCTTCTATCTGGAGATTTTGCCTGAGTTACTGCAGCATTTTGTGATTATCTTTTAATAATTTCTGTGACTTGTATGCACACTTGCAGCTGCTTTCCGTTGCACTAAATTAATTATACATCTGTTTTTTGTACATCAGGTGTTTGAAAACCTTGTTGAAGTTTCAGTTATACAGTCATGCGGCACAGAAACATGCCCTCTGGTCCAACTCAGTAACGCTGAACAAGCTGCCCCATCCAAACGACTTCTATTTGCCCGCATTTGGACATCTTTCTAACCATTTCCTATGCATGTAGCTGTCCAAAGGTCTTTTAACTGTTGTCATTGAACCTGCCTCAGCTATTTGCTCCAGTGGTTTGTTTTGTACATGTACCATCGTCTTTGAGATAAATTGCCCTGGAATTAAATCTTTCCCCTTTCCCCATAAACCTGTTAATCCCATTCATCTTCACCTTCTGGATTCCTGAAAAACCCCAGTAGTTTTCATTTCCCATAAGCCGGGAAAAACACTGTATTCATATCCTAGCTATTCCCCTCATGATTTTTTTTTTAAATTAGAAGCAATTACATAATTTTTTTAAAAAGATACGTGTTCATTGTTGACATAATAAAAATCATTTTGTTCTTTGTAGCTATACATAATCAGTATTATTTATGTTAATCCTTGCTTAATAATTGTGCTTTATATATTTTTTTCCATTTTTTATAAGGATAGAAAATAGTGGAAAAAGATTAAACAAAAAAAAATATATATATATATACATATATATAACGTTAGGAAAGAATGGAATATTCTACAGATTTTACATCGTTGGAGATATATCCGCGTTTTATGAAATGTACCACTTTATCCATTCTTCGATTCTGGTTTCAGTCGGGTTCTCGTGCCGAACCAGTTTGCCTCTTCAAATATTCAATAAATGGGGACCATATTTTTTTAAATAGTTCTTGTTTGTCCATTAAGACAAATCTTATTCTTTCCAAATATAGGGTCTCCGACATTTCTGTGGTCCACATTTAAATTGTGGGGGTTATAGAGCCTTTCCAAAATTTTAATATTAATTTTTTCCAAATTATTAAACTATAATCAATAAAAATGCTTTGATTCGAAGTCATGAATTGGTTTGGTTCCGTGATTCCTAATATTATTAATTTTGAGTCATATTCCCCTCTTGATTTGATACATCGCTAGAAGGTCGCGCCTCAGCCTCCTGTCCGAGCCTGCCCAACCTCTCTCTGTAGCTCAGGCCCTCAAATCCTGGCAGGGTGAACACAATTGAACTGAAAACTGAGGGTGTGCCACTGAGAGGTGCCATTCATGGTTTGGGTGCAAAGTGATGTGTGAACCAGGGAGTTGCAGAGGGACCTGGCTCTGCAGAGAGCGGAAAGTGGTGGAGATGGGAAGATGTGGCTGGTGGTGGGATCCCATTGGAGGTGGCAAAAATGTTGGAGGATTATGTGCTGATGAGGTGAAAAGTGAGGACTAGGAGGATTCTGTCCCCGTTGCAACTTGGGGAAGCGTGAGCAAGAGGATACTGCTGCGTGAGCAAGAGGACACTGTTGTGGGATACTGGGGAGTGACGTGCATGGGCCTGGAATAGACAATATTAGGTGTAGGGAAAGATTGGGCAGATTTGGAAGACCAGATAAAAGTAGATATAATTATGAAACGCATAATACAGTGAGTGATGAGTGCATGGAACGAAAGTCGGGATTGGTGGAGGAAGTAGATTTGGACACAAAATGCTGGAGTAACTCAGCGGGTCACGCAGCATCTCTGGAGAGAAGGAACGGGCGATAGAAGATCAGTCTGAAGGAGACATCATCTACTTCAGACAGATGTCAGGGGAGGGGGTGGGACAAAAGTAGAATGTAGTCGGAGACAGAAGGATTAGTGGGAGAACTGGGAAGGGGAGGGGAGAGAGAGGGAAAGCCAGGGCTATCTGAAGTTAGAGAAGTCAATGTTCATATCGCTGGGGTGTAAGCTACCCAAGCAATATTTTACGGGCTGTTCCTCCAATTTGTGCTGGGCCTCACTCTGCAATGGAGGAGGCCCAGGACAGAGAGGTCTGACGGGGAATGGGAGGGGGAGTTGAAGTGCTGAGCCACCGGGAGATCGGGTAGGTTAAGACGGACTGAGTGGAGGTGTTCAGCGAAATGTTCGCCGAGCCTGCACTTGGTCTCGCTGATGTTCAGGAGTTGACACCTGGAACAGCGGATACAGTAGATGAGGTTGAAGGAGGTGCAAGTGAACCTCTGCCTCACCTGGAATCACTGTTTGGGTCTTTGGATGGAGTCAAGGAGGGGGGGGGGGGGGGGTGGTAAAGGGACAGGTGTTGCACCACCAGAAAAATACCTGGGGAGGGGGTGGTTTGGGTGGGAAGGGACGAGTTGACCAGGGAGTTTCAGAGGGAATGGTCTCTGCGGAAAACAGAAAGGGGTGAAGATGGGAAGATGGGGCCAGTAGTGGGATCCCGTTGGAGGTGGCGAAAATGTTTGAGGATTATATGCTGTATGCGAAGGCTGATGGGGTGGAAGGTGAGGACAAGGGGGACACTGTCCTTGTTACAAATGGGGTGAGGGGGGAGTAAGCGTGGAGCGAGCTGTGGGATATTGAGGACCCTAGTGAGAGCCTCATTTATAATGGATGAGGGGAACCCTAAAGAATGAGGACAGGCCCTGGTGTTGAACACCCCATCCTGGGCGCAGATGCGACGTTGACGGAGGAATTGGGAGTAGGGGATAGAGTCTTTACAGGAAGCAGGGTGGGAAGAAGTGTTGTCAAGATAGCTATGGGAGTCAGTAGTTTGGTAGTGGAAGTCGGTCAGTAGTCTGGACATGGATATGCAGGGAATGGAGGGATATGGATTGTGTGCAGGCAGATAAAAGTTGGTCTTTGCATCACTGTGGGATATTGTGGGACCTGATCCTACGCTCTACTGGTTGTTCCATTTTCCATGGAACATTAGCTCACTTTTTTTACACGGATACTGTCTGATCTTCTGGGTGTAAAGGGCCTGTCCCACCAGCATGCAACTCTATGCGATGAGCGTGACCTAACGTGGCTGCTTGAGCCGTCCGGCGTCGCGGGGCCGGTCCCACTTTGATCGCCGGAGCCATGCGGAATTGTGTGGAGTTCGTCCCGACATCGCGCGGGGCTCCGAAAAACTGACTATGTTCAAAAATTCCACGCGGTAACGGCTTGTCGGCTCGCAGTCGCCTCGACGCATTACACACCGCCTTGACGCGTGCCTCCGTTACCCTCTCTGTAGGTGCCTCCATGGCCCTCTCTGTAGGGGCCTCCGTGACCCTCTGTGTGTGTGGCTCCGTGGCCCTTTCTGTGTGTGTGCCTCTGTGCCCCTCTCTGTGTGCCCCTCTCTGTCCTGGCGAACTTACCTTTAAGACTTTGCTCCAAGTTCACCTCACTTTGCGCCGCGTTGCACCACTCACCCGACCTCCGCGCGGCCCTCGCTGCCGGTATGGTCGCGCTTGCCGCATGCAGGGGCATGCTGGAGGAAACGGCCCTGTACAGGGGATCACCCGACCTCCGCGCGGCCCCCGCTTCTAATTTGATCGCGCTCATCGCATGGAGTCGGATGCAGGTAGGACAGGCCCTTTACGGTTTCAGATCTCCGCAACAGCTCAGATCTGCATTTCACAGCTTTTACAACTCTATTCATTTCCTCTCACACTTCATTCATGTCTTCATTAATTTAACAGGGCAGCTTCAAATCGGGTATCATCATAGCAACCATGGTCCCAACCCATCAGAGATATTCTCCTCGTTCTGCCAGTCCCCTTCCCCCCTCCTCTTTGCAATGTAAAATGGAATATTATTATTATTATTATTATTAAACTTTATTTCAGACTCAAGGCCCAGACAGGAGACGACGTTACATAAAGTGCAATTGACTTGAAACGTCAAAACGTTAACTATGTTACATGGAAATGTAATTTAAAAAAATCAAAGGTTATAAGACAAGGGTGCTCTCTGACCCATATTCCCTCTTGGGGAAATACTCTATTTCTCTATTCACAGGGCGGCACAGTGGTAGAGTTGCTTCCTTACAGCGCCGGAGACCTGGGTTTGATCATGACTATTAGTGCTGTCTGTAACGAGCTTGCATGTTCTCCCCGCGACCGTGTGGGTTGTCTCCAGGTGCTGCGGTTTCCTCCCACAGCTCAAAGACGTACAGCTTTGTAGCTTAATTGCCCAAGGTAATAATTGTCCCTAGTGTTAGTGCCTGGGGATCACTGCTCAGCTGGAATTGGTGGGCCAAAGGGTCGATCTCCGTGCTGTATCTCTAAACTAAAAATCTAAGCTAAAGATTGACCTGTTGAGCGTTTGTAGCATTTTCTGCTTTTACAATTTTGCAGTGGTGGAGAGCAGGTGAATTCTCCTAGGTTTTTGTGCATGAATAATAGTGTGAAGTCTTGCTATGTACAAATTGGCTGCCACATTTCCAACAACTGTGTGTTTCTACGAATGTACAAAGACATCTCGAGATTTTCAAAGCTCAATGCAAGTTTTTGATCAAGCTAGTGACCAACAAAAGACGTAAAGAATTGGAAATGTGCTTTTAATGTACGAAACAATTTTAAAAACATAGGTTTTTATTTAGCTGTGGTTGTTTTAATTAGTCAACAGCTGTAAAACGAAGTTGGTTTGCAGATTAGTCAAATTATAATATCTGCTTTTAACCGCTTCAGACTACAAAACAGTACTGTTGGAAAAACACAGCACGCAAGATAACCTATGAATATCCTGTAGTCTGTGTAGTCTGAGTAGCTCCCCCCACTGTCCACACCCTCCCCAACTTCAGCCCACACACATAAAGCACATTCCCAGAGGAGGGAGAATAAACATAGATTACAGGATGCATTAGGTAGAACCAAGTTGACAGAGACCTCCCTTAAACTTGTCAAATATCTTGTACTTATTTGTACATTTTTTCTGTTTTTATTTTTTAAAGTTTGAATGGATTGAACATTGAGCATTCTTTCTAAGTGAGCATTTCCATAATGTATTAACTTTAATTGGCGAGCCATTATGTGACTATAAGCTGAGGGACACGTGCATTTAGATGGAACCTCACGAGTAGGAGAATGGGGTTAAGAGGGAAAGATAGATCAAACATGATTAAATGGCGGATTAGACTTAATGGGCCAAATGGCCTAATTCTGCTCCTAGAACTTATGAAGCTTATGAGTCAAGAGAGTCAAGGGTGTTTTATTGTCCTATGTCCTGAAATGGAACAATGAAATTCTTACTTTCAGCAGCACACCAGATATGTAAATATAGTACTCTGTAAAACCCATAATAAACACCAGAAACAAGTTCAGTATAGTATATATAAACAGACAAATAAACAAATTATAATAGTGCAAAGCATAAAAGAATGCCTCCAAGTTTATATATTTCAGAGCCTATTTGGAGGTTGTAGTGTTTAATAGCCTCTGCAGGAAGGAAGTGCAGATGCTGGTGTATACTGAAGATAGACACACAATGCTGAAGTTACTCAACAGGTCAGGCAGTAACTATCGATCTCTAGGTGAAAGGAATGGTCGACGTTTCGGATTGGAACCTTTCTTCAGTCTGAAAGGTAGAGGTGGCGGGTCGGAGGGTGAGGGGGGGGGGACTGAAGATGAGAAAGGGCCCGAACAAACCAGGGCTGGCAACAGATGACCTCAGAAAGCGTGTAGTCCAGAATGGCCCATTGTTGGCTGGGGAAGATGTGCTAACAAGAGCGATAAAAGATGCGAACAGTGAAACGCATTGGACGACATGGTGGAAAAGGACTAGGTGACCTTTTCTCCAGAGATGCTGCCCGATACCCCCTTGTTTAATAGTTTGATGGTTATTGGGACGACGCTACTCCTGAACCTGGACGTTACAGTTTTCAGGATCCTGTACCTTCTTGCCTGATGGGCATCCAGTGGATGCGATCTCGCTGGCTCTCCACTCCGCTCTGGACCACTTGAACAACAGAAACTCATACGTCAGGCTGTTATTCATGGACTAGAGCTCGGCGTTTAACACCATCACCCCCTCCAAGTTGGTTATCAAGCTCTCAGATCTAGGTCTCTGCGCATCCCGCTGCAATTGGATCCTCGACTTCCTCATGCACAGACCACAGTCTGTCCATATTGGTGCAAATGTGTCATCCTCAATAACAATCAACATTGGAGCACCTCAAGGCTGCGTGTTCAGCCCCTGCTGTACTCACTCTATACTCATGACTGTGTAACTGGACATAGTGCGAACTCCATCATCAAGTTCGCCAACGACACCATTGTTGTGGAGTATAGAAGTGAGATCGACCGATTGACCAAATAGTGCCAGCACAATAACCTGACTCTCAACAGCAGCAAAACCAAGGAACTGAGTGTGGACATTGGAAGGGGTAGGATAGGGACCCACAATCCCGTTTATATCAACGGGATGATGGTGGAAAGGGTCAAGAACTTCAAATTCCTGGGCTTGCATATTTCCAAAGATCTTTCCTGGTCCCAGCACACTGAAAACACATCAACGCCTCTACTTCCTGAGAAGATTATGGAGAGTCGGTATGTCAAAGAGGACTCTCTCAAACTCAAACAGTAGAGAGCATGCTGACCGGTTGCATCGTGGCTTGGTTCGGCAAATTGAACGACCAGGAGTGGAAAAGAATGCAGAAAGTTGTGACCACTGCCCAGTCCATCATCGGCTCTGACCGCCCCACCATTGAAGTAATCTAGCATAGTCGCTGCCTCAAAAAGGCTGCCAACATCATCAAGGGCCCACACCATCCTGGCCACACACTCATCTCTCCGCTGCCATCAGGTAGAAGGTACAGGAGCCTGAAATCCAAGTTCTGGAACAGTTTCTTCCGCACAGCCATCAGGCTATTAAACTTGCCGTCAAACAAACTCTGAACTATAACAGCCTATTGCACTTTATCTGTTTATTTATGTATATATATATGGTCTATGCTACATAGTCACACTCAACTGTTCTGTATTTATGCTTACAATATCCTGTTGTGCTGCAGCAAGCAAGAGTTTCATTGTCCTATCTGGGACACATGACAATAAACTCTCTCTTGACTGTCTTGCCAACACCAACCAAAATGCACCATCTACACTAATCAACCTGTGCATATTTGGCCCCTATCCTTCTAAACCTTTCCTATCCCTGTCCCATCCAAATGTCTTTTAAACATTGTGATAGTGCCGGCTTCAACTACCTCATTCAGCAGCTCATTCTGTTTACCTACCACCCTTTGTGTAAAAATGTTGCTGCTCAGATTCCTGTTAAATCTTTTCCCCCTCGCCTTAAACCCATGAACTCTGGTTCTTGATTCCCTTGGGTATAAGACTGCATTTACCCCATCCATTCCCCTCGTCATCTTACACACCATCATAAGATCGCCCCTCATCCTCCTGCGCTCCAAGGAATGAAGTCCTATTCTTCTCAATTCATCCTATAACTCAGGCCCTTGAATGCTGGCAACATCCTCGTAAATCTTCTCTGCATCCTAAAGAACATTGATGAGCTTGGGCCTTTTGCCAGTGTCTCTTAAACCTTGCAGAGGACAGTGAACATTTGCAGAAAAAATAAAACAGAAAATGCACGGGATATTCAGGGGGTCAAACAGCATCTATGGAGAAGGAAACAAGGTTAATATTTCAGGCCTATATCCTTTCCCTCTTGTACACATTTCCCGCATTTGCTATTTTATCTCAGATTTGCAGCATCTGCAGCATTTAGCTTTTACATTGACTGAAAAAACTGTTCTCAAACCTGAACCTATTTTAGAGATGCAGCGAGGAAACAGGCTCTTCGGCCCACCGAGCCAGCATTAACCAGCGATCCCTGCACATTATCACGATCTTACACTCTACGGACAATTTACATTTATGTCAAGCGGATTAACTTACAAACCTGTACCTCTTGAGTGTGGGAGGAAAGCGAAGATCTCGGAGAAAACCCACACAATCACGGGGAAGTTGTGCAAACTCCGTACAGACAGCACCCGTAACTGGGATTGAACCCGGGTCACAGGTAGCAATCCTACTGCTGCGCCACAGTGCCGCTCAACAAATCACCTGGTGGCGCGGGCATTGGCTGCCTCGCCAACAGTCTGTCTGTCCTTTCTTATAACATATAACCATATAACAATTACAGCACGGAAACAGGCCTTCTCGGCCCTTCCAGTCCGTGCTGACCATTTATTTTCCCCTAGTCCCATCTACCTGCACTCAGACCATACCCCTCCATTCCCTTCCCGTTCCCTTTCCCTTTCCTTCTTTGTGTTTTAATTTCATGTGTTAAATATATGTTTTTATTGTACTTTAGCTTGTTTTATTTGAGGGGTGGGGGCATGGGAATGGGGGAAACTTTTTCTCATCTCTTACCTCGATGGAGATGGAGATGCGATTTTTTCCCGTATCGTATCTCCATCTGCACTGCGGCCAAACATCCAGGAGATGGCGACCTTGCTGGAGTCTGACTTTTGAGAGCTCCACCGCGAGGAGCCTTCGGGACTTTAACATTGTGGAGCATGTGATCCTTTTGCCAGGGATTGACCTTGGAGCTCCATTCGTGGGTGCTTGCGAACTTAACATCACGGAGCTCGTGAACCCTGGTTAGAGACTGACTTCGGGAAGTCCAAGCCGCAGGAGCTTCGACCACCCTGACGCAGGAGCTATGATCGCCCCAACGTGGAGGCTTTCACAACCCCAAGAGGGAGCTTCGACCGCTGGCTAAGGAGGATTTGTTCACCCCAACTGCGGATGGTTCGACTGCCACGACCACGGGAGAATAAAGAGGAAGACGGTTGGACTATTTTCCTTCCATCACAATGGGGAATGTGGGGAATCCGCTGTGGTGGATGTTTATGTTACCTTTTATGTAGTAGTGTGCATTGTTGCTTTTTTTTGTATGGCTGTATGGTAATTCGCGTATCACTGTACCTTAATTGGTACAAGTGACAATAAAAGAATGCTTCCTCCCCCCCCCCCCCCGACCCCCACCAGACCACACCTGAAGCCATCCCCCTCCTCAATATGGTCAATATGTCAATGAGACATAATTCCAATCCCACTCCTTAATATGGACAATAGGGCAACATGTTCTGACCCGTCAAAGATTCCCTCTGTCCAATGTTTTTAAATTTTTTTTTAATGCTCTGTATATCAATAAAATATGGTAACACTTGGTCCCTTTCCATCCATAACACATAATCAAAACCAGGTATCAAAATTGGGCATTATATAATCATAAACAGTTGCGGCAAATAAATGGCAATGTTTTAGCACAATTATTCTAGTAAATAATTGGTTGCAGATTTCCAATAGCATCTCATGGGATTGCCGAAAGCTGTCCACATTGCTACAGGATGAACACGGTACTGGCCTGGGATCTGCTCCATGGTAACTATCTGTGTTAGGTGGTTGGGTGGAGGAAGCTGTGCCAACCACTGTGTCCCGTTGTCCTATCCCAAACCTGTCTTCCCTCTGTCCCAGCAATAACCTCCTCCCTTGTGTTGTCTTAAGTCAGTAAAGTGTTACTTTACCCACATCCTTACCATTGTTTGGTTTGGTTTAGCGATACAGCGCGGAAACAGGCCCTTTGGCCCACGGAGTCTACACCGACCAGTGATCCCCGCACATTAACACTATCCTACACACACTAGGGACAATTTACTTTTACACCGAACCAATTAATCTACAAACCTGTTCGACTTTGTAGTGTGGAAGGAAATAAAAGATCTCCGGGGAAAACCACGTGGGCATCGGGAGAACATACAAACTCCGTACAGACAGCATCCATAGTCGGAATCGAACCCGAATCTCCGGCACTGTAATGCAGTTTGGGCAGCAACACTACCACCGCGTTTACCTGCCATCACTGTCGTTGATGGAAGCAGGGATCCCTGGAGTTAATGGGTCCTGTAGTAAGGTGCAGCTCAGGATAAGGCAGTGAAGAAAGCGAATGGTATGTTAGCTTTCATAGCAAAAGGATTTGAGTATAGGAGCAGGGAGGTTCTACTTCAGTTATATAGGGTCTTGGTGAGACCACACCTGGAGTATTGCATACAGTTCTGGTCTCCAAATCAGAGGAAGGACATTATTGCTATCGAGGGAATGCAGAGAAGGTTCACCAGACTGATTCCTGGGATGTCAGGACTGTCTTATGAAGAAAGACTGGATAGACTCGGTTTATACTCTCTAGAATTTAGGAGATTGAGAGGGGATCTTATAGAAACGTACAAAATTCTTAAGGGGTTGGACAGGCTAGATGCAGGAAGATTGTTCCCGATGTTGGCGAGGTCCAGGACAAGGGGTCACGGCTTAAGGATAAGGGGAAATCCTTTAGGACTGAGATGAGAAGGACTTTTTTCACACAGAGAGTGGTGGGTCTCTGGAACTCTCTGCCACAGAGGGTAGTTGAGGCCAGTTCATTGGCTATATTTAAGAGGGAGTTAGATGGGGCCCTTGTGGCTAAGGGGATCAGAGGGTATGGAGAGAAGGCAGGTACGGGATACTCAGTTGGATGATCAGTCATGATCATATTGAATGGCGGTGCAGGCTCGAAGGGCCGAATGGCCTACTCCTGCACCTAATTTCTATGTTTCTATGTTTCTATAAGTGCATGTCAAAGATAACTGGTGACAGCTGAGAGACAGCAACAGATTGCGAAGGTTGAGTTTTTCATAGACAAGGTCAAGGGACATTTATTGTCACATACAAATTGGTGCAGTGAAATTTGAGTTACCATGCAGCACACAAATAAGAAGCACACAACACTATAGAATTTAACATAAAACATCCCCCAGAGCGGAATCATTCTTTCCCACTGTGAGGGAAGGCAATAAAGTTCAGTCCTCTTCCTCATGTTCACCCATGGTCGGGGCACATCGAGGCCTCCGCAGTTGCAGCAAGGCAGCCCGATGTTTCAGGCCCTCTCGCCGGGATGGTGAATCTCCGACGTCGGGACGGAAGAACGCACTCAGCGGCTTGGAGTTTCCGAAAAGGGCTGCTTCCTATCGAAGTCTACAGCCCGAGGTGGGTGGAGCTCCAAAACTGGCGATCCTCAGGGAAAGATCCCAGGGCTCTGTGATGTTAGAGTCAGCGCCGCCCGCAGCTGGAAGCGCCGCAGACCACAGCTCCATGGTGTGAAAGTCGGCAGGCTCTCCAGAGCTTCAGACAGCGATCCCGGTAAGGCATCGCCCGATTCGCGTTGGAATTCAGTGCTTCTCCGCCGTTGAAGCTCCGGCAGGAAAGGCCGCGCCAATGCACATGGTAGGCCGCAGGGGGGGGGCGAAAATGCGACTCGGAGAAAAGACGCACCCTCAACCTGGTAGTGACTGAGAAAAACGCTTTTCCTCTTCCCCACCCACCCCACACAAAAAAACTAAAGGACCTCCAAAAGCAAACTTTGAGATAGACTGAAAATAACAAAAAGGACGAAAGGACAGACAGCTGCTGGCGGGGCTGCCACACTCGATGGCACCACGATGGAGCCATACATCATGGAAACAGCATGGAAACAGGCCCTTTGGCCAACTTGCTCATGCTGATCAAGATGCCCAATTTGCCCGCATTTGGCTCGTATCCCTCTAAACATTTTTTATCCGTGTACCTGTCCACATGCCTTTTAAAAGCTGTTTCAGCACCTGCCTCGACTCGACTACCTTCTCTGGCCACTTGTTCCATGTATACACCACTTTGCCTCTCAGGTTTTTATTGAATCTTGTCATCCTCACATTAAACAGACATCCTCTAGTTCTTGACTTCCCTACCCCGGTTAAAAGACATCGTTAAGGCATTCACCGCATTTATTCCCATTTAAAAAATATATATTTTCATTGACTGCCAATAATTTACTCAATTGCAGGCAGTCACAGCGTCAATCATTCGGTATTAAGTAATAATGACATTAACATGAAGCAACTGGCAGCAGGTTGAGGGAAAGCCATTTGATGAAAAACAATGAACAGGCAACACCTTCCCTTTGGTTTCTACTAAAATTGGTTACCAATAAACACGAATTATTTCATCCTTAAGGACTGTCTTCTGAGTGGCCTTATCAAATACTTTCTGGCAGTGAAGTTATCAAACACCATACTGTCACCCTTGTACACATTTCTCCAGCTTCTTCTAGGGATTTTATTAAGTAAAAAGGAGTCTATTAAGTTTGTAAGGCATGAACTATTTTCCATCAGCCCACACTAGATTGTAATTACTTATTGTACTGTTGTTAAGTTCAAATGTTTTCTTTAAAATTCACTCCAGTGTTGTTCCTGCTGACGAGGTTAAGCTAACAATCCTGGAATTTCTAAGATCATACTTCTGACCTTCTTGCAAAAAACTGGACCAGGATCTGTTGTTTTCCCAGTCATTGGTTGCTGGTCCTGCTTGCAGTGAGCTGTGAAATTCATCATTCACAACTCCTCCCAGTCTTATTCCATGTCCTGAACGCTACTGGAAGTCTTCCATCTGGTCTTCATTTTGACTTCCTTTTATGATTACTCAGTGATCACTGCCAATTGTTCTTATTTTCTTGATCTCTAATTTATTTGACATCTCGGAAGGAAAATGGATCATTTCCAATTATGTAAACCATTTCAGGAGAATAATACAGTTAATATCATGAGAATGGCGCATGGCACACAGTTGGTAGAACCTCATGGCGCCGGAGACCTGGATTCGATCCTGACCTCGGAATGCTGTCTGCATGGAGTTTACATCTTCGCCTTGTGATCACATGGGTTTCCTCCAGTTTACTCCCATATCTCAAAGTCATATGGGTTTGTAGGTTGAATGCCCTCTGCAAAATTGCCCCTAATGTGTAGGGTTTAGGATAACATAGAAAAAATGTGAACAATTGATTACTAGTGAGTGTAGACTTGGTGGGCCAAATGTAGGCACAAAATGCTGGAGTAACTCAGCGTGACAGGCAGCATCTCTGGAGAGAAGGAATGGGTGAATGGGTGTTTGATTGGATGGCGGGACATTGTGGGGGGAGGGGGCAGGTGTGGGAGAGAGCTCGGAGAAAAGACGGGGTTTGTGGAGGAGAGGGGGGTATCAGGGGGGAGGCGGGCAGGAGTTAACGAGGTAGCAATGTTACAAAATTTTGAGATTTTAAAAATCAAGTCTGCAATTTATCCCATCAGATAAAGCATAAAAATAAGTTTAATTTGACGCCTAATTCACTTTCATATCTTCAGTATTAAAAAAGTTAGGGCCATTTCCATATTCGGAAATTAGCAACTTGCTTCCTATTGCTTTTCTATTGACTTCACACAAAGGTTGTGATCAAGAACAAAGCCCATAACTTCCTTAAAAATTAAGAGAACTTAAAGAAATTTTCAGATATTATAGATTGAAGTATTCTGAAACAAATATGAAACTATCTTACTTGGATGACCTGAAATTAAAGCATATAATTAGTTAGTTACCCAATTGTAACCAATTATAAAATTCAATTACTAGATCTAAACATCTATCCATTTCTTAAGAAAAAATTAAAAACAATTTAAAGCCTAAGTGTCCAATTAACAGTCACACAATAATTCACAATAAAACATGATTTTTAAATCTAATTGTCATTAATTTATTGGCCAAATTGAAGGAATTCAGTGTTTAATGCCTGTAAATTAATGGCTTAAACAGCTTACGAGTGGGATTTTCTGGAACGCGATGGATTAGAATGTTGCGGTTGCGGTGAATTTAAACCCTATATCGGCAAGAAATTTTCTGCCAGTTCATATGGGGGCTAAATCACCGTTTCGCAATATGAAATATTGATTAAAGTCCCCTAAAAAAACAAGTTAATATGTAAAAATAAACAGCTTTCACTTACCTGTCCCCTACGTAAAATCCGTCCCCGTTGTCGGCGTTCACGGCATTAGGAGCTAATTTTTATTTTACTGCAGTGATGAAGTAGTCGGGCTATTTATTTTAAAAAACGGACTTACCGGCAGTCGGAACGCATCTCCAAAAATAGATCGCACTCCGACAACAGAAAGCTCCGGATTGCACGGAGAAACCCGCATTTTAACCCCGCCCCCCCCCCCCCCTAAAGGCTCCAAAGTCGCGCACACGGCCAGCGGCAGAACTGCAGCACTGCTAAAGGTAAGTTTTGTAACATACCTAAGCGAGGGGGACCAGAGGGGGAGAGCCTGGAGCTGGTGGTTTGATGGGGACTCACAGCGGGCGCTGGTCGCTGGTCGTTCACCTCCGCCAGGATCAGAGTCTCCGCTTTCTGTTTGGCGACATCTTCCGCGCCGGGTCGGGCCACCTCCGGCTCTCCGAAAACTGTGTCCGGTGGAAGATCTCCGCCGGCCATCCTCAGCTCCAGTAAAGACGCGATGGCGCAGGAAGGGGCGGACCGTTCTGGGGAGTGACAGGGGAAAAAAATCAATCCGTGCGGCGCTGACTGGCAGGAGAGGAGATCGATCTGCACACGTGCGGTTTTTAAGATGATTAAACCATACTAACTTTTACAATAGACCACCGATCGGAACAAAACCTGGTGCACTTGCCGCACAGGAGAACAGTGAGTGAGCTGGTAAAAAATCATTGCGCTATCGCGTACTGCTTTTGAGCAAATAGAAAGACCACGTAAACCAGAAGAGCACAAGATCAGAGTTTTAGTTAGAAGAAGGGTCTCGACCCGAAACGTCGCCTATCTCCTTCGCTTCTTAGATGCTGCTGCACCCGCTGAGTTTCTCCAGCCTTTTGTGTACCCCAGAGTTTTAGTTATGTACTTGACTAGATAGACATAGTGGGGCCCGATGGGTCCCCTTTTCCCAAGGGAGGCCTGATCCCCACCGCAATATTCCACCACTCACGCATAGCCCCCAATTGCGCAGATATGGCTGACGGGTTCCCGTTGTGATGCCCCTGATACCCCCTCCTCCCCTCCCTCCCACTCTGCCCCTTGCCTTCTCGCAACTCCCCCCCCATGCATTCACTCCATCCCCCCCCAACCCCCCCCCCCCCCCCCATCCACTCTTAGTGGCCACTCCCGCCCATTGGGTTCTCATTGCGACATAGAACACACAGGTATTACTGCGCAGGCAGGGCAAGTGGAAATGGGATATATCAAAGCTGAAAATGTGAAAAACTTAAAATGTAACAACAATTTAAATGTTAAAGATGAGATTTATTCAGTCAACTCTTTCTTACGTTCTTACATTCTGCAGCCGGGGGAGGGGGACATCTTCAGGTGGTGGCTGTCGGGGGCCGGTCCTGCAGCCGGGGGACGGGCGTGGCTTCAGGCGGGGGCTGTCAGGGGCCGGTGGGGGAGGTAGGGGCATCCTGCAGCCGGGGGAGGGACAGCTTCAGGCGTGGGCCTGTCGGGGGCCGGTGCGGAGAGGGGAGCGCAGCCATGGCCTACCGCTGCCACTGCCTACGCCTGACACTGCCGTGGCCCACCGCTGCCATGCCCCACCACTGCTGCTCCCCATTGGCTTCAGGTGGGGGGAGTGTCCCGCAGCGGGGATGGGAACGGCATCTGGAGGGGGAAGGAGCGTCCAGCAGCCGGGGGACAGGGACGGCTTCTGGCGAGGGCCGATGGGGTTGGGTGGGAACGTCCTACATCTGAGGAAGTGGATGGCTTCAGAAGGGGTCCGGCGTGAGCATCCTGTAGCCGGGGCAGGGGGACGGCTTCAGGCGGTGGCCGGCGGGAACATTCTGTAGCCGGGCTAGCACTTGGGCTAATACAGGTGTTGTGGGCTGAATGGACTGGTTTCCGGAAGGCTAGTACAGACAATGTGGGCCGAGTTTACTTTCCTTTGGCTAGTACGGGTGTTGTGGGCCAAATGGATTGCAGCTGGGGACGCGGATGGCTTCAGGTGGGGCAGGAGTGTTTGGGAGACAGGGGCAGGGACGGCTTCAGATGGGGCCTGTTGAGGCCTTGTGCTGCCGTGGCCTACCGCTGCCGCTCCCCACCGGCTTCAGGCGGGAACTAGTGGGGAACATCCTGCAGTTTGGGACGGGGACGACTCCCGGCTCTGGCTCCGGCCCCACTCAACGGCTCACAGTTCGAGCCCCGGCCTCACTCACGGATCCCGGCCCAGGCCCTGGACTCACTCAGTGGCTCCCAGCCCCGGCCTCATTCAGCTACGCCCAGCCCCGGCACCGGCTCCGGACTCCGACCTTCGGCCTCACTCAACGCCGCCCGCCTCCGACCTCCGGCCTCACTCGGTTGGCAGCTGGCAGGCATTGAATGTGGCCCAGGACAGAAAGGTTGGATTGGGAATGGGAGGGGGAGTTGAAGAGCTGAGCCACCGGGAGATCAGGTTGGTTATTGTGAACCGAGTGGAGGTGTTGGACGAAGCGATCGCCAAGCCTACGCTTGGTCTCACCGATGTAGAGCAGCCGACACCTAGAGCAGCGGATGCAATAGATGAGGTTGGAGGAGGTGAGGGTGAACCTCTGCCGCACCTGGAAAGACTGCTTGGGGCCCTGAATGGAGTCAAGTGGGGAGGTGAAACAACAAGTGTGGCATTACCTGTGGTTGCAAGGAAAAGCTACAGGGGAGGGGGTGGTTTGGGTGGGAAGGGATGAATTGACCAGGGAGTTATGGAGGGAGCGGTCCCTGCGGAAAGCAAATAGGGGAGACCGCTCCCTTGCAATCGCTGGAAATGCTACACCTGTGTGGGAAAAGTACCCCCACCCTCCCGTCCCCATTGGCCAGTGATGGAATAGACGCTGGGGTCTGGACCAATTGCTGACGCCCTGCCCCCCCCCCCCCCACCCCCCCCGGTGACGTCATGTCCGTTATTTGACGTTTCGGCTGAGCGGCCATTCGGTGAGTTGGCTTGTAGGCGACGCAGCCTTTAAGGTTAGTTTGCATTTAGGCGTCCCACCCTTTCAGTTAGTTGCTGTTTCAGCTTTGTACGCTTTCAGTTATTTGGCGTTTCGGCTTTGTTTCCAGTCGGTTATTTGGCTTCCACTTCTTTGCTTCAGCTTCTCGTCCTTCGACGCTACATCCGCACACGAGATTCACCACCCTCTGACTAAAGAAATTCCTCCTCAACGCCTTTGTAAAGGTATGTCCTTAAATTCTGAGTGTCTGGCCTCTGATCCTAGACTCTCCCACTAGTGGAAACATCCTCTCCACATCCACCCTACCCACAGCTACTAATAAGATGTTGCAATCAGTAAGACCATTCAGTCTTATTTTGGGGAAATTGTATTTGGTTAGAATGTTGGATATTCTTCTACAATAGAACTAAATCTTACAACTTTCCAGCTTGTACTACGGGATATTTTAAATTAAACAGAATCAATTAGGTTTAGAGAATAGGGTTTGAAGGGATATGGGCCTACTGTAGATGGGTCAGCATGGGCGAGTTGGGCCTAAGGGCCTGTTGCCGTGCTGCATGGCTCTATCACATGACTTAGTCTATCATGTCCTTCAATCAATTGTACCTCCAACAGTAAAGCATCCATTTTATAGTGCTTTCATTTGTCTGTCTGGATTACTTTATTATGCTCTGCAACTGAACTTGAAAAATCACATGACCCGAGGCTGAAGAACTACCAACTGAGCGAAGACCCCTGTCCCATTTATTGCTGCCCCCAGCCCTCTAACTAGCATGGATATTGCAATAATTACCCCTGCATCTCATCAATGTAATCCTTAATGGACTTAACAATCAACATAGCCAGGTTAGATCCTATCCCTCTATATGTCAACAGTCAAAGTCAAACAAACTTTATTGTCATTTAGAAATACATCGATATATGCAATTCCAAACGAAATTCCGTTGCATTTGGCTCCCTGTGCAACACGATCATTAACAGAAGGATAAACATGGATAAAATGGATAAAAAGGATAAAAGGATAAATAGACAATGCTGGCAGCCCATTACATGGCATTCAGGAGTCTGATGGCTCGTGGGAAGAAACTGTTGCAGAACCTTGATGTTCTGCTCCTTATGCTGCGATATCTTTTGCCTGAGGGCAGCAGAGTGAACAGTCCGTGATGGAGATGTGTGGGGTCTTTCATAATACTGCTGGCCTTAGACACGCAACGTTTGGTCGCAATATCCCCGATTGAGGGGAGAGAGGTCCCGATGGTTTTTTCCGCTGTCCTCACCACTCTCTGCACGGACTTCCAGTCAGAGGCTTTACAGTCCCCAAACCAGACAGAGATACAGCTGGTCAGAATACTCTCTATGGTGCCCCTGTAGAAAGTGGTGAGGATGGGATGGGGGAGGTGAGCTCTTCTCATCCGGCGCAGAAAGTGCAACCGCTGCTGCGCTCTCTTAACTGTTGATGAGATGTTATTTGACCGGGTCAGACTGTTAGTGCTCTGCACCCCCAGGAACTTAGTGCTACTGACCATCTCCCTCGTTTCCTTGTCTCCTGACCCTCAGTCTGAAGAAGGGTCTCGGCCCAAACCATCACTGATTCCTTTTCTCCAGAGATGCTGTCAGACCCGCAGAGTTACTCCAGCTTTTTGTGTCTCCGACAGAACATTGTGGTTCTAATTAGATATAATAACAAGATCAATTGACGGGAGGAACTATTTTTATGTGAAAACTAGTGCGTGAAAGAGTAAATTTCCGAAGCTTACATCTTTGGTTAGGTTTATGTTTGGTTAGGAGGATGGATAGCAGAATCGGATGTGGAGGTCAGTTTGCAGAATCCATGCTGGAGCTGATGTTACAACTATTCATATTAGATGCATGGAAATGTTGAGTGCAGTAAGCCAGGAGATAGCTGGGTTTATTGTCCCCAACCAGCTTCACTGGGCATGGAATCGTGAGTATTTTACCCCCTCTACCTTTCAAAGCCCAATTACTCATGGAAAATGATGCAATGTGTTGGACAAACATAACATTCCACATAATGAGCGCAGTAATGTACCATGAGTTCATGGAGTTATTTGCTCCATGTGTGAAGAAAAGGAACTCAGGGCGTTCTGTTACACCACCGTAATAATACAGTTTGATTAAAAAAACAATGTGGTTTGCACAGTGTAAAATCTGTTGGCCTTGCTTGCATTAGTTACTACTTTGGTAAAGAAAGCTTTTGGTGTGCTGGCCTTTATAAATCAGAGCATTGAATAAAGGAGCAGGGAAGTAATGTTAAAATTGTACAAGGCATTGGTGAGACCAATTCTGGAGTATGGTGTACAATTATGGTCCCCTAATTATAGGAAGGATGTCAACAAAATAGAGAGAGTACAGAGGAGATTTACTAGAATGTTGCCTGGGTTCCAGCAACTAAGTGACAGAGAAAGGTTGAACAAGTTAGGTCTTTATTCTTTGGAGCACAGAAGGTTAAGGGGGGACTTGATTGAGGTCTTTAAAATGATGAAAGGGATAGACAGAGTTGACGTGGATAAGCTTTTCCCATTGAGGGTAGGGAAGATTCAAACAAGAGGGCATGCCATGAGAATTAAGGGACAGAAGTTTAGGGGTAACAGTGGGGGGGGAACTTCTTTACTCAGAGAGTGGTGGCTGTGTGGAATGATCTTCCAGCAGAAGTGGTGGAGGCAGGATCGATTTTAACATTTAAAAGTAAAGTGGATAGGTATATGGACGGGAAGGGAATGGAGGGGTAAGGTCTGAGTGCAGGTAGATGGGACTAGGGGAAAATAAATGGTCGGCACGGACTGGAAGGGCCGAGAGGGCCTGTTTCCGTGCTGTAGTGGTTATATGGTTAAAAATATAATTTGTCGCTGTTTGGATTTAATGTATATCTTTTCACAAGGTGGCACAGTGCGCAGTGACAGAGTTGCTGCCTCCCAGCGTCACAGGCCCGGGTTCGATCCTGACTACGGGTGCTGTCTGTACGGAGTTTGTACGTTCTCCCTGTAACCTACATGAGTTTGCTTTGGGTGCTCTGGTTTCCTCCCACAAACCAAAGACGTACAGGTTTATAATTGGCTTGGTAGAATTGTAGATTGTTGTGTGTCGCATCATGTTAGTGTGCAGAGATCGCTGGTTGGCATGGACTCGGTGGGCTAAAGGGCCTGTTTCCACAGTGTATCTCTAAACTATACTAAAAATATCTATATATCTATACCCTTGTTTATTCAGCATCCTTTAGTTTCTTCCAGGGTTCAATGATACAACAGAAGACGGTACCTAATTTAGCATCATCTGCAGATTTTCTTTACAGAACACAGAACAGTACAACGCAGAAACAAACCCTTCAGCCAACAATTTGCATGCAGAACATGGGCATATTCTATTTCTATTCCTTGCAGTCTCAAGAGAGGCTAGTTGGGAACTCCAACGCCACAGAAGGTTCAACCAGCCCTGACGTGAGGTTCGATCACATGGCGCGGGGAGCTGACAACCCCCCCTATGCAGGTGCTGAACGCCTCAACGGGGAGGGCCCAAACGCCGCCGGCTACAGGAGTCAAGACCGTCCCATCAACGGAGGCTCGAGGCCCCCGACCAAGGAAGAACACAAGGGAAGGACTTGAACTTTATTTTGCCTTCCATCACAGTGAGGAATGTGTAGGAGTCACTGTGGTGGATGTTCATGTTCAAGTGTGTTTTTGAGTCTGTTGCTTTTTAATTGCATGACTGACCTGGCCAGTGAAATTCCTCATATGTTGCAAAACATACTTGGCGAATAAAATCTGATTCTGATTCTGAAATTGTCCTTGGTAGATATAGTTTAAAAAACCCCATTGGAAGTCATAAGGAACAGTAATAGACCTTCATCACTATTTTGAGCAGATTCCCAATGTCCTATTTGCATTCCTAGTACCTGTATACACAACACATTTAAATCATAATTACCGAGATCAAAAATTAGCAGTACCAAATTGTTATTAATTCCATCAACTTCCTCAGATCAGGTGACATGGGAAGACCTCCCCCCTCCTCTTAGATAATGTTGCGACATTTCCAATTTTTAAATAGAAAGCAAAAAACATTTGTAAAGAATCTTCCGATGATGCAGCATCTATGAAGAGAGAACCAGAGTTAATGTGTAGGAAAGATTGATTTTTCTCTAGATAGCGATGGAAGTTAGTGAGTTTGTAATAGATGTCAGTTGATAGTCTGCCTCCTGAAGGAAACGGTAGGGAGATGTCGTAGATGTCCAATTCAATTTGAGTCCAGGATGGAAATTGTAGATAATGGACAATAGGTGCAGGAGTAGGCAATTCGTCCCTTCGGGCCAGCACCGCCATTCAATGTGATCATGGCTGATCATCCACAATCAGTACCCCGTTCCTGCCTTCTCCCCATATCCCCTGACTCCGCTAGTCATGACGTTAA
>OY740816.1:11053184-11063184 GCA_963514005.1 Raja brachyura
GGGACAGAAGTTTAGGGGTAACATGAGGGGGAACTTCTTTACTCAGAGAGTGGTAGCGTTGTGGAATGAGCTTCCAGTGGAAGTGGTGGTGGCAGGTTCGTTGGTATCATTTAAAAATAAATGGATAGGCATATGGATGAGAAGGGTATGGAGGGTTATGGTATGAGTGCAGGCAGGTGGGACTAAGGGAAAAAAGTTGTTCGGTACGGACTTGAAGGGCCGAGATGGCCTGTTTCCGTGCTGTAATTGTTATATGGTTATATGGTTATAGGTGAGGTTGCAGAGGCACAAACACATGTTTTGTCACCAGGGAATGAGTGAGTGCACAGGGGAGCACTGTTGTCTCCGAGCGGCAGAAGGGCCCTCGTCAGTGTGTTACCAATGAATTTCAACGCAAGGAAAGGAAGATCTTCAGTTCCTTTTTTAAAGAGATACAGCGCGGGAACAGGTCCTTCGGCGCACCGGGTCCGCGCCGACCAGCGATCCCCGCACACTAACACTATCCTACACACTAGGGACAATTTATAATTTTACCAAGCCAATCAACCTACAAACCTGTACATCTTTGGAATGTGGGAGGAAACTTGTGGACCCGGAGAAAACCCAGACAGTCATTGGGTGAACTCCAAACTCCGTACAGACAGCGCCCGTAGTCAGGATTGAACCCGGGTCTCTGGCGCTGTGAGGCAGCATCTCCACTGCTGCGCCACCGTGCCGTGCTGTGCCAAAGCACCCCCTACTTATTCCAAAACACTTTAGTTGCTAGTGCAATACTGGTGAAATGTGGTAATGTAACGAAATGTCTGACAATTCGCACACAGAAAACTTCCAAAGTGTAAAAATGACAAGAAATGGGCAGAATCTTGCTAGTTCCAAGAGGAATGATCTACATCAAGGAGCTTGTTCTGTTTTCTGGAGTAAGACCCGAACTTTGAGTTGAAGAGACCAACTTTGCTGAGACCCTCCAGCTTCATGCCAGGGAACCACGTCTTGCAGCCCACACCATGAAACTCCGGGCACTAAGTCCAAGACGCAAATTATTGCAGTTGAGATTATAGACCCAAGGATAGGGAGGGAAAGTTTAATAGTTATAAATGTAAGTAGTTTTAGGTAAATTAGTTGATTTTACAGGCGGCTTGATGGCGCAGCCACCTAAATTTTGTGCGGACTTGTGCAGGAAGTCAGTGGGTTCAGAGAAGGGAGGAATACTCATGAAGATCTGTATTAGAAAACACAAAGACTGTGGCACAGCGGTAGAGTTACTGCCTCACAGCGCCACTGACCCAGTTTCGATCCTGAACGCGTCACAATAGCAACCCAAAGGGTTGTGCATCGTCTGTGCGGAGTTTGTACGTTCTCCCCGTGACCGCGTGGGTTTTCTCCAGGAGCTCCAGTTTTCTCCCACACTCCAAAGACATACAGGTTTGCAAGATAATTGTCCCTAGTACGTGTAGGATCTATATCTATCTATCTTAGCCTTGTTTATTCAGCATCATTTAGTTTCTTCCACTGTACATCTGATTTGTCTTTTAATAAAACTTAAGGATAAGGGGGAAACCGTTAGGACCGAGATGAGAAGGATTTTTTTCACACAGAGAGTGGTGAGTCTCTGGAACTCTCTGCCACAGAGTGTAGTTGAGGCCAGTTCATTGGCTATATTTAAGAGGGAGTTAGATGTGGCCCTTGTGGCTAAGGGGATCAGAGGGTATGGAGAGAAAGCAGGTACGGGATACTGAGTTGGATGATCAGCCATGATCATATTGAATGGCATTGTAGGCTCGAAGGGCCGAATGGCCTACTCCAGCACCAAATTTCTATGTTTCTATGTCTGTGTTTACACTGATACAGAAAGTGCCTCCTCACTTAGCATCATCAGCAAAAATCTATGCAGAACATTGTACTACTCAAGAAAAGATCCCTCCAGGTGGGCTGGCGCTGTATCTCCAAACTAAACTAAAGTTACGTTTATATATTTTAAATATTTTATTTTCTTATTTGCTCATCTTGATCAAATTTGAACTGCAATACATATAAAGGTAATTAAAATGCCTCGCAGCCTTTACAGTTGGTAAAGACGGGAGAAGGAGTTTGGTGGCAGTCAGTGTTTTTTTGGGGCTCTTCACGCTGCCAGAGTAACCATATCTCGGGCATCTCCTTTAAACATCTGGGTTTGTCAGGCTTGCAAGATTGGTCCTCCACATCTGGAGAACGTTATTGGATTAATGGGACGTTTTGCAACATGGAGAGCTTTAGCCACACCTGTGTGTCTTCAAATTGATAAGTGCACAATCTTTAGACGGGAGGACACTGGTTTAAGGTAAAGGGGAAAAGATTTAATAGGAATCTGAGGGGTAACATTTCCATGCAGTGGGTGGTGGGTGTATGGAACAAGCTGTCAGAGGAGGTAGTTGAAGCAGGGACCATCCCAATGTTTAAGAAACAGTTAGACAGGTGCATGGATAGGACAGGTTTGGAGGAATATGGGCCAAACGCAGGCAGGTGGGACTAATGTAGCTGGGATATGTTGGGTGGTGTGGGCAAGTTGGGCCGAAGGGCCTGTTTCCGCGCTGTATCACTCTATGACTCTGTGGGAGGTGGTAGGCAGCGCGATGATTTGAGATAGTTTCTGAAAAGATTGAGCAATGGGGTGACTGATTTCCTGTCTGTTGATGAATTAGGTGACACTGAATTAAAAGTAGATGATGTCTATTTGTTGCAAATAACGATAAAGATACATGGTACGTGTTGCAACTTTTCTCATACAAATAACTTTCTGGTTTAGAAATTAGTTTGGTTTAGTTTAGTGAATCAGCAGGGAAACAGGCCCTTCGGCCCACTGAGTCCATGCTAGCCACCAATCACCCATTCACACTAGTTCTGCTTTCACACCCACTCTACACATTAAGGCCAATTTACAAAGGGCCAATTAACCGACAACCCTGAACCTCTTTCGGGCTGTTGGAAGAGACCAGAGCACCCAGAGGAAAACCACTCGAGCACAGGGAGAACGTGCAAACTCCATACAGACAGCACCTGATTGCCCGTTGCGCCACTCTACCGAATTTGGTTGACAACCATGGTAATAGTTTCTCCTGTACTTGAAATCACTCTCCTTTGGTTACTGCCACGGGCAAAATAGACCAAAGTTTGATGTTGCATTACTCTGAAGTTTAGTTTAGTTGAGTTTAAAAGGATGCATTGGTGATCATTTTCCCAATGTTCAAAAGATTCAGGATCAGTTCCTGGGATTGGAGGGTAGCTAAAGTTATCACACATTTTAAGAAAGGAGGGAGAGAGAAAACAGGGAATTATAGAGCAGTTAGCCTGACATCGGTGGTGGGGAAGATGCTGGAGTCGATTATGAAAGTTCAGATAGCCGCACATTTGGATAGCAGTAACAGGATTGGTCCGAGTCAGCAGGGATTTACGATGGGGAAATCATCTTGACTAATCATCTGGAACTTTTTGAGGATGTAACTAGGAAAATGGACAAGGGAGAGCCAATGGATGTAGGACTTTCAGAAAGCATTTGATAAGGTCCCACATAGGAGATCAGTGGGCAAAATTAGAACATATGGTATTGGGGGTACTGACATGGATAGAAAATTGGTCGGCAGAGAGGAAACAAAGAGTAGGGATTAACGGGTCCCTTTCAGAATGGCAAGCAGTGTCTAGTGAGGTACCGCGAGGCCCAGTGCTGGGACCGCAGCTAATTACAATATACATTAATGATTTAGATGAAGAGATTAAAAGTAACATGAGCAAATTTGCAGATGAAACAAAGCTGGGCATCAGTGTGAAGTGTGAGGAGGATGCTATGAGGATGCAGGGTGACTTGGACAGGTTGGGTGAGTGGGCAGATGCATGCCAGATGCAGTTTAAAGTGGATAAATGTGAGGTTATCCACTTTGGTGGCAAGAACAGGAAGGGAGATTATTATCTGAATGATGTCAAGTTAGGAAAAATGGAAGTACAATGAGATCTAGGTGTCCTTGCACATCAGTCACTGAAATTAAGCATGCAGGTACAGCAGGCAGTGAGGAAAACTATAGGCATTTTGATCTTCATAACAAGAGGAGCTGAGTATAGGAGCAAAGAAGTCCATCTGCAGATGTACAGGGCCCTAGTGAGACCACACCTGGAGTATTGTGTGCAGTTTTGGTCTCCAAATTTGAGGAAGTACATTCTTGCTATTGATGGAGTGCAGCGTAGGTTCACCAGGTTTATTTCCGGGATGGTTTACTGTCATATATTGAAAGAATGGAGCGGCTGAGGTTGTATACACTGGAATTTAGAAGGATGAGAGGATATCTTATTGAAATATATAAGATTACTAGACTAATCACAGGAGAAGCCTGCTCCCCAATGCAAAATTCCACCACTCGCCCATTCCCCCAACGCAACCCATCCCCCCAATGCAATATTTCACCATTCATCCTATGTAACTACGTAACTAGCGTGGATAAGGGTGAACCAGTGGATGTGGAGTATCTGGACTCCCAGAAGGCTTTCGACAAGGTCCCACACAAGAGATTAGTATATAAACTTAAAGCATACGGCATTGGGGGTTCAGTATTGATGTGGATAGAGAACTGGCTGGCAGACAGGAAGCAAAGAGTAGGAGTAAACGGGGCGTTTTCACAATGGCAGGCAGTGACTAGTGGGGTACCGCAAGTGCTGGGACCCCAGCTATTTACAATATACATTAATGATCTGAATAAGGGAATTGAAGGCAATATCTCCAAGTTTGCGGATGACACTAAGCTGGGGGGCAGTGTTAGCTGTGAGGAGGATGCTAGGAGACTGCAAGGTGACTTGGATAGGCTGGGTGAGTGGGCAGATGTTTGGCAGATGCTGTATAATGTGGATAAATGTGAGGTTATCCACTTTTGTGGCAAAAATAGGAAGGCAGACTATTATCTAAATGGTGGCCGATTAGGAAAAGGGGAGATGCAGCGAGACCTGGGTGTCATGGTACACCAGTCATTGAAAGTAGGCATGCAGGTGCAGCAGGCAGTGAAGAAAGCGAATGGTATGTTAGCTTTCATAACAAAAGGATTTGAGTATAGGAGCAGGGAGGTTCCACTTCAGTTGTATAAGGTCTTGGTGAGACCACACCTGGAGTATTGCATACAGTGCTGGTCTCCAAATCTGAGGAAGGACATTATTGCCATAGAGGGAGTACAGAGAATGTTCACCAGACTGATTCCTGGGATGTCAGGACTGTCTTATGAACAAAGACTGCATAACCACGGTTTATACTCTCTAGAAATTTAGGAGATTGAGAGGGGATCTTATAGAAATGTACAAAATTCTTAAGGGGTTGGACAGGCTAGATGTAGGAAGATTGTTCCCGATGTTGGGGAGGTCCAGGACAATGGGTCACAGCTTGAGGATAAGGGGGAAATCCTTTAGGACCGAGATGAGAAGGACTTTTTTCACACAGAGAGTGGTGGGTCTCTGGAACTCTCTGCCACAGAGGGTAGTTGAGGCCAGTTCATTGGCTATATGTAAGAGGGAGTTAGATGTGGCCCTTGTGGCTAAGGGGATCAGAGGGTATGGAGAGAAGGCAGGTATGGGATACTGAGTTGGATGATCAGCCATGATCATATTGAATGGCTCTGCAGGCTCGAAGGGCCGAATGGCCTACTCCTGCACCTATTTTCTATGTTTCTATCCATAGCCCCTAACTGCGCAGGCGCGGCTGACGAGTTCCCGTTGTGACACCCCCCTCCTGCCCTCACCCCCCCTCCCCACACCACCCCTTGACCCCCCCACCCACTCACTCCACCCCCCCTCAACTGCCCCCATCTACGCTTCTCCGCGTAACCATTCCCACCCATTGGGTTCCCATCGTGAAGTAGAACACGCAGCTGACGGGCACGGCAAGTGGAAAAGGGAATTATTAAAGCTTACAATGTGAATAACTCTCAAAATATAACAGCAATTTAATGTTAAAGATGAGATATATTCAGTCCATTCTTTCGCCGACTACCACGCCATTCATATTATCGCAACCCTTCATGTGCTGCCAGTCAGTACTGCTACACAGTAGGAGTCACATGCTGTAGTGTGTGGTATGTGTTACTCAATAAACATTATTGGACCAGGGATGGCTGGATGGATGGATGGATGGATGGATGGATGGATGGATGGGTGGATGGATGGATGGGTGGATGGGTGGATGGATAGATGGGTGGATGGATGGATGGATGGATGGATGGATGGGTGGATGGATGGATGGATGGATGGATGGGTGGATGGATGGATGGGTGGATGGGTGGATGGATGGATGGATGGATGGATGGATGGATGGGTGGATGGATGGGTGGATGGATGGATGGGTGGATGGGTGGATGGATGGGTGGATGGATGGGTGGATGGGTGGGTGGATGCGTGGATGGATGGATGGATGGATGGATGGCTGGATGGGTGGATGGATGGATGGATGGATGGGTGGATGGATGGACGGATGGGTGGATGGATGGGTGGATGGATGGATGGATGGATGGATGGATGGATGGATGGATGGGTGGATGGATGGGTGGATGGGTGGATGGATGGGTGGATGGGTGGATGGGTGGATGGATGGGTGGATGGATGGATGGATGGATGGATGGCTGGATGGGTGGATGGATGGATGGATGGATGGGTGGATGGATGGATGGATGGTGGATGGATGGGTGGATGGATGGATGGATGGATGGGTGGATGGATGGGTGGATGGATGGATGGGTGGATGGATGGGTGGATGGATGGATGGATGGATGGATGGGTGGATGGATGGGTGGATGGATGGATGGATGGGTGGATGGATGGGTGGATGGATGGGTGGATGGATGGGTGGATGGATGGGTGGATGGATGGGTGGATGGATGGATGGGTGGATGGATGGGTGGATGGATGGATGGATGGATGGATGGATGGATGGATGGATGGATGGGTGGATGGATGGATGGATGGGTGGATGGATGGGTGGATGGATGGGTGGATGGATGGATGGATGGATGGATGGATGGATGGATGGATGGGTGGATGGATGGATGGATGGATGGGTGGATGGATGGATGGATGGATGGATGGATGGGTGGATGGGTGGATGGATGGGTGGATGGATGGATGGGTGGATGGGTGGATGGATGGGTGGATGGATGGGTGGATGGATGGATGGATGGGTGGATGGGTGGATGGATGGATGGATGGATGGATGGATGGATGGATGGATGGATGGATGGATGGATGGATGGATGGATGGATGGATGGATGGATGGATGGATGGATGGGTGGATGGATGGATGGATGGATGGGTGGATGGATGGGTGGATGGATGGATGGGTGGATGGATGGGTGGATGGATGGATGGATGGATGGATGGATGGGTGGATGGATGGGTGGATGGATGGGACATGCTAGAGGCAGGCAGGAAACATGTTCCCAATGTTGGGGGAGTGCAGAACCAGGGGCCACAGTTTAAGAGTAAGTGGTTGGCCAATTAGAGCAAAGATGAGAAAAACCCTTTTCACCCAGGGAGTTCTGAATCTGTGGAATTCTCTGCCTCAGAAGGCAGTGGAGGCCGGTTCTCTGTATGCTTTCAAGAGAACATTAGATAGAACTATTAATGATGGTGGAGTCAAGGGATATGGGGAGAAGGCAGGAACGGGGTACTGATTGTGGATGATCAGCCATGATCACAGTGAATGGCGGTGCTGGCTCGAAGGGCCGAATGGCCTACTCCTAGTGTCTATTATTTACTGTCTATTGTCTACAGCGCTAAAACATGCCCTTCGGCCCATCGAGCTGTGGCAGTGTAACTGTAAACTGCGAGGAGGATGCATGTGAGATTATTACATTGAGTTAAGGCAGGCAGGCAGTTTATTATCTGAATGGTGTCAAGTCGGGAAAAGGGGAAGTGCAACGGGATCTGGTGGTCCTTGTTCATCAGTCAGTGAGAGTAAGCATGCAGGTACAGCAGGCAGTGAAGACAGCCAATGGCATGTTGGCCTTCATAACAAGAGAAGTTGAGTATAGGAGCAAAGAGCACGTTCCTGATGTTGGGTGGGTGCAGAGCCAGGGGGCCACAGTTTAAGAATAAGATGTGGGCCATTTAGAACGGACGTGAGGAAAAACTTTTTCACCCAGAGAGTTGTGAATCTGTGGAATTCTCTGCCCCAGAAGCCTTTATTTATCTCTATTATCTTTATCTTTATTCATTATTTTTATATCTTAGAATTATCTTTATCCATGTGCTGCATTGGCAAGTCAAATTTCACTACACCAATTGGTGTATGTGACAATAAATGTCCTTTGTCCTTTGTCCAGTTCGAGTCCGCGCCGATCAGCCATTCTACATTCGACACACACTGTGGACATTTTTTTTAAATGCCAAGCCAATTAACCTACAGACCTATACGCCTTGAGTGTGGGAGGTACCCGAAAATCTCAGATAAAACCCATGCAGATCACAGGGCGAACGCACAATCTCCGCATAGACAGCACCCGTAGTCAGGATCGAACCCGGCTCGCTGGCGCTGTAAAAGGCAACAGCGCTACCATCAGTTCGAGCACACCCAGCTCTGGAGTTTCTGATGGGGGATATTTTATGACCCAGGCAGCATCGTTGTGAGAGCAGCAATATTTGCAACGTTTGACAGGAACGTTGGCGCATACCTTCCCACATACACAGAATACAATTGTTATATGCACCGGCATGGAAACAATTACATTCTTATTTGTTGCAACTTTCCATGCACGTTAAACGCAACAGCACATCAAATGGATAATCAAATCAATAAACTGTTGTTATCCAATGTTAATTGCATTAAAATATAGAGAGCGGGAGGGAATCAAGAAAGCAAGATGACCTAGCATAGGGCGAGAAACAGAGACAATGAATTGCAGGAGTAAATATTGCCCGATTGTCACAACATTGAACAGCGTAAACACAGAACTATTTCATTGAGAAACAGAAAACATCGACAAATAGGGGCTTCGAGCCATTCGGCCCTTCGAGCCAGCACCGCCATTCAACATGGCTGATCATCTAAAATTAGTAGGGTTACACAAAAAGCTGGAGAAACTCAGCGGGTGCAGCAGCATCTAAGGAGCGAAGGAGATCGGCGACGTTTCGGGTCGAGACCCTTCTTCAGACTTCTCGACCGGAAACGTCGCCGATCTCCTTCGCTCCTTAGATGCTGCTGCACCCGCTGAGTTTCTCCAGCCTTTTGTGTAACCCTCGATTCTCCAGCATCTGCAGTTCCTTCTTTAACATCTAAAATTAGTACCCCGTTCCTACTTTTTCCCCATATCCCTTGGTTCCTTTAGCCCCAAGAGCCAAATCTAACTCTCTTTTGAAAATATCCAGTGAATTGGCCTCCGCTGCCTCTGTGGCAGAGAATTCCGCTGTATCCCAACTCTTTGGATGAATACGTTTATCCCCAACTGAGTCCACCCCTTATTCCCCTGGTCACAATTGTCATACAGTTAAATAAAATCCAATATAACTATTTCCACAACAATTGAATCTGAAAGTTCACAATGATCCCTGAATTAATTCGCTGCTTTAGACATGTTGCTTGATGCCCGACTCAGAGCCGCGACCTGTCCATAATAATTTATACAACAGGGTGTTTCATTTTAATTTGGTTACTTAGTCTGTCGTGCTAATCCGGGCTACATATTTAGAAATACGACCGATTCGGGTCGAGACCCTACTTCAGACTAACAGTCCAGATGTAATGCACGCCACAAATTGCAGTGAGCATTATTTAGACAGCGCCCCCCCCCCCCCCCCCCCACCCCCCACCCTTCCCTCAACAAACCCGCTGAATGTATATTGAAACGAGGACAGAGGTTCGAACGGACAATGCTGACGGACATTTTTACGCAGACGGATGTGGGTGATAAATAGAGGTAAAATTTAAACTGGTCGCGCCAGTTTGTCACAGTTTAATTCTGGTTGTTTAGCAGGCTTGTCGTTTCGACTGAAACAAAGAGGCAATCA
>OY740816.1:11068184-11258184 GCA_963514005.1 Raja brachyura
GCCTGGCAAAACTCCATTAGGCACAACCTCTCCCTCAATGACTGCTTCGTCAAGATGCCCCGGGAGCCGGGCAACCCGGGCAAGGGCAACTACTGGTCGCTGGATCCCAACTCGGCCGACATGTTCGACAACGGCAGCTTCCTCCGGCGGAGGAAGAGGTTTAAGCGGCAGCAGATCGGGGTGTTGAGGGAACACGGTGCGCTGCTCCCGGGATTCGGATACGGACCTTACGCTTACGGCCTTCACATCCCCGGCGCCGGCCATCCGGCACTCGCCTTTCATCACCACTGTCCCGTCCCATCGCCCACGGGGGTCTTCCCCTCGCTCTCCGCCCTCATCCAGGGCAGCGAGTTCACCAGGAAGCCGCTGCCGCCTCGACTCAGCCCCGATTCCCCAGCTCCGCCGACTGTCAAGGTGGAGTGCGCCTCTCCGCTCGCCACTTTTTCAATAGACAACATCATGAGCCCCGCTTCTCCACCGCTCTACCCAAGGTCGGCTCAGGGTCCCGTCCTGCCCGTCATCTCTGCCCTGCTCTCGCCCTCGCACGGGTTGTTTAACATAAGTTATGACCGCTTGCAACACCAAGCGAACTTTGCAAACAAAGTAATCCAACTCAGCAGCCGTCATTATTGAGGGAACCTTGGGCGTTCAGGTAAGATGAGTCACGGACATTACCCGCCGGGTGACACCTTGTAGTTTGAAGATTTACAAGCAAGAGTCAAGAGTCGGCAGCGAAGTGTTTTATTGTCATGTGCTCCAATGAACAATTACATTCTTACTTGTAGCAGCACCACAAAATACGTAAACTTAGTACACTGTCAACAATATAATAAACGAGAAAAAAAGGTTGTGTGTGTGTGTATATATGCACACGCTCAAAAATACACACACATGTATATAGGTCACAAATATATATATACATATATATATATATATATATATATTGTTTACACGTATATACACGCATATATATATATATATATGCGTGTGATATATATGTATCCGTATATATATATATATATATATATATATATATATATATATATATATATGTATATATATATATATGCGCGCACACACACACACACACACACACACACACACACACACACACACACACACACACACACACACACACACACACATGCGTACACACAAAGAAAACAAACAAAAATAGCGCAGAGGAATAGAGTCATACAAAACGGAAATTGACCCTTCAGCCCATCTTGCTCATGCCGGCCAAGCTGCCGTAGCCACACTCGTTTAGTTTAGTTTGGAGCTACAGTGAAAGGCTTTTGTAGCGTGCTATACAGTCAGCCTAAAGACAAGGAGGGAACAAGACAGAGACTCTAAGACTTTTGCCTTCCACCACAGTGAGGAGGCGTTTGGTGAACTCACTGTGGTGGATGTTAAATTTGTGTTTATTGTGTGGTTTTGTTATTTTTTATATATGTATGACTGCAGGCATGAAATTTCGTTCAGACCGAAAGGTCTGAATGACAATAAAGGTAATTCAATTCAATTCAATACATGATTACAATCGTGTCAATACACTGTATATGATAAGATGTGTACAGATATATATTATCATATACATGATAAGGGAATAACGTTTAGTGCAAGGTAAAGCCAGTAAAGTCAGATCAAAGGGTACACAAAAAGCTGGAGAAACTCAGCGGGGGCAGCAGCATCTAAGGAGCGAAGGAGATAGGCGTCGTTTCGGGTCGAGACCCTTCTTCAGACTCATCTCCGGCTCCCTACCCCCCCCCCCCCCCCCGAGCCTCCAACCTCATCATTTCCCAGCCCCGAACAGCCCGATTTTACCTTCTCCCCCCCAATATATATATATATATATATATATATATATATATATATATATATATATATATATATATATATATATTATTTGAAAAAGTCAGATTAAAGATAGTCTTGGAGTCTCCGCTGAGGTAGATAATAGTTCAGGACCGCTCTCTTGGTTGTGGTAGGATGATTCAGTTGCCTGATAACAGCTGAGAAGAAACTGTCCCTGAATCTGGAGGTGTTCGTTTTCACACTTCTACACCTACACGAGTCCAACATGTCCCTGTTTAACCCATATCCCCCTAAACCTTTCCTGCCAATGTACGTATCTAAATGCATTGTAATTGTGGTTATAGAACCTGCCTCGACGACCTCCTCTGGCAGCTCGTGCCATACACCCACCACCCTCTGCGTGGAAAAAGTTGCCCCTCAGGTTCCAATTAAACATTCCCCCTCTCTGTTTTCTTGAAATGAAAAGAAAATATATCTTGCGGAAAACCCATAAATTCAATGTGTGGACCCTTGCATCGAATCCTAATCACAAGTATATTCATCTGAATCCCCTTTGTTGGAGAGAATCACTTCCTCGCCGTTTAAATTGGGAAAGAGAGCGTATCTTGCCCAGGATATGGTGTCATTGAGCCATCCAGCATGGAAACATGCCCTTCGACACCGTTTATCAATGCCGAGCAAGATAAACCGACGCCTCCGCATTCGACCATACCTCTCTAAACCTTTCCTCTCCAGGTACCAGCGCAAATGATTACACATGTTGTTATTATACCTGCCTCAACTACTTCCGAAGATAGACACAAAACGCTGGAGTATGCCAGCGGGACAGGCAGCGTCTCTGGAGAGAAGGACTGGGTGACATTTCGGGTCGAGACCCTTGTTCAGCCCAGAAACGTCGAGTCTGAAACAGGGTGTCGACCCGAAACGTCACCCAGTCCTTCTCTCCAGAGACGCTGCCTGTCCCGCGGAGTTACTCCAGCTTTTTTGTGTCTATCTTCTGTTTAAACCGTAGTTAATTCTGTACCCCCCCCCCCCCCCCCCCTACTTTTCCTGCACATTTCAACGATTTCCTCTGACAGTTTCGTTCCTACAACATTGTATGAAACTTGTCTCTCCAGTTTCTTTTAAATCTTTTTCACCTTCAGGGTATGCGCCCAGGTTCTTGATTCCCCAGTCCTGGGAAAAATATCCTATTAATTCCCCTCTTGACTTTGTACACCTCGATAAGATCGCCCCAAGCCTCCTGCAACCAAATTTGATGTGCTTCGAAAATTAACTGCAATGATCGATTCGTTTTTAAAAGAGACACGTAGCAAAGCCGTGTTTGAAGCGCTGGGTTACACAAAAAGCTGGAGAAACTCAGCGGGTGCAGCAGCATCTAAGAAGCGAAGGAGATAGGCGACGTTTCGGGTCGAGACCCTTCTTCAGACGCTTTTGAAGCGCTGCTGTTTGAAAAGCGGATCGGCAAGCTCGTCAAGCCTCCGTAATAACTCCCATTCATTTGTTACTGATGTCTTTCAAAACAACGCCAGTGACACGTTACTTCCGATGACTAAATCCTCACCTATCATAACCACCGGCCGGAACAAAGACTGGTTTTAAACCATGTCAGACTCCCTAAAGAAAACGAGATTTGTTTTTACTTGTTACACAGATTTACACAGATGTTGAACTAACTGGACAAATTATTCTCGTATCACTAATTCTGATATCACAAGCCGCCACCAACCTCAAACTAGGATATAATAAAATAAGATCTGAAGGAGGGAATCGATCCGAAGCGCCTATTCCTTTCCTCATAAGTGATAGGAACAGAATTAGACTTAAGGAACAGAATTAGGCCGTTCGGCCCATCAAGTCTACCCCGCCATTCAACCGTGGCTGATCTATCTCTCCCTCCTACCCGTATTCTCCTGTCTTCACCCCATCACCTCTGACACCCGTAGGAATTAAGAAATTGACTGGAGCATTCTCCAGAGATGCTGCGTGTCCCGCTGAGTTGCGTGTCCAGCATTTTGTGTCTGGCTTCGTAATAAAAACCAGAGTTTGACAGCTGTACACTGTGTGGCCCCGTGAACCAGACTCAGGAATCACAGAACTCCATCTCCAAAATTACGTTCAACCACCCCCCCCCCCCCCCCCCCCCCCCCCTACTTTTCCGTGAATGTGTTTTGATATCAGACTTAGCAACCCGTGTTCCAGTTAACTGGACAACGCATCAATTCACAGAGAGACTTGTTTTTAAACAAATGAAAATTGTCACAAATTGAGTTTGCAAGTACAAAATGAAGAGAGAAACCTGCCCGTTTTAGGCTGAAGTACTGAATTATTTTGGTGACTGAAATTAAACCGAAATTTAGTTGCTGAGCTATTTTGGCCGCGCATCTAAGTTTGGCCGAGGGAGGTGTGCGTGCACAATGAATCTCCCTCGTTTAATTCATTCAAGGCAAGGCCGCGAGAGAAGCGGTCACGGGTCAAGGGCAGGAGCAAATGGGGTGAGATTCAGGGGAAGTGGAAGCGTTCATTCCCTCCTGTACAGCGTGTCGGTTTGACCGATAATATACACCAAAGGCTGGAGTAACTCAGCGAGACAGGCAGCATCTCTGGAGAGAAGGAATGGGTGACCGTCTATCTTCGCTTTCAACCAGCATCTGCAGTTCCG
The DNA here is from genome assembly GCA_963514005.1 of Raja brachyura. The sequence continues at coordinate 11,072,662 of OY740816.1, forward strand.
TCTAACACAGTTACAACGATAAGGATAATAGGAAGCTAGAAACATAGAAAATAGGTGCAGGAGTAGGCCATTCGCCTCTTCGAGTCAGCTGAGTTATGGCTGATCATCCAGAATCAGTACCCCATTCCTGCTTTCTCCCCATAATCCCTTGATTCTGTTAGCCCTAAGAGCTACATATTGAACACTCTCTCTTGAAATTGCCCCCCACTGCCTTCTATGGCAGCGAATTCCACAGATTCACAACTCTCTGGCTGAAAACATGTTTCCTCATCTCAGTCCTAAATGGCCTACCCCTTATTCTGAAACCGTGACCCCTGGTTCTGGATTCTCCCAACATGGGGAACATTTTTCCAGCTTCTAGCCTGCCTAATCCCTTAAGAATTTTACATGTTTCTATAAGATCCCCTCTAATCTTAAATTCTAATGAATATAAAGCCGGTCGATCCATTATTTCATCATATGTCAGTCCATCCATCCCGGGAATTAATCTGGCGAACGAACCTACGCTGCACTCCCTCAATAGCAAGAATGTCCTCCCTCAAATTAGGAGATCAAAACTGCACACAATACTCCAGGTGTGGTCTCACCAGGACCCGACAGTAGGACCTATACTCAAATACTCTCGCAAATGAAGGCCAACATGCAATTAGCTTTACTATCTGCAGTACCTGCATGCTTACTTTCAATGACTGATGTACAAGCACCACCCAGGTCTCGATTCACCTCCCCTTTCCCTTATCTGACACCGATAATAATCTGCCTTGTTCTTGCTGCCAAAGTGGATAACCTCACATTTATCCACATTATACTGCATCTGCCATGCATCTGCCCACTCACTCAACCTGTCCAAGTCACTGTGCAGTCGCGTAGCAACCTCCTCGCAATTACACTGCCACCTAGCTTTGTGTCATCCGCAAACTTGGAGATCTTGCATTTAATTCCTTCGTATAACTGGCGTCCCAGCACTGAGCTTTGCGGCACCCCACTAGCCTACCATTCTGAAAAGGACCCGTAAATTCCTACACTTTCCATGATCAAATGGTCAGTTGAACCATTAAAATCCATCACTTTTATCAAGAAAACAAAGCTGGCAAATTCCTGACGGGTTCCCTGTTAAATTCAGGCCGAGAAGTAGTCGAATCAGAAAGCCTGGACGATTTAAAGTTCAGACCCAAGTAAAAATACACACTGATATTTGAATACATTATGTGAGCCGGCCTCTCGGCCCCTCGCCCTACTTGACAGCCCTTCCTGCTGTGAGCAACCGTTCACTTATTTTCCAGTCAAGGGACGGTCTGTCCCTGCCTTAAAATATTCAAAGACTCACCGGCCTTTGAGGGAAATAATTAGAAAGATTCATCACCCTTTGAGAAAAAAAAGGACATTCACTTCTGTGATGAATGAGCGACCCCTTAGTTTTAAACAAATAATGTATCGATATTCTCCAAATCCACCGTGTCATAATCCCATCATCATCACCAACACTCCGAGATGGCAGCCAATTTTTGACAAGTGGATGTTGCTGAGTGCGCCTGTCGTTTCAACGATATTCGCGTATCGTCTTATCAAGTGTAGGAGGGAACTGCAGATGCTGGTTTACACCGAAGATAGACACAACATGCTGGAGTAACTCAAGCGGGACAGGCAGCATCCCTGGAGAGAAGGAATGGGTGACGTTTCGGCTCGAGACCCATATCATGCCATCCCATCATAAACACTGCGGACGGTTCGATTGTAATCATGTATTGTCTTTCCGCTGGCTGGTTGCAAACATAGAAAATAGGTGCAGGAGTAGCCCTTGGAGCCTGCAGGTTAGCACACAGCAAAAGCTTTTCGCTGCACCTCGCTACACGTGACAGTATACTAAACTCAGAAACGAAACTCATCTGTGAATTTAGAGAAACTAACATGAAGAAAAGTAAAAACAAGAACATTGGCCAGGAGTAGGCCATTCGGCCAGCACCGCCATTCAATATGATCATGGCTGACCATCCAAAATCAGTACCCCGTTCCTGCTTTCCCCCCCATATCCCTTGATTTCGTTAGCCCTAAAACCTATATCCAACTCTCTCTTGAATGCATCCACACAATGCAACAGCAAAGCAAGAACAAGTGCAAGTGGTGGTACAAAGTAACATCGTGTATACATGTACTCCGTTTCTATTTGCCAGAGAAAATGGAACCCGCCCGCCCCACCCTGCAAACCCTCACACATTGTTGATGGGTGACTCAAAGCAAATATATAGGTCGATAAAACATGAACGTAAATGTACTCAGTGTACATAATCTGTTAAAGAGGAGAAAATGAACCCAAGAAAGCGGAAGATTAGAAACAACACTCGCGCCAGAGTTCAGGGTGGCAAGTGGAGGCAGCTTCATTATCGCCCATTCACCAACGGTCCCGGTATCCGAGCATTAAAGATCTATGCACGCATACAGTGTGGGAATGCCCCCCTCGGCCCAACTTGCCTACAGCGGTCAACGTGTCCCCGCTACACCAGTCCCACCTGCCCGCGTTTGACCCATATCCCTCAAAACCTGCCCTACCCTGTCCCATCCATGTACCGGCTGGCCAACTGTTTGGGATAGTCCCTACCTCAACTACCTCCTCTGGCAGCGTATTCCATACATCCATCACCCATTGCGTGAAAACATTACCACTCAGACCCCTATTAAATCGTTTCCTCCTCACCGTGAACCTATGTCCTCAGGCCCTCGATTCACCTACTCCTGGCAAGAGACTCTATGCATCTACCCGATCTATTCCTTATATGATTTTATTCACCTCTATAAGATCACCCCACATCCTCCTACGCTCCACGAATCCCACCCTACTCAACTTCTCCCTGTCGCTCAGACCCTTACAGTGCTTACAGGTACACCGGAGACTACAGGTGCTGTCCATACGGAGTTTGTACCTTCTCTCAGTGACCACTTGGGTTACCTCCGAGATCTCCGGTTTCCTCCCACACTCCAAATACACACAGGTATGCAGGTTAACCTTGGGATATGTGTAAAAATGTCGCCGATGTGTGTAGGGTAGTGTTAATGTACAGGGATCGCGGATAGTCGCGGACTCGCTGGGCCAAAGGGCCTGTTTCCGCTCTGTTTCTCTAAAACTAAAAGTTAAAACCCTCTCGTCCTGGCAACATCCTCGTAAACCCCCCCCCCCCCCCCCCCCCCCCTCCAGGCAAAATGATGGGGGGGAAACCAGTTTACATAGAGCGTTTATAAGTAGAAATCTTTACCAAATTTTAAAACCAAATAATCTTTAGCAAATAACTGAAACTTGGACAGGATTAGATGAAAAGTTCTATTTTATATTCCTTGATTTTATCTCCAATGACGTATTAATGGTAAATTATTCCAATCTGTATGATTTCTTTTTTTTTTGGTTTATATTTTATTTTTCTCTCTGTTTCTCTCTCTTTAAAAAAAAATATTAGAGACAAAATGATTCATTTGATAATATTAATAATGTACGATTATTGCACACAAAATATTACTATCATAATATGTTTTTGCTAATGTACTGCTTACCCACTCTAATAAAAAATATACATTAAAAAAAAATTAAAAACTGAGAAGAAATGTTGGTTTATGTCATAAACTTGCGGATATCAATGAGTATTCTCCGCGCAGGAACTCTATGCATCAGTACAGTTGTGCTAGAGTCGTGTTTGTTTCCTTTCTGTTGCAGAAGATGGGGAACTGGCACAATCCTCCTCCACTCGCGTCTCCAGAGGGTTTCGGGAGAGACCAGTGGCGAATAGAAAGCAAATGGTTTGATGTGAAGTCATTAAGCATCTGTACATTGATCCGTGTAAATATTGTATCTGAAAAAAAAAACGGAGCCGCGTTTTATTAATATTGGAACCGAAACGTTTCCAAAGCCACTGTCCCGTGTAAGTTATTGTTATTCGCGTCCGGCGTATTTTCATAGGCGTACACTCCTTGTTACATCAACTAGAGCGTATCTGCATTAAATTGTTTATGTCCAATAATTAGTGTATCTACTTTATTAATACAAACATGTTATAAGATCTGCCAATTGAACGCGGAAATGAAAACGGAAATGAAAAACGATCTTAAACCTTTCAAAAACAAGGAAAACTTGAAGATTATGTTGCAAAAAAATTCCACGACATCGCCACTGATTTATTTAGTTCCCCGTTCGCCGCTGAGTCTCGGAGTTTAAACTCTCTGGCCTGTTTTAGAGAGGGGTTGGGAATGTTATTAACAGAAGGAACAATGTGTAGGAAGGAACTGCAGATGCTGCTTAAACGGAAGAGAGACACAAAACGCTGGAGTAACAGCGGGTCAAGCAGCATCTCCGGAGGACATGAATGGGTGATGTTTCGGGTCAAGACCCTTCTTCAGGCTGAGAGTCAGGGGAAATGGAAACGAGAGATATATGTCTTGCCAAATGAGGTATTGTGTGGTTTTCCATCGACCACCTAGGAGGGAAATCAGTATCGTTATGAATTGCATTGGTGATACATCCAACTTTGTGGCTGGCCTGCAGAAAGTGGAAGGGAGGCGGTTTTTATTAGAAACAGCAATGAGCACTCCGGTACTTTAGTCAGGGCTAGAGGTTCGCAGCGAGATCCCAGCGACTTGGTTAATCTGGAGGTGAAAGACATTGGGGTGTAACCGCCCCTCTGTCTGTGGAACATGGATCGTGAAGGGTTACGGGTGGGGGGGGGGGGGGGGGGGGATGATAAAAGAGTTTCATTAAAACAGCTTTGCTCTGTGTGACCAGAAGCTCGGATAAGGACGATTCTCAGTTGGACGGGGGCCACTTTCACCCTCTCGGATTCTCCCGCGACAGTGCAACGGAGCGAAAGTGTCAATTTACACCGAGGGAAACGCACGCTCACACCGACACACACTCACTCACGCTCCCATGCTCATACACTCACACTGATACACACTCACAGTCCCGTACACACGCACTCACACTCGCACTCACAACCACACATGCACACTCACACTCAAAATCACAATCATACACACACTCATACTCCCAAGTACTTACACTCGCTTACACACTCACACACATAACACACATGACTCACATTCACACTCACCCACTCGCACAATCACCCCCCCTCTCTCTGTCTTTCTGTTTCACACACAGCCACACACAGACACAGACACAGACAGACAGACACACACACACACACACACACACACACACACACACACACACACACACACACACACACACACACACACACACACAGACACAGACAGACAGACACACACACACACACACACACACACACCCACACACACACACACACACACACACACACACACACACACACACACACACACACACAGACAGCCACACACACACGTAAACACACGTAAACACACACACACGCACACAATGGCAGGCAGGAAACTTAGAAAAAAATTAAGTTACCGAATACAAACGTCAATTAATCAGCGCAATTCAGGAGAACACTTGGTTCGCTGAGTTCAAGAATTATGGGTTTTTTTAAAGATAAACTATTCGGGCTAGATGAAAGGAAAATAAATGTTTTTAAAACGCCGCCGGGGGGCAAATATACTCTGAAGTAATTGGTTTGTATGTGGTTTATGTATTCAGATGTTACATGGACCCAGTTTTCTAAAATTCTAGCAAGAGCTGCTGCCTCACAGCGTCAGAGACCCGCTTCAATCCTGACCTACTCCTGCTGGCTGTACGGAGTTTGTACGTTCCCCTTGTGGCCGCGTGGGTTTTCCCCGGGTGCTCTGGTTTCTTTCCACACTCCAAAGACATGTAGGTTTCTAGGTTAATTGGCTTCGGTCAAGATTGTAAATTGCCCCTGGTGTGTGTGGGAAAGTGTTAGTGTACGAGGATTTCTGCGCTGTATATCTAAAGTAAACTAAAATAAATGAAACTAAACCACATCTGCTCGTGGAGAGGTGAAGCCACGACCTGATAGATCTTTTCCAGATAGATTCTGGCCCAGACATAACTATGAAAAATTTCACACACCGCAGTCTCCCACAGAACGGCTCCCGAAAGTGATCCGAGCTGGGCCAAACATTGCCCCATAGTTGAGAGGTGGTGATTTGGGAGGCGGGCTGAGGGTTCGGGGCAATAAAACATCTATACATTGGTTTTATTACAGGAGCGGCTTAAATATGGTTGTTATTAACCATATAACCATATAACAATTCCAGCACGGAAACAGGCCTTCTCGGCCCTTCCAGTCCGTGCCGAACATTTATTTTCCCCTAGTCCCATCTACCTGCACTCAGACCATACCCCTCCATTCCCTTCCCGTCCATACACCTATCCACTTTACTTTTAAATGTTAAAATCGATCCTGCCTCCACCACTTCTGCTGGAAGATCATTCCACATGGCCACCACTCTCTGAGTAAAGAAGTTCCCCCTCATGTTACCCCTAAACTTCTGTCCCTTAATTCTCATGTCATGCCCTCTTGTTTGAATCTTTCCTACCCTCAATGGGAAAAGCTTATCCACGTCAACTCTGTCTATCCCTTTCATCATTTTAAAGACCTCAATCAAGTCCCCCCTTAACCTTCTGCGCTCCAAAGAATAAAGACCTAACTTGTTCAACCTTTCTCTGTAACTTAGTTGCTGGAACCCAGGCAACATTCTAGTAAATCTCCTCTGTACTCTCTCTATTTTAGTCGACAATAGTCAACAAATTTGTTATTCAATAGTCTTTTTCCCTCTGGACGGAAATGTCAACTACTAGAGGAGGTGGTTTTACGGTGAGAGGGAGAGAGTTTTAAACGTATTTGCTAGGCAAGCTTTTTTTTTTGCATTTATACAGAGAGTTGTGCATGCCCGGAATGCGCTGCTGGGAGAGAGGGTGGAAACAGATGCGACAACGTTTAAGAGGACAGACATAAACAAACTGGAGTAACTCAGCGGGACAGGCAGCATCTCTGGATAGAAGGAATGGGTGATGTTTCGGGTCGAGACCCTCCTTCAGACTCAGAATAGATCATTGATAGCTTGTAATTTGCGAGACAGTCAGACAGGTCGGAGAACTGGGAAGGGGAAGGATGGAGAGAGAGGGAAAGCAAGGGTTACCTGTGATTAGAGAAGTCAATGTTCATACCGCTGGGATGTAAGCTGCCCAAGCGAAATATGAGGTGCGGTCCCTCCAATTTGTGCTGGGTCTCACTCTGACAATGGAGGAGGCCCAGCACAGAAAGGTCAGATTGGGAATGGGACGGGGAGTTAAAGTGCTGAGCAACCGGGAGATCAGATAGGTTTAGGCGGACTAAGCCGAGGTGTTCAGCGAAACGATCGCCAAGCCTGCGCTTGGTCTCGTCGATGTTCAGGAGTTGATACCTGAACCGCGGATACAGTTAAGGTCAGTGTGGGGATGGGAGGGCGAATTAAAGTGTTTAAAGAGACTGGGAATGTAAAGGCAGATGGCATTAGTTTGAATTGGCAGCATGGGCGGCACAGATAATGTGGGCCGAAGGGCCTGTAGTAGCACTGTTCGATGTTCTGTGATATATGTTGGCCTGCACTCGAAGCTATTCAGCCCTTCGTGCCTATACAGGCCACTGAGAGGGGGCGCGGTTCATATCGTGGTTTTATATTGTGTAGTTTAAACCGTAGACACAAAATGCTGGAGTAACTCAACGGATCTGACAGCATCTACGGAGTAAAGGAATAGGTGACGTTTCGGGTCGAGACCCTTCGTATTTCTCATTGAATGTGGATTTTATTGCCCATTCCTAACTGCCCCCGAACCGAGGAGGCAGTTCGATCCAACATTGGCTCCATTTGAAGTCACCAACACGCGAGGCCGGGTGTGGCCGGCGGTAGAATATAAGCGAGAGTCTGTTTTATGACCACAATCCCATAGCAGGCAAGACTGGCCCGGGGGCACATCATGTGGCCATCTGTTTACTAGTTGAGTGTGATCAGGGTGGGGGCCTCCACGATGCTGCCATCATGGAGCTGCAACCACTCCCCCCCCCCCACCCGCTCGCCCCCCCCCCCCATGCAGCCCCCCCCCCCCCCCCCATCCCAGACATAGGTGAGTATAACCCCTCATTCCCCTCCAATCACCCTGGTACGCAGGGCAGCACGGTGGCGCGGTGATAGAGTTGCTGCCTCACAGCGCCAGAGACCCGGGTTCGATCCTGACTACGGATGGTGTCTGTACGTTCTTCCTGTGACCGCGTGGGTTTCCTCCGGGTGCTCCAGTTCTCCACCACGCTCCAGACGCACAGATTTGTTGGTTAATTAGTCTTTGTACACTGCCCCTAGTGTGTAGGATAGTGTTAGTGTGCGGGGATCGCTGGTCGGGGCTGACACGGTGGGCCGAAGGGCCTGTTTCCGCGCTGAATCACGAAACTAAACTCAAACATTCCCATTGTGCTTACCTTTGCTAGGGGACTGAACGAACAGCTCATTGCTTTTTATCGATGCCTCGTTTCACACATTAGCTCTGCAACCGTACAACTGTAGGAGCCCCAGATTTTGAACGACTGATAAAATAGTGTTAATTTAAGAGGTGAAAAAAATCCTTAAGGTTGGTGTCCTCCATAGCTCACGTTTGAGATATAAATTCCATGTTTTATAATACTCTATTCTCGTATTTCTGTCACGATGGCACCTGCTATTTAGGGGAGACATATATGGGCAACGGTCTTGCATTTGGAGCAGAGGGATTCGGCTTCAAGTGGCCTTCTTACCAATTTGAGGTTAGGTTTATAAATTCACGGCGTATAAGTCAAGTCACTTTTATTTCTATAGCACGTTTAAAAAACAACTCTCGTTGGCCAAAGTGCTTTACATTGGTGGAGGTACTAACGTTATACAACAGTGGTTCATAGATTAGTACACACATAAATACATACATATAGCCCTCCCTCAGAGGACGTCAAGAAAGGCTTGAGAGTGAAGATGAGTTTTGAGTCTCGACTTAAGTCGATGGAGGGGGCAGTTCTGATGGGAAGAGGGATGCTGTTCCACAATCTAGGAGCTGCAACCGCAAAGGCGCGGTCGCCCCTGAGCTCATGCCTGGATTTTCAGTAACCCCCAAGTCGCAGATAACCCTAAGAGCCTCAGAGATCCCGTGACCCGCGTGAGTTTTCTCCGGGAGCTCCGGTTTCCTCCCACACTCCAAAGTCGTACAGGTTTGACGGTTAATTGGCTTGGTACTGTTGTAAATTATCCCTAGTGTGTAGTAGGATAGCGCTAGAGCTAGTGCTAGTGCTAGTCGGCGCGGATTCGGCGGGCCAAATGGCCTGTTTCCACACTGTATCTGTAACTAAACTAAACTAAACGAAATGGTGGCACCTGAGATCACAACCTACCACATGCCAGTGTCAAGGGGATGTCACATCCAGCGCACACGAGCAAAGCGTCAGGGAAGAGACCTGCACGGAAAAGGCCATTCGACTCCTTATGACTGTGCTAGCTCTTTTGAGATCTGCCAAGTTACCTCCTTTCCCGATGAGAAATAAGGGCAGAAATTGACCAACCCTATCCATCTTCATTCCCGTTTCAATACGATCCTGGTTTGTCTGATTTTTCCTTATCACCATGTTCTCACATGTTCCCCATAATCGTCGATTTCCATGTCTCGGCATTGGGGAGAGCATTGCAGGGACTTCTAGATGTCTGACAGAAGGACTTCTAGTTATTATCCAGGTGGTCTCATTCCAAATTTAGAGACCCTCTCCCCCTCCCCCTCATCTCGTCGTTCTCTTTTCCAGCTAAACGAAACAAACCTGCCCTGTGTCCATCTTATTTATCTAGTAACCACACCATTTCCACTTCCATTTTAATCCCGATTTTTAGCTTCAAGCCAACTCTCCGTAACATCATTTTTTGTTGTCATTTTTACACTGACTATAACTCAACCCTATCTCACTCCTATACGACCACTGCCTCCCTGTGCCACACCGTTATATAATCCAAAATAAGATCCAAATTACTGAAAGAGCAGAGTCGTTATGGTCTCCACCACGTACTCTGTACCCTTGCTATTGATCTTAAATGTAACACGGTCTGCTGCTTGAGGGGAAACCAGACTGCGGCAATGTCAAGGTCTTATTTCACCCAGCGGGAAGTTTCTATTTCCATTTCATGCTCAAACTTCATACCATTTCTTCATATTTTTACCTCAGATCTGTTTTCAGGAACTTCTGACCATGTTTCCTTCTCCCGTTTCCACAGGGAACCCCATCCAAGACTCTGCAGACCACACATAGAGCCACAGAGCTATACAGAAGAGGGGAAATCCCCTTTGCGCATGCCGACCACGTTGACATCTTGGTTCCAGTTAATTGCATTTGCCCCACTGTCCTTTAAACCCTTCCTATCCATATATCATCCCGTCTCACACTATTGAACGACTCCTGCGCTTGCTCTCCCATCTTAGAAACATAGAAGCATATAAAATAGGTGCAGGAGTAGGCAATTCGGCCCTTCGAGCCTGCACCGCCATTCAATATGATCATGGCTGATCATCCAACTCATTATCCCGTATCTGCCTTATCCCCATACCCCCTGATCCCTCTAGCCACAAGGGCCACATATAACTCCCTCTTAAAATATAGCCAATGAACTGGCCTCAACTACCTTCTGTGGCAGAGAATTCCAGAGACTCACCACTCTCTGTGTGAAAAATGATTTTCTCATCTCGGTCCTAAAGGATTTCCCCCTTATCCTTAAACTGTGACCCCTTGTTCTGGACTTCACCAACATCGGGAACATTCTTCCTGCATCTAGCCTGTACAACCCCTTAAGAATTTTGTAAGTTTCTATAAGATCCCCCATCTTCTAAATTCTAACGAGTATAAGCCGAGTCTATCCAGTCTTTCTTCATATGAAAGTCCTGCCATCCCAGGAATCAGTCTGGTGAACCTTCTCTGCACTCCCTCTATGACAATAATGTATCTGCTCAGATTTGGAGACCAAAACTGTACACTTTACTCCCCCCCCCCCCCCCCCCCCCCCCCCCCCCCACCACCCCCTCCCATTCCCACACTGACCTTTCTGCCCTGGGCCTCCTTCTCTGTCAGAGTGAGGCCCAGCGCAAATTGGAGGAGCACCACCTCATATTTGGCATGGGCAGCTTACACCCCAGTGGTGTGAACAATTGACTTCTCTAACTTGAGTTAACCCTTGCTTTCCCTCTCTCTCCATCCATTCCCTTTCCCAGTTCTCACACAAGCCTTACTGCCCCCGACTACATGTAATCTCTGCTTTGTTGTTATCTTCTCCCAGTTAACAATGATCTATCTAATCTACTTTTTTTTTAAATCTCCATTCTCTTTGTTTTATTTTCGCACCTTACTCTTCCTTATCTATGTATCTCCCTCTCACCTGACATCAGTCTGAGGAAGGGTCTCGACCCGAAACGTCACCCGTTCCTTCTCTCCAGAGATGCTGCCTGTCCCGCTGTTACTCCAGCATTTTGTGTCTATCATCGGTTTAAACCAGCATCTGCAGTTCCTTCCTACACTGAGCCATTTTCCAATTGGTTCAAAGAAATAAAAGTCAATTCGGTGCCGCAGAGGAAGTGTTGGTGCCTGACAGCACCAGAGACCCCCGTTCGATCCCGAGTACAGGTGCTGGCTGTGCGGAGTTCATACATTCTCTCAAGGGGTACCATTTTAACACAGAGGGTGGTGGGTGTGTGGAACGATCTGCCAGAGGAGGTAATTGAGGCAGGTACCATCGCAACGATTAAGAGGCATTTAGACAGGTACACGGACAGGACAGGTTTTGGGGGATTTGGGCCAAAGGCAGGCAGGTGCATGTAGATGGGGGGTGTTGGTCGGTGTGGGCGTTGGGCCGAAGGGCCTGTTTCCACGCTGTATTACGACACTAACAAATATAACACAAGAAGCTGCAAATGCTGGAACCTTGAGCGAAATTCAAAGTTCTTGAGTACCTCAGCTAACTAAGGTCCGAAATTCAAAGTTCTTGAGTACCTCAGCTAACTAAGGTCGCTAACTACTCCAGCACTTTGTATTTTAAAAGTAAAACACCAGTGGAATCTATTTAGTAGAGTTATGAGCAGATTGCAAGGAAAACATATCCCACTGTCGGAACGGTCAACTGTAATGCTCTCAAGACTCAACGGACAAGTAAATGGATAATGGGGCAATTGGGGCACATAAGTAGGCAACAGGAATCCATGATCAGCGACCATTCAAAAGAGAGAAATTGGAAAGGAACACGGTTAAGAAGGTAAAATTAAATTGTGTGTTTAAACATTCGGGAAACATAAAATCGGTATATGCTTTACAACCGCCCAAAAAAAAAAGAAATCTAATGGAAAGGGTCAATGAGATATAGACAACACGATGCCACGAGTCATTTGGTCCAATGGTCATAAGAAATGCGAGTATAATTAGGTCATTCGGCCTATCAAGTCAAGTCTACTCCCCCATTCAATCGTGGCTGATCTATCTCTCCCTTCTCACCCCATTCTCCTGCCTTCTCCCCATGACATCTGACACCCGCACTGATCAAGAATCTATCCATCTCTGCCTTAAAAAATATCCACCGACTTGTCCACAGCATTCTGTGGCAAACAATTCCACAGATTCGCCACCAGCTGACTAAAGAAATGTCTCCGCATCTCCTTCCTAAAAGAAGGGTCTCGACCCGAAACGTCACCTTCGCTCCAAAGATGCTGCCTCACCCGCTGAGTTTCTCAAGCATTTTTGTCTACCTTCCTAAAAGAACGTCCTTTAATTCTGAGGCATTGACTTTTAGTCCTAGACTCTCCCACCAGTGGAAACACCCTCTCCACGTTAACTCTATCCAAGCCAAGTAATGAAAGGAATGGAATAGATGTGTTAACGTCTTATTTATTTTTTTAGCCATAGAGATAGAACGGGAGGATATGACATTTACGATGGGATGAGTAATGAACTGAAAACATTCAACACTAGGAAAAGAAAATACATCCAACTAATATAACAAAGAGGATATGAAGTCTGGCCATACATTTTCCAAGAACACTGGAAAGAGATAACAGTGCAAATTTTACACATATTTAGTGACTTATTAGAAAACTGTACAGTGCCAATGAATTGATAGACAGCTAATCTAATGTCATTGTTTAAGAATGGGGTGGAACATGTGCAGGGAATTTTAAATCAGTCAGCTTGCTATTGGAGTCATAGTCGTGCAGCATACACGCTGGGGCGTCAGCTCAACTCGTCCATGCGGATCAAGATGTCTCAAGCTCGTCCTATTGCCTGTGTTTGGCCCATATCCCTCTAAACCGCACACCTCTCCAAACGCCTTCTAATGGCCATTGTAATGGTGGCGAAAATAATGGAACTCCTATAGAATTTGGACAATCGGGTAATAATATGGGGATAATAGAAGAACAGAGAGAAACCGTGAGACGGTGGCGCAGCGGTAGAGTTGCTGCCTCACAGCGCCAGACCCGGGTTTGATCCCGACCACGGGTGCTGTCTGCATTGAGTTTGTGCGTTCTTCCTGGTGACCTGCGGGGGTTTCTCCGATAGCTCCGCCCCCCCCCCCCCCCCCCCCCCCCCCCACACTCCAAAGACGCACGGGTTTGTAGGCAAATTGGCTCGTTAAAATTGTCAAAACAAAATGTCCCCAGCGTGCGTAGGGTAGTGTTAGTGAGCGGGGATGACAGGTCGACGTGGACTCGGTGGGCCCGAGGGAGAGGGGCCACTTCCCACCGCGCTCTCTGGGTCATGATGTCTCAGTTCTCCTGTTTCCCCCCTCTATCTGCCAGCCCCATCTACCCCCCCCCATCCCCCTCCCGTTCCTTTCCGGGGCAATTTAATTCTCCCTCCGTTGGTTTTCCCTCGCCCTGCTGCAGTTGAGCAAACGCCAGTCCTTTCCCCGCCGTTCATAGCGTCTTAATAAAATACATTTCAAGCCTTGCCGGTACTGAAGTCACCAGGAGATTGCTGCTTGTATCTTTTAAGCCACATACTTAAAATGTTCCGCATACATCGAACATAAATCGAAATCTGATTTCGAATGAGGTACGCCGGCGGGTAGAGCTGCTGCCTCACAGCGCCAGCGGCCCGGGTTCCAACCTGATCTTGGTTGCTGTCTATGTGGAGTTTGCGCGCTCTCCCTGGGACTGCGTGGGTTTCCACCGGCTAATCCGGTTTCCTGCCGCATCACAAAGACGTGCGGGTGTGTAGGTTAATTGGTCCTCTGCAAAATTGCCCCCAGTGTGTCGGGAGTGGATGAAAACCTGGATAACAAAGGAAACAGTGTGAATGGGTGATGGGGCGTCGGCCTGGACTCGATGGGCCAAAGGGCCTGTTCCCGTGCTGTCTTGCAATAAATTGAAAAACAAAAACAAACGCAGGAGTATTAACATTAAATATTCTAAATCGAGAAATAGGTGGAATGCAAATAAAGACACATTTTGATATTATTTTCGTTTCAGGTTGATTTTAGTTTGGAGATACAGGTCGGAAACAAGCACTTCGGTCCACCGACCAGCGGTCACCTGTACTCTAGTTAGGAATATGAGTAGAATTAGGCCATTCGGCCCATCAAGCCTATTCCGCCATTCACTCTCCCTCCTCACCCCATTTTCCCACCTTCTCCCCATAGTTCTATCCTACACACTGGGGTAAATTGCAGAGCTCCATAATCTACAACCCCGCACCTCTTTGGGATGTGGGGGGAAACCGGAGCACCCGCAGAAAGCCCACGCGGTCACGGGGAGAACGTACAAACACCGCACAGACAGCACCCGTAATCAGTATGGAACCCGGGCCTGTGTTTCCCAGGTTACAACACTTGCTGGAAGAGTCTTCCACTGAGCGTTTAAGGATTTGGCTTAGCCACGGGCGCCGTAACAATGAACGTCTTTAGTATATAGCCCACAACTAAAAATGTGCATGAATGGCTATCGACCTGTGCGCTATCCCTTTGGAGATTTACAGAGAGGGGGGGACAGACTTCAAGAGTCGAGTCTAGAGTAGAAGTAAAGATTTGTTCTGGAAAAAGTCTCCGGTACCCAAAGTCAATATGTGGATTTCATCTATGTTCGAAACGCTACACTTGGAAGATATGAGACTCCGACTAGCAGGAAAATCAGACGGTTTCTATAAGACGTGGTCTGCAGTTATAAATCTATTACAAGGACAAGGTGCAAGAATACCTCAAAAAAAGTACCGGTGTCGGGTCTTGGTAAGGGGGGGGGAAGAAAAACTGTCGAGTTGGTGGATTGCTTTTGCGAGATGTTTACAATAAAGTAACTGGCTTTTCTTTTTTTCTATCTCTATTTTTCCCTCTTTCTTTTCATTTCCTCTCCAGGGTCTATCTTTTAATTCCCGTTTCTACCTCTTCAAGGGTTTCCTTCCCCTCTGTCACGCCTTGGCGCATTCACATCTCTTTTTCACTTTTCTACTTTCTGTGCTGCTATTTTTCTCTCTATTCTCTCTTTTGTAAAGCCTTAAAATAAAAAAATAAAAACATAAGGGGCACAATGACTGTAATACAATACAAGGGATGTACACTGATGTAAGATACAGTACCGCTAATAAATAAAGATATTTCTTTTAAAAAGAAACAAATATTTGCAGATGCTGGTCTATACCAAAGAGAGATTAAAAAATAAGTGCTGGAGTAACTCTGAAGCAGGGCCCCGACCCGAAATGTCACCCATCCATCATCTCCGGAGATGCTGCCTGACCCACCGAGTTACTCCAGCACTGTGTGTACATGTCAAGTCAATAGTGATTATTATCATATCCAAAATCCATTATCTCCCTGAACTCACACATGCACTGACTTCACAGACTAACCGCCGGACTTGCATCTATCCACCTACTGTACTTTGTACTGTAACTGTAATTTCCAATATATGCAATAACCCATACTGGATATAGGAATCCTATTTATCCATTGTCTTTTTATAGATGTATATAGCGCCGCAGAAACTGTGCACCTTATCCCCCCCCCCCCCCCCCCCCCCCCACTTTTGTTTTGTTTTGCACTGAGTAGGAGCAGCTTTTAATCTCATTGTACATGTGCATAGTGACAATAAAAGCCATTCTGATTCTGATTCTGATATGTACCGATAATAGAGGAACGACATTCATACTTTCTGCAGTTTAACAGCCCCGTTAACACCATAACAGACAGATTAATAGATAATAATCAAAAAACACAATCAATTAAAAAGACTAGGTCCCGGGTCCCAGGCCCCAGGTCCCAGGTCCCAGGTCCCAGGTCCCAGGTCCCAGGTCCCAGGTCCCAGGTCCCAGCGCAGGACCAAAGTCCGTGTTGCAACTAAATGCACAGTCCAGAGAAGATCATGGTTACTGAGGTAGACGGATGATGTAGCAAGGAACTGCAGATGCGGGTTTACACCGAAAGTAGACACAAAAAGCTGGGGTAACTGAGCGGGTCAGGCAGCATCTCTGGAGAGAAGGAATGGGTGAATGTTCGGGTCATCTGACTGAGGGTGAGAGAGCGGGATACTGTGGGTATGGGAAGGTACAGAACAACACAGCGGTAGTGAGGCGGTTACTGAGGTAGTGGTTCGTGTTGTGTCGTGTTCAAGAACCTGCTGGTTGCTGTATATAGTATCCTCATGTAGCAAGGGTGAACTCCCAGTCTTCCAATCTACCTCGTTGCGGCTTTTGCACTTTGAGCTGCACTGGCGTAACACTAGGTTCATTTCCCCCCCTTGGCAGTACCTAATGTACTGATATGCGGTTTAATTTGCCCGGACAGCAAGCGACGCAAAGGTTAGTTTAGTTTCATGCTACATCGCTGAAACAGGCGCATCGGCGCACCGAGTTGGCACCGACCAGCGATCACTGCTCACTAACACTATCCTACACACACTAGGGACAATGATAAAACAATTAACCTACAAACCTGCACATCTTTGGAGTGTGGGAGGAAACCGAGAGTCCAGGAGAAAACCCACGCGGTTACGGGGAGAACGTACAAACTCCGTACAGACAGCACCCATAGTTGGGATCGAACCCGGGTCTCCGGCGCTGTGAGGCAGTAACTCTACCGCTGGGCCACCGTGCCGCCACATTCCCTGCTGTAACCATTCTGTTATTTTGTATAAACACTAAACACAGGGAACTGTAGATGCTGGGTTTCAAAAACAGACAACATGTTGGAGTAACTCCGCGATTCGACCAGTCTCTAAAGATGGGTCCCGACCCGAAACGTCACCAATACATGTTTTCCAGCCAAGTTGTGTGACCTGCGTAGTTCCTCCAGCATTTTCTATCTCGTAATTTATATTTTCTGTCAACGTTGGTACTTTGAGGTATTGCGTACAGTTCTGGTCTCCAAATCTGAGGAAGGACATTCTTGCCATAGAGGAAGTGCAGAGAAGGTTCACCAGACTGATTCCTAGGATGTCAGGACTGTCTTATGAAGAAAGACTGGATAGACTCGGTTTATACTCTCTAGAATTTAGGAGATTGAGAGGGGATCTTATAGAAACTTACAAAATTCTTAAGGGGTTGGACAGGCTAGATGCAGGAAGATTGTTCCCGCTGTTGGGGAGGTCCAGGACAAGGGGTCACAGCTTAAGGATAAGGGGGAAATCCTTTAGGACCGAGATGAGAAGGACTTTTTTCACACAGAGAGTGGTGGGTCTCTGGAACTCTCTGCCACAGAGGGTAGTTGAGGCCAGTTCATTGGCTATATTTAAGAGGGAGTCAGATGTGACCGTTGTGGCTAAGGGGATCAGAGGGTATGGAGAGAAGGCAGGTACGGGATACTGAGTTGGATGATCAGCCATGATCATATTGAATGGCGGTGCAGGCTCGAAGGGCCGAATGGCCTACTCCTGCACCTAATTTCTATGTTCCTATATTTCTATGAGGGCTATTTTTCTGGTGACTTTGTCCCTTTACAGGATCTGACCGTGGATGCAGCTGGAACAGGTTGGTGCTTTGGGACAGAGAGTTACAGGCTGGGCCAGCCAAAGCAACATTATTAGGTGATGAGTCGAAAGAAGGGCTCCGACTCGAAATGTCGCCTACCGTACACTCGCTGCCTGGCCCGCTGAGTTACTGTGTGTCGTTTTGTTTTGTAAACCAGCATTTGCAGTTCCTTGTGTCTACGTGACCAGAAGCGTAACAAGTATCACATTTAGACACAAAAGGTTGGAGTAACTCAGTGGGTCAGGCAGCATCTCTGGAGAAAATGAATTGGTGACGTTTCGGGTCGAGGCCCTTCTTCTGACAGAGTCAGGGGAGAGAGAAATGAGAGATATTGATGGTGATACAAATAGATAGAGAACAAATTAATGAAAGATATTCAAAAAAAGTAAAGGCGATATAGGGCACAGGCCCTTGTTAGCTGTTGTTTCCGTTACATTTTTGCATATCTTTCATTATTTTTCTATATCTCCCCACATCATCGTCTATATCTCTGATTTCCCCTTTCCCTGACTCTCAGTCTGAAGAAGGGTCTCGACCCGAAACGTCACCTATTCCTCCTCTCCAGAGACGCTGCCAGACCCGCTGAGTTACTCCGGCACTTTGTGTCTTTGTTCGGCTTAAACCAGCGTCTGCAGTTCCTTCCCGCACAAGTATCACGCTGGGATTGTTGTGAATAACGCTGTGTTTGGCCATAACCCGCAGCTGGCTGATGTACCACCCACCAACCCTCTCATTATACATCCTCGCTATAATTCCCTCCTTACATATTACCCGTGGAAACAGGCAAATCCTGACACACGGGGAAGCTGTTACTTACACAATAGACGTCAAGAAAATGTAATGCATGTGTAGGAAGGAACTGCAGATGCTGCTTTCATTACCTTTTACATATCTTTCATTCATTGTTCTTTATCTCTCTACATCACCGTCTATATCTCTCGTCTCCCTTATCCCTAACCAGCCTGAAGAAGGGTCTCGACCCGAAAAGTCACCCATTCCTTCTCTCCAGAGATGCTGCCTGTCCCGCTGAGTTACTCCAGCTTTTTTTGTCTTTGCTATAAATCTCCATATCAAATTATAAAGACAAATAAACACATCCCCGTAGCAGGCGTTTGCCCGGGTTCCTGTTTGTGTGGGGAGGCAGGCGGGACATTATAAGGGACGGTGACTTAGTGGCAATAGTCAGACGATATTCCACACATTCCCCGCTGCTGCGATTGTACATTTGACCCCGATATCACTGCGGCTAATATGCAGCAGGCTGGGACGCAACAGCTGAAATCAACGTGAATTAGCAGGTCCTGTTTAGTTATTGGCAAGGGCCTGACTGCGGATACAAATCCCGCTGCGTCGCCCCTCTACCCCCCGGGCGAGTGAGGCGGAGAATAGGCGCGATTAGCCAGCGGTTCCCCAGCCGGACTCAACGAAATTTAACGCCAAGCCCTCTGCTTCCTGAGACGCAGAGGTCGCAGAGGGTAGTGTGTAGGAAGGAACCGCAGATGCGGGGTTTAAACCGAAGATAGACGCACAAAGATGGAGCAACTCAGCGGGACAGGCAGCATCTCTGTTGAAAAGGAATAGGTGACGTTTCGGGTCGAGACCCTTCAGACTGGAGAATTATATTTCTTTTGTCCAGAGATGCTGTCTGAGCCGCTGAGGTACTCCAGCACTTTGTGCCTGTATTTTGTAGAAGGTAACTCTGGGCCCGCGCCATGATCACAACATCCCATTCACATCAAATCAGCGCAAGGCGAAACCTTTGTGTCCCACTCAGATGAATAGATTTAGTTTAATTTAGTTGAGTTTAGTTTGGTTTGTTGCAGGCTGGGGAACGATACATTTACACTGGGATTTATCCCCCTGTATAAACATCCACCGCGATCAAATCTCTGGAACATGTCGGGAATAAAGGGACATTTCCATTTCCAGAACCACATGCTGGGATTAACTGGAAGGAGCGATCTCGATAGAATATCTCGAAACTGATGAATGGGTTTCGAAGCAATTAGCATTAGTTGCCTCATTGACTCAGTACTGTATTTTTAAGCGTCAGTACACTTTAGGAACCTACCTGCATTTATATTGCACCTCATATGTGAGATGCACCTGAAGACGTCACATGGGGGACTCTAGGTACTCGAGATGGCACCAGGGCACATCGGGAGGCAATGTAACCAATTATTTGGTTCAAGAGGTAAGTTTTAATTACACGATTGGAAACGGAGGCGGAGGGGATTACTGCAGACCCGAGAGACTCACACACAATGGGCTGGCCGGGAAAAAGGTGCCCAGGGACGTGTAACCTGTGTGAGGTTTCAGGTTGCGTGCGACTGTGTGCAGGATTGTGGCTGTTTCTGTGCGTGGCTGTGAGTGATCCTAATTGTGGCTGGCTCTGTGAGTGTCTCGCCGAGGAACAGAAAATGCTGTCAATACTCAGCGGCTCAGTCTGCACGGTGGGTGGGTGGGGGGGGGGGGGAGAGAAACACAGGGCGAACAGAACAGAGTGTCTCGGTGAGTTTGAGGATATTGATGAGTATGGACGAGTTGTGTGTGTGCGTGTGTGTGTATTACAACGCCAGCTGTGGTTCTGTGTGTGTGTGTCAGTGTGTGTTTTGCAGTGTGTTTATCACCACGCCACGTGAGTGTGTGCGCGTGTCCGTGCGTGTGTAAGTGTATGTGTGTGTAAGTGTGTGTGAAAAGGAGTGTGCGTGTACGTGTGTGAGTGTGCATGTGTGAGTGTGCCTGTGTGCCTGTGTGTGCGTGCGTGTGTGAGTGTGTGTGTGTGCGTGCGTGTGTGAGTGTGTGTGTGTGTGCGTGCGTGTGTGAGTGTGTGTGGGTGGGAGTGTGTGTGTGTGAGTGCGCATGTGTGTGCATATGTGTGTGAATGTGTGTGTGGAGTTTGCAGGTATGTGGAGTGCGTGTGTGCGTGTGTGCGTGAATATGTGTGTGAGTGAGTGTGTGTGTGGAGTGGGCATGTGTATGGAGTGTGCATGTGTGTGGAGTTTGTGAGTGTGTGTGTGTATGGGTGTGTGTGTGTGTGTGGAGTGGGTGTGTGTGCGTTTATGTGTGTGTGTGTGTGTAAATATGTGTGTATGTGTGTGTGTGTGTGTGTGTGTGGAGTGGGTGTGTGTGCGTTTGTGTGTGTGTGTGTAAATATGTGTGTATGTGTGTGTGTGTGTGTGTGTGTGTGTGTGTGTGTGTGTGTGTGTGTGTGTGTGTGTGTGTGTGTGTGTGTAAATATGTGTGTGAGTGTATGTGAGTGTGTGTGTGTTAGTGTGTGTATCACACACGGTGTGGGTGGCAGTGAGATCTGCTATCTATCCGCAGACATCCGTATACATCTTAAGACACGCGTGTAACAAGGAACTACAGATGTGAGGCAACATCTATGGAGAACATGGACAGGTTACGTTTGGGGTCATTGCCCTTCAACAGACTGACTGTAGTAAGGGACAAAACATGCTGGAGTAACTCAGCGGGACAGGCAGCATCTCTGGTGAGAAGGAATGGGTGACGTTTCGGGTCGAGACCCTTCCTCAGACTCACGATGATCTATTTTCGATCTTCCTTGATCTCCATTCCCTTTGTCCTATTTTCGCACCTTGACTTCCTTATCCATGTATCTCCTTCTCCCTTGACATCAGTCTGAAAAGGGGTCTCGACCCGAACCGCCACCCATTCTTTCTCTCCAGAGATGCTGCCTGTCCCGCTGAGTTACTCCAGCACTTTGTGTCCATCTTCGCTTTCAACCAGCAGCTGCAGTTCCTTCCTACACATGTAGTAGGGGGCGAGTTCAGATCACAGCGTGACCAGAACCCAGGGATACATTAACATTCGACCTTTAGCACTAATCAACACTGATCTTGAATACAAAGAACTGCAGCTGCTGGTTTGCAAAAAAAAATGACACAAAGTGATGGAGTAACTCAGCGGGTCAGGCAGCATCTCTGCAGGACGTTGATAGGTGGCATTTCAGGTCGGGACCTTTCTTCAGACGTCACCGATCCATGTTCTTCAGAGATGCTGCCTGGCCCGTTAAGTTACTCCAGCACTCTTTGTCCATTTAATTTAACAAGACTGCGCTCCACCGCGCAGCAAAATGCCCGCCGTTTAACCGGAGGACCACATAAACCATTACAACAGACAATTGTTTGTGTAACCTCAACCGCCCTCTCGCAATCCTCTTACGGCTCACCGGAGAGGCGAGAGGCCACTTGGATGTATCATTACAAGCGGGGTCGTTCTGAGACCTGTTTAAAGACGGATTTATGCCCACTGCTTCAATAACAATGTTAAACATTTTTCCTTCCCCGTAAAAGATGGCTTCGCTTTTCCAAGCTATCTTCTCTAAAATGTAAAAAAAACACAATAAAAAATAGATTAAAAGATTTATACCCATGGAATAATCAGACTGAAGAAGGGTCTCGACCCGAAACGTCACCCTTACCGTCTCAACAGAGATGCTGTCTGTCGCGCTGAGTTACTCCAGCATTTTGTTTCTACCTTCGATTTAAACCAGCATCTTGTGGCTTGTGACATTTTTTCACACAGAGAGTGGTGAATCTGTGGAATTCTCCGCCACAGAAGGTCGTTGAAGCAAGTTTATTGGCTATATTTAAGAGGGAGTTAGATGTGGCCCTTGTGGCTAAAGGGATCGGGGGTATGGAGAGAAGGCAGGTACAGGATACTGAGTTGGATGATCAGCCATGATCATATTGAATGGCGGTGCAGGCTCGAAGGGCGGAATGACATACCTATTATCTATGTTTCTATGTTTCTATCTGCAGTTCCTTCCGACACACAATGTTTGTGATTGGGACTAAAATGCATTTGGGATTTTCTGACTGGATAACTAAACAATCTAATGGATTTTCAGAATGTACCAGACACTCCAAAGGTGTTCAGGTTTGTAGGTTAATTGGCTTGGTATAAATGTAAATTGTCCCTAGTATGTGTAGGATGTGTTAGTGTGCGGGGGTCTCTGGTCGGTGCGGACTAGTTGGGCCGAAGGGCCTGTTTTAACACAGACAGAACGTGCAAACTCCAAACAGATAGCACACGAGTTCAGGATTGAACTCGGCTTACGGAACATGGTTCGGGACATGTTATACATTTCCATAACTTTCCGTCCACTTTATAAAGGGCCGCACGGTGACAACGCGGTATAGTTGCTAATTGCAGAGCCAGAGACCTGGGTTTAAACCTGACTGCGGGTGCTGTCTGTAGGGAGTTTGTGGGTTGTCTCCGGGTGCTCGGGTTTCCTCCCACACTCCAAAGACGTACAGGTTTATTGGATCAGCGGCTTCGGTAAAATTGGAAATTGTCCCTAGTGTGTAGGACAGTGCTAGTGTGGGGGTGATAGCTGGTCGGCATGGACTAGGTGGGCCGAAGGGCCTGTTTCTGAGCTGTATCTCTAGAGACTAAAGGTCAAGCGACAGGATTGTTTAATTGTCATATGTACTGACAAGGGAACAATGACATTCCTACTTGCTTATAGGCTTGGAAATGCAATAAGAAACACACGCATATATATAGATATAATTATTATAATATTATTATATATATATAATAATCAAGAATGCAATAAACGAATAACCGTAATATTATATCACATTAATATCCAGCTGGCTGCCACTGTACATTCAGTTCTTTTACAGACTAGGTACATCATAATCACCATTTATTTAATTTAACGTTTATAGAAATATTAATCCTTAAAAGGCTAATGCTTATAATTGATAACCATCCCAGTTTGATAAGAATCTTTATTATAAATGAAACTTATAGTCCTTGCCATCACCCTTCAATATTAATATTATCTATGAGTTTTTTTTAAATCACACTCAGGACGTCCCGATTGGCGTTACAGCTAATAAAGTCCATTAGAAATAGCAGGGAAATAAAATATGAGTCGAGTCACGGTACTGTTTTCAAATCGTAAATTATATCACCTGCTCCTTTTCCCAGTTTTCCCATTTTTATTGCAAGTATGGAGTTGAAACTAAGGTCATTTTACAAGCTGTCTGAAAAGCTTCTGCCAGTCAACAGGCTGAAAATGTACAAGCAGGTTCAAGTCTGGGAGCGAAAGTTGTAGCAGATGTTACTGGATCCTCAGTGTTGCCTCTAATTCCCAGCTATCAGCCTTCTTCCCTTTTTAAAATACAATCCAAATCTGTGCCAATTAACGTGGCATAAACAAAACACAGCAGGAGGTTACTTGTTTCCGTCATTCTATTCGTTTGGCCTTGAGGTGATGTGTGTCAGGCCTCTGAAGAAGGGTCTCGACCCAAAATGTTACTTATTCCTTCGAGCCAGAGATGCTGCCTGTCCCGCAAACAATGGCCTGGTTCCTTTAGCATCGTTGCTCTTTTGCAAATCTTTCATTCATTTATTCTATATCTCTCTCCATCACCGCCTGTATCTCTCGGCAGTGGCAGCGGGAGCGTCGGCAGGAGCCTCGGCGGCAGCGGGGGCCTCGGCAACAACGGGAGTTGTTGCCGAGGCAATACTGTCCAGTATTTTTTGTCGATCTTCAGTATTTATTACCCATCCCTAACAGCCCTAGAGAAGGCGGGGATGAGCTGCCTTCTTCAACCACTAATGTCCTACCAGTGCAGTATGTCGCTTGGTGCCATTGGGAAGGGGGTACCAGGATCTTGTCAGTAACAATGAAAGGTCAAATGTTTGCACCGAAGATAGACACAACAAGCTGGAGTAACTCAGCGGAACACACAGCATCTCTGGAGTTACTCCAGCTTTTTGCGTCTATCTTTGGTTTAAACCAGCATCTACGGTATATTGATCATCACGATGCAATGATAATTTAGGGTGGTGGGCATCTGAAGGTGATAGTTTAGTTTTATGAAAGATACAGCAGGGTAACGGGCCTTTCAGTCCACCGAGTCCACACCAATCAATGGCCTGTTTCCTTTATCATCGATACTTTTTTGCATATCTTTCATTCATTGTTCTTTATCTCTCCACATCACCGTCTATATCTCTCGTTTCCCTGATCCCTGACCAGTCTGAAGAAGGGTCTCGACCCGAAACGCAACCTATCTCCTTCGACCCTTAGATGCTGCTGCACCCGCTGAGTTTCTCCAGCTTTTTGTGTAACCCTCGATACTCCAGCATCTGCAGTTCCTTCTCAAACACCCGTTCACACCCGTTCTATGTCTGAAGTAGGGTCTCAACCCGAAACGTCACCCATTCCTTCTCTGCAGAGATGCTACCTGACCCGCCGAGTTACTCCAGCTTTGTGTGCCTATCTTCTAAGTTATCTCACATTGCCAACACACCAGCGCCAATTTAGAAAGAGAGCCAATCAACTTACAAATCTGCACGCCTTTGGGATGTGGGAGGAAACCGGAGCACCCAGAGGAAACCCACGCGTTTACAGGGAGAAAGTGCAAACTCCACACAGACAGCCCCCGAGGTCGAGATCAAACATGGGTCTCTGGCGTTGTGAGGCGGCAGCTCCAACTTGCCACTGTCCCACCCTGGAGTTCCCATATACAACCCGGTCTTTGTTGTTCTGGATATAAAAACAAATCCAAATACACTTTATTCAAGTAAAAAAAAACATATACAAACTGGATGTTAAAGAAGGAACTGCAGATGCTGGAGAATCGAGGGTTACACAAAAAGCTGGAGAAACTCAGCGGGTGCAGCAGCATCTAAGGAGCGAAGGAGATAGGCGACGCTTCGGGTCGAGACCCTTCTTCAGACTGGTCAGGGATCAGGGAAACGAGAGATATAGACGGTGATGTGGAGAGATAAAGAACAATGAATGAAAGGAATGCAAAAAAGTATCGATGATAAAGGAAACAGGCCATTGTAAGCTGTTTGTGGTGTGAAAATGAGAAGCTAGTGTGGCTTGGGTGGGAGGGGGGGGCGGGAGATGGAGAAGGAATGCCAGGACCCGAGGGCTGAGGGAGAGGTGGGGAGGGGGAGGAGGCAGCCAGGGTTAACAGAATAGAGAAAATTCAATGTTTAAGCCCAGAGGATGCAGACTCCCCAAGCGAGTACAAACTGGAACTGTGCAAACAAATCTCCCTACATCCTCGGAGGCGATACGCTCATTCAATTAGTTGTGACACAGTGCTCACACATATTACACAATTTTACCCTACACACTTGCCCTCCTTCAGACTGACAGTCCGGCGAGAGGGAAACGAGAGAGGTACATGATATGTTGCGTTATGATAAAACCTTTATTCATCCCCGGTGGGAAATTGGTCTGCCGACAGTTATGTCACACACACGGTACACAAAATCTTGCAACTAAAAGTGAAAACAAAAATAAAAAGACAAGCGACTGTTGTCTGGCTGCCGTGTCCGCAGCGCCTTCACCGGAACAAATGAGCAAACAAAGAAACAAACAAACAAACGAACAGAAACTTATCTCCTGGGCAGAGGATTCTAAACTAGAGTGCCCCCCCCCCCCCCCCAATCGTCTTCCCCTCCCATCTCAAGCTCATCGACCATTAGGCGCCACCGCCACCGAGCCTCCCGTTGTTGCCGAGGCCTCTGCTGCCGCCGAGGCTCCCGCCGAGGCTCCCGCTGCCACCGCCGGGAGATATAGGCGGTGATGGAGAGAGATATAGAAGAAATGAATGAAAGATTTGCAAAAGAGCAACGATGCTAAAGGAAACAGGCCATTGTCAGCTGTTGGCGAGGTAAGAACCAGTTACTGACAATGATTGACGGTGTCAACTACACCAAACTGTAGATAATGTTGGAGTAACTCAGTGGGACAGGCAGCATCTCGGGAGAGAAGGAATGGGTGACGTTTCGGATTGAGAACCTTTATGAGGAAGTCCGAGGAAGGGTCTCGCCCCGAAACGTCAACCATTCCTTCTATCCAGAGATGCTGCCGGGCCTGCTGAGCTACTCCAGCATTTTGTGTCCAACTTCGGTGTAAACCAGCGTCTGCAGATCCTTCCTATACACGGGGACAGGCTACGGACAGTCTGACTTATTACAGTTATAGATCAAAGTGTGAATTTAGATGGAACGCGATCTGTCTGCAAGATATGAAACATGCCATATGAAACGTGGCATTCATTCAAATAAGACAAAGGGAGTTATTTCGGTCTCCAGTGAATATTTGTTGCCCTACCAATGTTTACTGAAAATCACTTTGTTATGTTGCTGTTTGTTGGATCTTGCCGTTCTCAAATGGTCTGGCACATTTCCTGCTTTACCAAGACATGTCTTCCGAAATACATCATTGGCAGTCAAGTGGTTTGGGACATGATGTGGCATTTTATAAAGCAAAATTTATAATTAAGGTTATAGAAATGGGAACTTATTTCCAAAAACAATTCGAATGATCAGATCATTTGAACAAAGTTATTTTGAACCCAGAGAGTATGGGATAGATTTTGCAGAAGGTAGGCACAAAATGCTGGAGTAACTCAACAGGTCAGGTGGCATCTCTGGAGAAAAGGAATAGGTTGATCTTTTGGGTCAAGACATTTTGGGTCATAGAGTCAAACTGTCATAGAGTGACACAGCGTCGAAACAGGCCCTTCGGCCCAACATGCCCACACCGCCCAACATGTCCGAGCTATACTAGTCCCACCTGCCTGCTTTTGGTCCACATCTCTCCAAACCTGTCCTTAATGGAGAAAGGGAAAAGATTTAATAAGAATCTGAGGGATAACTTTTTCACACAAAGGCTGGTGGATGTATGGATCAAGCTGCCATAGGAGATAGTTGAGGCTGGGACTATCCCAACACCATCTACTTGTCTCACTGTTTCTTAGGTGTTGGGATAGTCCCAGCCTCAACTACCTCCTCTGGCAGCTCATTCCATACATCCACCACCCTCTGTGTGAAAAAGTTAGCCCTCAAATTCCTATTAAATCTTTTCCCCTTCACCTTAAACCGATGTCCTTTAGTTCACGATTCATCTCCTCTGGGCAAGAGACTCTATGCATCTACCTGATCTATTCCTCTCATGATCTTATACAACTCTATAAGATCACCCCTTATCCTCCTGCGCTGCAATGAATAGAGTCCCAGCCTACTCAAACTCTGCTTATAGCTCAAAGCCTCTAATCCTGACCACATCATTGTAAATCTTTCCAGTTGGAACCCTTCTTCAGGCAGAGAGTGAGGGGAGAGGGAAATGAGAGGTATGAAGAGGTACAAAGGACAAAGAATGAAAGGTATGCAAAAGGACAAATCAAAGCTAGCAACGATAATCAAGGAAAGGTGGAGCCCACAATGGTCCATTGTTAGCTGTGGAGAAGGTGATAATGAGTGAAACTAATCCAGATGACAATGAATCTAGTACGATGACTAGGGTGGGGATGGAATGGAGAGGGAGGGGATGCAAGGAATACCTGAAGTGGGAGAGATCTAATTCATAACTTGGGTTGTAAGCAACCCAAGCGAATTTTCAAGTCTTTTTCCCAGGAAAGAGGATTCTAAAACAAGAGTGCAAGAGCATAAAGTGAGAAGAGAGAGATTTAAGGGGCAACTCAGGAGCAACGTTCTCACTTAGAAGGTGGTTCATATCTGGAATGAGCTGTCTGAGGAAGCTATTGGAGCAAATATACTTACAATGTTTCAACGATATTTGGACAGATGTATTTACAGAAAGGGTTTAGAGGACTATGGGCCCAATGCACACAAATGGGACTGGCGAAATTTACCAACTTGGTCAGCACGGACAAGATGGGCCAAAGGGCTTCTGCACTTTAAGGCTCTCTATCTCTATGACTCCAGTTAACGTGCATGTAATTATTGCCTTCAGCAGAAACATCATGAACAATTCCAGATGTAAAGATGATAAATTAAGTGGAGAGGTTCGAGGTTAATAGGTACAGTGTTGAGAGGAGTCATTTAGGCAAAGTCCCAGATAATGTGAGTGGAAATAAAAGCCTTGAAGACAGGGTGATATCACTGTCAGACATAAACCTGTAATCATTCATAGTCACTGTCAGCCGTTCACTGGTGAACAATCATTAAATTAAAGATAGACACAAAATGCTGGAGTAACTCACCAGGACAGGCAGCATCTCTGAATATAAGGAATGGGTGATGTTTTGTGTTGAGACCTTGCTTGGTTCTTGGTTACTTGGTCCTCCAAAATATTCCAACTGGAATTTAAACTGGAGGTGGTGAAGGGAGGGGTTTAGCTAGAGAGGGTTATTGGGAAGAAAGTGCCACTTTAAATTTAGTTGCATCTGGCTGGGCAACCGTGGCTTGGTGGATTTTATTCCATGCTTTAATAGAGCGTGGAAAGAATGAATTGCTGAACAAAGTTCAGAGATAATTCGACAATAGGTTTAGTTTAGTTTAGAGATACAGTGTGGAAACAGTCCCTTCGGCCCACCTTTTCCGCAGCGACCAGCGATCACCGCACACTAAAGGGCCTGTCCTACCAGCATCCGACTCCATGCGATGAGCGCGATCAAACTAGAAGCGGGGGCCGCGCGGAGGTTGGGTGATCCCCTGTACAGGGCCGTTCCCACCAGCATGCGCCTGCATGCGGCAAGCGCGACCAAACCGGCAGCGAGGGCCGCGTGGAGGTCGGGTGAGTGGCGCAACGCGGCGCAAAGTGAGGAGAACTTGGAGCGAAGTCTTAAAGGTAAGTTCGCCAGGACAGAGAGGGGCACACAGAGAGGGGCACAGAGGCACACACACAGAAGGGCACAGAGCCACACACAGAGAGGGTCACGGAGGCACCTACAGAGAGGGTCACGGAGGCATGACGTCGAGGCGGTGTGTAATGCGTCGATGCGACTGCGAGCCGACAAGCCGTTGCCGCGCGGAATTTTTGAACACGGTCAGTTTTTCAGAGCCCCGCGCGATGTCGGGACGAACTCCGCACAATTCCGCACGGCTCCGGCGATCGAAGTGGGACCAGCCCCGCGACGCCGGACAGCTCAAGCGACCACGTTAGGTCGTGCTCATCGCATAGAGTTGCATGCTGGTGGGACAGGCCCTTAAGGCTATCCTGCACCCACAACCTCTCCTTGTACTCAATGCCCCCTAAACCAGGCAGCATCCGGTGAAAAGGTCTGTCTGTTGTAGTAAACAGTGGCACTATGTCACGCAGACTAATCGCCGCCTACAGTTAACCACAGACAGGCAGGGAAAGAATGTTCCAGTCAGGCATGTTGAGACACAACTGCCGGAGTGTCAAACGTAGACCTTTAGTTTAGAGATACAGCGCGGAAACAGGCCCTTTGGCCCATCGTGTCCGTGCCGACCAGCGATCCCCGCACATTAACACCATCTTACACCCACTAGGGACAATTGTTACATTTACCAAACCAATTAACCTACAAACCTGCACGTCTTTGGAGTGTGGGAGGAAACCGTAGATCTCGTAGAAAACCCACGGGAAAAACGTACAAACTCCGTACTTTCTTCAGTCTGGAGAAGAGTCACGACCCGAAGCATCACCCGTTCCTTCTCTCCAGAGATGCTGCCTGTCCCGCTGAGTTACTCCAGCATTTTGTATCTATCTGCAGTGTAAACCAGCAAATGCAGTTCCTTCCTAACCATTAATGATTGCAGGGAATCCAGGCAAACACACCGTAGGGTCAAATTACGGGCTATAAATTCTACGTTTGTTCCCAACAACATCAACAAATAGATGGACACAAAAATGCTGCCAGGTGGGACAGGCAGCATCTTAGGATAGAAGTAATGGGTGACGTTTCGGGTCAAGACCCTTCTTCAGACTGAAAGTCAGTGGAGAGCGAGACAGTGATAAAGAAAGGGAAGGTGGCAAAATGAGTCATCAAAAGAGATGAGGCTCAAGGATAATGTAGAACAGATCTTTATTAGCGAGGAGAAGCTGACAGATAAAATATAATTAGGGAGACAGTCAGCCTGGTTGGAGAGAGAAAGAAAGCAAGGGTTACCAAGTTAGAAGTCAATATTCATACCGTTGGGGAGTGAGCAACAAATCTTTGGCAGTGGAAGGTTTAAATGGAAATTAAAAAAAAATCTAACTCAGAGGGCATAACAACACTGAGCTATATTCAGTGGTTTATACAACCAAGTTGTCCCAGACATGGGGTTAAATCTGTAATTAAATGTCATGTAATTTTAAAATGGGAAATGGGATGATGGCCCAAGCTGCTGGAACTGTTGTCAGAGCAGGCACCCTGGGGCTGCACGCAACCCAGACTATCAGCTGCCCCGCTGTGTGAGCAGGGGAGGGGGGGGGGTGGGGTGGGGGGGTTGTGGGGGGAGAGGTGTAGGTGCAGCGGGTTTGTGGGGGGGGGGGGGGGGTTGTGGGGCCAGGGGGTTTTGGAGGTGGGTGGGAGGTTGTGGGAGAGGGGTGTGGTGAAGGGGGGATGTTGTGGGGGAAGGGGGGTGCATGTGGGGGGAGAAGGGGTATAGGCGGGGGGGGGATGTTGTGGGGAGAGGGGTGTGTGGGCAGGGGGGATGGGGGAGAGAGCTTGGAGAAAAGATGGGGAGGAGCCATAGGGGAGAGGGGGGTATCACTGAGGAGGGGGGCATGAGCCAGCAAGGGGGACCAGAGGGTGTACATTAGTGTCACTCTTTCTGTGGCTCTGCCCACAGGCTTATTAGAGCTCTCTCTCTCTCTCTCTCTCTCTCTCTCTCTCCCTCTCTCTCTCTCTCTCTCTCTCTCTCTCTCTCTTTATATATATATATCTCACTCTCTCTATTAGACTAGTAGTATGCATGCTGATATGAAAGCTCTTTGCGTTACCTCTGCAGAGCTGCTAATAAAAGACCATGGTTTCTAATCACTTTGTTTGAGTCTGATCATTATCCAACAGAGAGGAAGGGGATGGAGGTGGCGGTGCGATGGGGACTAACAGCGGTCGCTGGTCGCTGGTCGCTGGTCGTTCTCCTCTGCCAGGATCAGAGTCTCCGCTTTCACTTGCCGTCATCAGCGACATCTCCCAGCCCGCGCCACACTGCTTCCGGTCCCGGTCCTTCCGAAAATTTTGTCCGGTTGGAGACCTCTGCCGGCCATCCACAGCATCCCTCAGCTCCAGTAAAGATGCAATGGCACAGGAAGGGGTGGACCGCCCCGGGGAGTGACAGGAGAAGAGACCAATCCGCACGGAGCTGAGATCTGGCAGGAGAGGAGACTGATCTGTGCACGCGTGGTTGTAAAGATGTTTAAACCTCGCTAACTTTTACAATTGACCACCGATCTGGAGGAAACCTGTTGCACTCGCAGCTCAGGAGAACGGCGAGTGAGCTAGCGAAAAATCATAGCGTTATTGTGTACCGTTTTTGCACAAGTAGAAAAAATGCGCAGACCGGAAAAGCACAAGATCAGAGTTTTAGAGATAGATAGATAGATAGATAGATAGATAGATAGATAGATAGATAGATAGATAGATAGATAGATAGATAGATAGATAGATAGATAGATAGATAGATAGATAGATAGATAGATAGATAGATAGATAGATAGATAGATAGATAGATAGATAGATAAAAACATTGATTGAACCATTGAACCGTTGAGATAGTGCACCCTGCACAGAAGGTGGAGGGGATTTTCTTTTGCTTTTAGTTTTTAGAAATACTGGATGGAAACAGGCCATTCGGCCCACCGAGTCCGCACCGACCAGCGATCCCCGTACACTTCTTCTTGCGTACGGCGGGCACAGCCTAAAGTTGTAAGACAACTCGTTCCGTTTGATCTTCTGTTTGTGCATGCCAGGGTTGATTGCATTCGGCGAAACAGGGTGGACCACGTCAAGGTTGCAATCGTCCCACCCCAAAACTAACACTATCCTACACACACTAGAGACACTTTACAATTTTCACCGAAGCCAATGAACTCACAAACCTGTACATCTGTGGAGTGCGGGAGGGAACCGGAGCTCCCACAGTAAACCCCCACACAAGTCACATGGAGGGAGACACAAAATGCTGGAGTAGCTCAGCCGGGCAGGCTGCACCTCTGCAGAGAAGAGATGGGTGACGTTTCGGGTGGGGACCTTTCTTCAGATTTCTTCAGTTTACGGGGAGAACGTACAAACTCCATATAGACAGCACCCATAGTCAGCATGGAACCTGCCTATGGAACCATAGACTTGCACTCTGATGCTGCAACTGCTGCTGCTTCACAATGCCATCCTTCAGTGTGGTGCATGCAGTAGTAATCAAGAGGTGCCTTAACCCAGCTACTGATACTGGAGTTGCACTCATCCAACTGTGGGAGTATTCACTAACACTTCTGCCATGTGTGTTACAGATGGTAGTGGCAGGAGGTGAGTCGCTCACCACAGGACTCCCAGACTCTGCCCTGCTCTTGTAGCCACTGCACTTACATGGCCGATCCCACCCAAACCTCCCGCTCCCCAGGTTTTTTAAATGTGCTTTATAAATAAATGTGACTTGACTGATCAACCAGCATCTGCAGGTCTTCTTTAGGACTAACAGTCTCTGCTCAGTGTTGACCCCCCATGGAAGGCCAGTGAGGGACCTGGCATGGATGAGTGGACCTGGCATCTGCAGGCAGTGTGGACGGTTCGTATCATGTGTAGATCCTCACCCCATGTTCTGTACATGCTGCCGCCATTATATAAAGGACGAGTACAACATAGAGGATGTCGCCCCGCTCAGTTTACCTTGCCACGCACTTGCACCTCCTCCAAACTTGCCGCACACTTCCATTGCACAACCAGATCGCAAGATCACCGCTGAACACAAACCTCCTTCAAGGTGAAGGGGGAGAGATTTAATAGGAATCTGAGGGGAAACATTTTCACACAAAGGATGGTGGGTGTATGGAACAAGCTGCCAGAGGAGGTAGTTAAGGCAGGGTCTATCACAACATTCAAGAAACAGTTAGACAGATACATGGATAGGACAGGTTTGGAGGGCTATGGACCAAATGCAGGCAGGTGGGACTAGTGTAGCTGGGACATGTTGGCCGGTGTGGGCAAGTTGGGTCGAAGGGCCTGCTTCCACACTATATCTATCGATGACTATATGACTCCTCTGCTTCCTTTGCGATCGAGCTTACATTTGTATCTTATGGCCTGGGGAATGAGGTGAAGGATTTGCATCTGGTTCGTTGGTTTAATCTGTGGGTGGTCTGCAACCTTCCTGTCAGAGGAACAGTTCCTCCTTATCCAACCCCCTCATTATTCTGA
Organism: Raja brachyura; assembly: GCA_963514005.1. Next base: position 11,106,689 of record OY740816.1, read on the forward strand.
ACATCTCCATTCAGGATTCATCTTGTGCTTTTGCAAAAATCATCTCATTGAGTTGAAGCATTTAAACCTCCTGGAGGAGGGATGAAGCACAAAGGGCATATATGTCTTAAAGTTAATATGAATGATAAAGGATTGAATTAAAATTTGAAGCATTGCCAATGGTGATGTCAGATGCTGGAATTTGCATAAAATGATCAGGGCAAAATCTTCACTTAGTTCAGTTTAGAGATACAGCCCTTCGGCCCATCCGGTCTGTGTTGACCAGCGATCCCCGCACACTAACACTATTCTACACTAGGGACAATTTATAACTATACCAAGCCAATTAACCTACAAAGCTGGACGTCTTTGCACAGGGTGGGAGGAAACCAGAGCTTCTAGAGAAAGCTCATGCAGGTTATGGGGAGAACGTGCAAACTCTGTACAGACAGCACCGTTAGTCAGGATCGAACCCGGGTCACAAATGATGTAAGGCAGCAACTCTACTGCTGCGCCACCGTGTTTTAGGAAAATTATCTCATTGACTTGAAGCACTCAAACACCCAGGGTCGATGGATGATGCACAGAGGGCCTATACTTCTTAAACTTAATATGAATATGAATGATCAGGGATTGCATTGAACCATACAGCACTGACAATGGCAACACAAGCAACTGCAGAGGTCGGAATCTGGCATGAAACACAAAGTGCTGGAAGATCTCAATGGGTCAGGCAGCATCTGTGGAGGGAATGACCCCTCCACAACCCACAACACAGGTATGTTCCCTTGCTGTTGCAGGTGATGTCTTTCTTGTCTCTACACCTCCTCCCTTGCCTCCATCCCTTGGCCCCCAGCAGCTCTTCCAACTGAGGCGGAGGTTCACATGCACCTCCTTCAACCTCAACTAGTGTATTCACTGCTCCCACTGTACATTGTTTCAGTTTAGTTTATTGTCACATGTACCGCCCTTCAGTGAAAAGCTTTTGTTGCGTGCTAACTAGTCAGCAGAAAGACAATACATGATTAACATCGAGGCATTTACAGTGTATAGACACATTCTAAGGCATAATGTTTGGTGCAGGGTAAAGGGCCTGTCCTACCAGCATCCGACTCTATGCGATGAGCGCGATCAAACTAGAAGCGGGGGCCGCGCGGAGGTCGGGTGATCCCTGTACAGGGCCGTTCCCACCAGCATGCACCTGCATGCGGCAAGCGTGACCAAACCGGCAGCAGGGGCCGCGCGGAGGTTGGGTGAGTGGCGCAACGCGGCGCAAAGTGAGGCGAACTTGGAGCGAAGTCTAAGGTAAGTTGGCCAGGACAGAGAGGGGCACACAGAGAGGGGCACAGAGGCACACACACACAGAGGGCCACGGAGCCACACACATAGAGGGTCACGGAGGCACCTACAGAGAGGGTCACGGGTGCACGATGTCGAGGCGGTGTGTCATGCGTCGAGGCGACTGTGAGTCGACAAGCCGTTGCCGAGCGGAATTTTTGGACATAGTTGGTTTTTCTGAGCCCCGCGCGATGTCGGGACAAACTCCGCACAATTCCGCACGGCTCCGGCGATCGAAGTGGGACCGGCCCCGCGACGCCGGATGGCTCAAGCGACCACGTTAGGTCGCGCTAATCGCATGGAGTTGCATGCTGGTGGGGCAGGCCCTTAAAGCCAGCAAAGCCTGATCAAGGATAGTCTGAGGGTCACCAAAGAGATAGATAGTAGTTCAGGACCGCTCTCTGGTTGTGGTAGGATGGTTCAGTTGCCTGATAACAGCTGGGAACAAACTGTCGAACTTCCTCAGCCTTCTAAGGAAATAGAGGCGTTGGTGTGCTTCCTTGGTCATTGCTTCAATATGTGTGGTCCATTCAATATGTGTGGACACATTGTCTTCCTCCAGCAGTTTGTGTTTAATGCAAGATTCCAGCATCTGAAGATCCTTGTGTCTCCATTGAGAATGTTGTGAGTGAGAATGTTGAGAGTGAAGCCTCATGCAAACTAGAGGAACAGCACCTCATATTCGGTATGGGTAGCTTACCGCTCAATGGTGTGAACATTGAATTCTCCAATTTTAGGTAGCATCCCGCTCTTCCCAGCCCCCCCCCCCTCCCTGTTTCCCCAACTCCAGAGCACACCCATTTATCCCACCATCCTGCTCCCATTGATCAGACTCAATTACTTGCCAGCTCCCACCTATCACTTGCCAGGCTTTGTCTCACCACCATTTTCCCCATTTCTTCCCTTTACTGCAATCAATCCGAAGAAGGGTCTTCAAAAGTTATAGGAGTAGAATTAGGCCTTTCGACCCATCGAGTCTACTTCCCCATTCAATCATGGCTGATCTTTGCCTCCTAATCCCATTTTCCTGCCCTCTCCCCATAACCCTTCACACCCGTTCTAATCAAGAATTTGTCTATCTCTCTGCCTTAAAACTATCCATTGACTTGGCCTCCACAGTCTCTGTGACAACGAGTTCCTCAGATTAACTACCCTCTGACTAAAGAAGATCCTCCTCACCTCCTTTCCAAAAGAGCGCCCTTCTGAGTTTTACTAAGGAGAGGAAATCGGAAATTTCACCAGTCCATTTCCTCAAAAGAAGTACTGGAGCACTTTGTGTTTTACACAACGTTACTAGATGATATTAGTACGTAAATGCGGAGATAATGATCCGTCCCGATGTGGGTCCTGAATTTGGAGTCGCATTTTTAAAGCAATGAACCAGCAAATCAGGTCAGAGCTGAGGAGAATACCCTCCCAAGTATGAGGCACAGTGGCGCAGTGGTGGACTTGCTGCCTTACTTCATCCATCGACCCTGAATGTTTAAGTGCTTCAACTCAATGAGATAATTTTCCTAAAACACAGAGGTGGCATGGTGGCGCAGCAGTAGAGTTGCTGCCCTACATCATTTGAGACCCGGGTTCGATCCTGACCACGGGTGCTGTCTGTACGGAGTTTGTACGTTCACCCCATGACCTGCATGGATATGCTCCAATTTCCTCCCACATTCCAAAGACATGCAGGTTTGTAGATTAATTGGCTTCTAGACATTGTAAATTGTTCCTGGGGTGTGTAGGACAGTGCTAGTTGTGTATGGGGTGATGGCTGGTCGTCGGAGACTCAGTGGGACGAGGGGCCTGTTTCCACGTTGTCCCTCCAAAGCAGAGATGCGAATGTGATGGAATTGCACATCGTACACACATTGACAAACATTCCCACTTTGGGGAATTTACGCTGAAGGAGGGCCATGAAGGAACAAGCTGAAGATGGTTGCTTCCAGGAGTCCTGCAGTGATGCCCAGGGCTGCGATATCTGACCTCCAACAACAGCACCACCTGCCTTGGTGTGAGATATTGCACTGAAGCCCATCCAATTTTACCACCAGTCCTTGATACAACATTCAATCTCTCAAGAAAATGAATTTGGTCTACATTTGTTCATTTAGTATCAGACCAATCAGGTTGGTAAGTCTTTGGATTGGGTGGCAGCGAATGATCAGGTGCTGAGGATATTCAGAGTTTACCATATAACCATATAACCATATAACAATTACAGCACGGAAACAGGCCATCTCGGCCCTTCAAGTCCGTGCCGAACAACTTTTTTCCCTTAGTCCCACCTGCCTGCACTCATACCATAACCCTCCATACCCTTCTCATCCATATGCCTATCCAATTTATTTTTAAATGATACCAACGAACCTGCCGCCACCACTTCCACTTGAAGCTCATTCCACACCGCTACCACTCTCTGAGTAAAGAAGTTCTCCCTCATGTTACCCCTAAACTTCTGTCCCTTAATTCTAAAGTCATGTCCCCTTGTTTGAATCCTCCCTATTCTCAAAGGGAAAAGCTTGTCCACATCAACTCTGTCTATCCCTCTCATCATTTTAAAGACCTCTATCAAGTCCCCCCTTAACCTTCTGCGCTCCAGAGAATAAAGACCTAAAACACATATTTGCATATATTTACATATAGGTTTTGGTCCATTTTGGAATTGAATAATAGTTTAGTTTAGTTTAGTTTAGTTACACTATGGAAACAGGCTTTTTGGCCCATTGAGTCCTAAATCTAACTAAATCTAACTCTCTCTTGAAAAGGATGTTGGATGTGGAGAGGATGTTTCCACCATTGGGAGAGTCCAGGAGCAGAGGCCACAGCCTCAGAATAAAAGGATGTACCTTTGGAAAGGTGGTGAGGAGGAATTTCTTTTGGGTGGTGATTCTGTGGAATTCACGGCCATGGGGAGGCCATCAATGGTTATTTTAAAGGTGGAAATGAATAGGTTCTTGATTAGTATCTTGATTAGTAAATCTGAGGAAGGACATTATTGCCATAGAGGGATGCAGAGAAGGTTCACCAGACTGATTCCTGGGATGTCAGGACTGTCTTATGAACAAAGACTGCATAGACTCGGTTTATACTCTCTAGAATTTAGGAGATTGAGATGCGATCTTATAGAAACTTACAAAATTCTTAAGGGGTTGGACAGGCTAGATGCAGGAAGATTGTTCCCGATGTTGGGGAGGTCCAGGACAAGGGGTCACAGCTTAAGGATAAGGGGGAAATCCTTTAGGACCGAGATGAGAAGGACTTTTTTCACACACAGAGTGGTGGGTCTCTGGAACTCTCTGCCACAGAAGGTAGTTGAGGCCAGTTCATTGCCTATATTTAAGAGGAAGTTAGATGTGGCTCTTGTGGCTAAGGGGATCAGAGGGTATGGAGAGAAGGCAGGTACGGGATACTGAGTTGGATGATCAGCCATGATCATATTGAATGGCGGTGCAGGCTCGAAGGGCCGAATAGCCTACTCCTGCACCTAATTTCTATGTTTCTATGTATGGTGTTATGGGGAAAAGGCAGGAAAATGGGGTTGAGGAGGAGAGATAGATGAGCCATGAATATGAACGTGACCCAAAAAGTCAGCTATTCTCTTTCTCCAGAGATGCTGCCTGTCCCGCTGAGTTACTCCAGCATTTTGTGTCTACATTCGACCACAAATATTAGACTCACAGGTCTGTAGTTCCCTAGCCTTTCTATGCAGCCCTTCTCGAAAAGATGCACAGCATTTGCCACCCTCGTCAATTAAATGCAGCATCTGTAGTTCCTTCCCACACGTTTCATTCACTGCCTGGTTTAGGAATGTCAACACTGTGAGAGGCTGCAAGCTCTCGGCTGGGATCGTCGGGGGGAAGTGATGCTGTGCTCTTCTGGAACTCCTCCCGTGGCCAGCCCTGCCCGGACGCACTGCCTTCACATTGGGACGCACAGGAAAATGCCCACATTAAAAGCCACCAAAAGAAATGAATGCTTCAAATGAAAGCCAATTCTATTCTGCGGTGAATTTTATAGCTTTTTGAACGAGGCAACTCTTAAACTCTTAAATCAGAGCATTGAGTATAGAAGCTGGGATGTAATGTTAAAATTGTACAAGGCATTGGTGAGACCAAATCTGGAGTATGGTGTACAATTTTGGTCGCCCAATTATAGGAAGGATGTCAGCAAAATAGAGAGGGTACAGAGGAGATTTACTAGAATGTTGCCTGGGTTTCAACAGCTAAGTTACAGAGATAGGTTGAATAAGTTAGGTCTTTATTCTCTGGAGCGCAGAAGGTTAAGGGGGGACTTGATAGAGGTCTTTAAAATGATGAGAGGGATACACAGAGTTGATGTGGACAAGCTTTTCCCTTTGAGAATAGGGAAGATTCAAACAAGAGGACATGACTTTAGAATTAAGGGACAGAAGTTTGGGGGTAACGTGAGGGGGAACTTCTTTACTCAGAGAGTGGTTGCGGTGTGGAATGAGCTTCCAGTGGAAGTGGTGGCGGCAGGTTCGTTGGTATCATTTAAAATTCAATTGGATAGGCATATGGATGAGAAGGGTATGGAGTGTTATGGTATGAGTGCAGGCAGGTGGGACTAAGGGAAAAAAGTTGTTCGGCACGGACTTGAAGGGCCGAGATGGCCTGTTTCCGTGCTGTAATTGTTATATGGTTATATGGTTAAACAGCCAAAATTCAGATGATAAACATAAGTTGCCTGAGAGCGATAGAGTTGCTGCCTTCCAGCCCCAGAGACGCCAGTTCGATCCCGACCACGGGTGCTGTCTCTACGGAGTTTGTGTGTTCTCCCTGCGACCTTAGGTTTTCTGCGAGATCATCGATTTCCTCCCACACTCCAAAAACATGCAGGTTTGTAGTTTAATTGGCTTGGTATAAATGTAACCTTTATCCCCAGTGTGTATAGGAGAGTGTTAATGTGTAGGGATTGCTGGTCAGTACAGACAGTGGGCCGAAGAGCCTGTTTCCACGCCCTGTGATTGAATAACATATCCATTGCCCACTATGTAATTAGATCAAGTCTGATACATGTCACATTGTAAAGACACCACAAACCACATCCCTGAATCTTTCACAAACTGAATAACCCAATTATTAAAATAATGTAAACTGATTGGAAACTTGTCACTGCTCCCTGATTGAGGGTCTGAGATAAAGGATAATTGAATGGGGCAATGCCGTAAAGTTGTTCTTGATGGTAACGATGGCGTTTAATCAAACCCAAGAATGTTTGTACTGGGACACATCCAAACCACTTCTGTGCTTTTGCAGTCAGACGAGATCCGAGTGGATGACGGGGGAGATTCAAACATTTGAAAACTCTCAATTGCAGACTGCAAAACTGTTTTTAGTTGGTGGGCAGATGAATCGTATTTTTTTGCACTCTGTGGTATTTTGGGAATTTTTTGTTCCCTGCTCCACACCCATGTGAATTTTTGACCGCCGTCTCCTGGATTCACCGCGCTGTCAGACTTCACTCGGTGGAAAAAATTCCTGCCTTTGAGTTGGACGTAAATGTGTTCAAAGATCTGGTCGAGCGTGTGTAACCCATGCTGGGCATTGAGTTAACACTGCATCGTTACTGAGTGAACCACTATGAAAATGAGCATTTTTGGGCACTGCGTCTGAGAAAGGATGTGCTGGCTTTGGAGAGGGTCCAGAGGAGGTTTACAAGAATGATCCCAGGAATTAGTATATTGACATATGATGAGCATTTATTGGCACTGGGCCTGTACTTGCTGTAGTTTAGAAGAATGAGGGAGGGACCTCATTGAAACTTACCGAATAGTGAAAGCCTTGGATACAGTGGATGTGGAGAGGATGTTTCCACTGGTGGGAGAGTCTAGGGCCAGAAGCCATTAAAGTTATTAAAAAAATTAATAATTATTAGTTATTTAAATAAAGTTATTTTAGGGAGGAGATCAGGAGAAATGTCCTTCGTCAGAGGGTGGTGAATCTGTGGAATTCTGTGCCACAGAAGGCTGTGGATATTTTTAAGGCAGATAGAGCAAGATTCTTTATTAGTACAGGTGTCAGAGGTTATGGGGAGAAGGCCGGAGAATGTGGTTTGGAGGGAGAGATAGATCAGCCATGATTGAATGGCGGAGTAGACTTGATAGTACGAATGGCCGAATTCTACTCCTATCACTTATGACCTGATGACCTTCAATTTCAAGTTCAAGTTCAAATGCATGTGTCGCATGCACCACAAGGTGCAGTGAAATGTACTTCACCATGCAGCGTTACAATTAAACAAGGCCACAGTACACAACATGATTCAACGCAGACATCCACCACAGCATTCTTCACTGTGGTGGGAGGCAATACAGTTCACACAGTCCTCCTCCTCCCCCCTTGTTCACCCGTGGTCAGGGCCCTGACCCTCCATAGCCGCCTCTACGGACGGCCCAATGATCAAGCCCTCTGGTCGGGATGGTCAGAATGCCCGCGGCCTGGAGCTCCAAAATCGTCCGCCTCCTTACCGGAGACCGCGGCTTCCAGATGTTGTAGCCGCTGGCCGGCGGTCGGAGCTGTTCTGCTGTGACTCCCAGCGAGGGATCGTCCGCTCCATGGTGAAAGGGCCGCTCCACGCCTGCCGCCGGAAGCTCCACAGACCGAGGCTCCAAGATGTTGTCGGCGGTCTGAGCGCTTCTCCGGCGACCCCCGGCAAGGGGCCGCCCCACTCCGCGATGTTAAAGTCCCCGCTGGGCCGCTGCTGAAGCTCTGGGCCCGACTACAGGAAAGGCCGCACCAAACCAGCTGTAAGGCCGCGAGTGGGGACAAGGAAGAAAGTTGCATTTCTGTCGAGCTAGGTGCCTGAAAGTGGTTTCCCCCTATTCTTAAAATACCTTAAATGTGCCAAGACTGTTTTATTGTCCTATGTCCCAGATAGAAGAATGACATTCTTACTTGCAGCAGCACAACACAATATGTCAACATAGTACACTGTAAACTATATAATAAACGAGAAAGAAATGTTCATTCTGTGTGTATATCCGCACGCATAGATACACATAGAAATAAACAATAGAAGTGCAATAATGTAGTTCAGAGCTTATTTGAGATTGTCGTGTAAAAAGTGTATAATGACTCAAGTATAATACTATGGACTTTGTGGTACATTTAGTCAAGGGTCAAGTCAAGTGTTTAACTGTCATATGAACTGACAACGGAACAGTGAAATGTTTAATGTTGCAGTTTAACGGGCCATTAATGCAATTATACAGATAATTTCTTGGAATAATAGAGCTAGATAGCATAGAAAAAGGCCCTTCGGCCCTACCTGTCCATGATGCCCCATCTCAGCTAGTCTCATTTGCACACATTTGTTCCATATATAGCACGGTGGCGCAGCAGTAGAGACACCCGGGTTCCATCCTGACTACGGGTGCTGTCTGTACGGAGTTGAAACATTCTTCCTGTTACTGCATGGGTTTTCTCCAGGAGCTCTGGTTTCCTGTGTAGGCAGGATCTGCAGATGCTTGTTTAAACCGAAGATAGACACAAGATGCTGGCGTAACTCAGTGGGACAGGCAGCATCACTGGAGAGAAGGAATGGGTGACGTTTCAGGTTGAAACCCTTCTTCAGACTTCATATATATGAGTCTGAAGAAGGGTCTCAACCGGAAACGTCAACTATTCCTTCTCTCCGGAGATGCTGCCTGTTCCACTGAGTTGCTCCAGCATCTTGTGTCTATTTTCGGTTTCCTCCTGCACTCCAAATACACATAGGTTTGTAGGTTAATTAGCGGTATAATTGTACATTGTCCCTAGTGTGTGTATAATAGTTCACAAGTTCACAAGTTACAGGATTAGGCCATTCGGCCCAACAAGTCTACTCCAGCAAGTAATCATGGCTGATCTCTGCCTCATAATCCCATTTTCCTGCCTTCTCACCATAACCCGTTCTAATCAAGAATTTGTCTATCTCTGCATTAAAAATATCCACTGACTTGGCCTCCACAGCCTTCTGTGGCAATGAGTTCCACAGATTAACTACCCTCTGACTAAAGAAGTTCCTCCTCACCTCCTTTCTAAAAGAGCGCTCTTTAATTCTGAGGCTGTGACCTCTGGTCCTAGACTCTCCCACCAGTGGAAACATCCTCTCCATATCCACTCTATCTGTGCCTTTCATTATTCTGTGAGTTTCAATGAGGTCCCCCCCTTCTAAGCTCCAGCAAGTGCTGTTGAATGCTCATCATATGCTAACCCACACATTTCTGGAATAATTCTTGTAAATCTCCTCTGGACCCTCTCCAGAGCCAGCACATCCTTACTCCGATAAGGGCCCCAAATTTGGTCACCGTTCTCAAAACGCAGCCTGACCAGCACTTTATAGAGCCTCAGCATTACATCTCTGTTTTTGTATTCTAGTCCTCGTGATCATGAATTTGCCCTGTTTAATACCGATTCCACTTGTAAATTCACTTTTTGGGAGTCCAGCAAAAACTCTCCAATGTCCCTTTGCACGTCCGATTTCTGCATTCTCTCTCCACTTAGAAAATAATCTACGCCTTTATGCTTATTGCCAAAATGCATGACTCCACACTTTGCTATCCTGAAGTCTTAGTGTACGTGGTGATCGCTGCAGGGACTCAGTTGGCTGTAGCTCGAAACTAAACTAAACCAACATAGATTTAGGTTTATATTTAAGGTTTATTACTGTCATGTGAACCAATTTACAATGAATAAAAATATCTTCCATGCTATCCACACTAATGAGATAAACTATGCTTAAATAGTATAATATAAATAGCATAAATCGTCAAAATAAAGTACAATACATAGATCAGAGCAGAAGATACATAGTGCAGAATATAGTTCTGTACATGGCACATGTTCCAGATAGTAATCAATAATCCAATGTTATTAATATTAAGATTAAACGAGAACTTACCAGTTTGAAGTTTGATTTTTATTTTATGAGGAGTTGAGGGATTACGTGAAGACCCCGCCAGTACGCTTGCGCGACATTCTTCAAAGCAGCGGTGTGAAATCACAGATGACAGAAGTTGACCTAAATATAGTAAGATAAGAGAACTAGAATACCATTTGACCTCTATGATAGAGGGTTGGGCATGGAGGGCACGTAATCCCTCAACATAACTCCTCATAAAATAAAGATCAAACTACAAACTGGTAAGTTCTCATTTAATCTTACTATTTTACTTTGGAGTCACGTGAGTGACTATGTGAAGATTTCAAAGCTCTGTGATTTCATGCTGTGGAAACGAGTCCATGTGTCACACACTGCATCAGTTGGCCTATGATGAGTGAACATTAATAATGCATTCAGACATGACATAGATATAGATATGTTGATGCTTTTAATGAACAAATAATGATAATCGTGACTTCCCTCAACCAGGAGGAAACTATAAACAGAACCTAAGATAGAGTTGACAAATACCCCCGGTCTGGCAATGGGTTAGTTCTAAAATGTTCTTGTGATCCAACATCCATTCTGTGTTGTCATTGATTTTACATGATGATACACCAATGTCAAATGAAGTTCGGTAAACTATCACCGGATACTTTGACTTGATTGCCCCATGTGATTAACATATAACAGCACCAGAGTGTATCAAGTTAGACTTGAGCATGCAAATTATGCATATCCGCACGAAACCTTTAATCCACAGAATACACCTAGTGTGTATAGGTAGTTGATACCATATAAATGAACAATTGGTAACTCGTGCAAACCCATCCGCCTCCGTAACTAGAGATGGTATAAGTAATTATTCATCTTTGAGCAATAGCATCAGTTAGTAATTAACTGACGAGTACTGATGAAGGTTAGTGGGGCAATGCTGAATACTGTTTGTCCAGCATAGTGACTTTGATAGTTTCAGCTGGGAATAGCCTAGGTCTGGTAGCAATGACCTTCATGGTACTTGAGAGCTTACTCCTTTGCACGCTGTATAGTTCTGATAACACAAAGGCCCAAAAGGCACAGCTGAAAGCCAATATATTGCCAATTCCCAGACAATTTAATAGAGTTAAGGGTAAATCACAATACTCAATAATTTCAGTTGGTATCAAGTTAAATTTAACTGGGTGGATGAGAACCCAATTTCTGAAATATGGTTTTGTGGCTGATACCGCTAATTTGGCAAAATACAGCGTTTAGAACATCATCCAGATAGGCCATAACAATAGCTTTTTAGCTCTGAGCAGCCAAAGCACTGGTTTTAGTAATTTGGTAAATAACCTGGGAGCTGTAATAAGCCCATTTTGCAACGCTTTTAACTGTATTATTGCCCCATCCAGCTAAATTTCAAATATCTCCAGTGAGCCCTGAGTGGAAACTGTTCCTCAGTTGTTAGACAGTAATGAAGTTTCCTATTCGAAATGTCTATACTGCACATGCGAGTTGAACCAGTATCATCCATTGTGACAATGACAAGGCCGCAACTGTGGGCCTGTCTTGAAAGGCAACTCTGTCTCACTCGTATACTGTGCAGTATAAAACTGATCTCATGTTTCTTTTAGTTTATAAATAGGTCATATGCACAAAACAAGTGTCAATTTTACCAACTTGTAAATAGTCCACATACCTCATATTTTGGAAAGAACCAAACTCACCTACCTTCATGGTTATTGGTGGGCTTGTGGTAAGCCCAAAGGCCCCTGGTGCGGGTTCCATTTCTGTCCCAGATTTGGAGATTAGGATTGCTGGGGTGCGTGGATCCCATATTTTCCCTGAGGACCGGTTTGGGCCTTGGCCTGAAAGGCCTGAGCCCAGCTTTGAAGCTGCCATCAGCTTCAGTGAAACGCTTGCTGCCGATAAAGGCGTGGGGTGTGTTGTTGCCATGTTACCTTGATAAGCCGGACAGCTTTGATTCTTCATCCGGGTCTTACCTGTTTGGGCAGGTTCCTGAAGAGAGGATTTGGCGGCTGGACATTGCTGGCCTACTTGAACCTGCAAATTTGGAATTTAAGGCAGGTCTGATGGCGTTCTTCTGGAAGCAGTTCATTTTGAAGTGTGCATTGTACCCCCACATAGCGCTGTTCACTGCTGGTCCTTTCAGGAACAATTTTACAGGTGCACAGTATCTCACAGCCGGTACCTGTTCCTGTAATGATGTGACATGAGGTGGCTCCTCCTTCGTTAGTGAAGGTCTTGATGCCATGCCAGAAATTTCTGGAACCTCACGCCTGTACTCCAGTATGTTCCCTGGACATGCTTCCGAGTTTGTAGTCAGCTACCCACTGACCCCATCACAATCCACTTCACAGAGAGGGAGATTTGTATGCAGCCCCGAGATAGATGCGGCCACAGGCCCCTAGGGATCCTGCATGGACCATATCAGGATGGAGCACCTCAGTGGGATGAGTGCCCTACTATCCATGCTCCACATGGGTAAAACGTCCGAGGACGTACCCATGTTTGAGGGGAATCCTCCTGGCCTGACTCGTCCAGGTCTTTCAGACTCCGTTGAACCTCTGCCGGAGTCTGTCATGAACCCCAGTACTGATTAAGACTATGGAAAATAGATGCAGAAAGAGGCCATTGATGCTGCCCAACCAATCAGTGAGGCTGTGGCTGATCCTACAGCTCAGAACCACCATCCAGCACTAACCCAATAACCCTTGTGAAACACAAGGGTGACAGGTACTAAAGGCATTACAGAAGGTACTAAAGGCAATACAGCCCGAAAAGAGGTTGTCGCATCGTGGTCAGTTCGTGACGCGGCGTGATGTGTGGTGACGCAAGTAGTGACACGCAGTGATGCGCAGGTGACGCACGGTGTCTCCCAGTCGCCCCTGGATTTTGGAATGTTCAAAATCCAGGGGCAACATCTGGGTGTCTCATTATAACCATATAACCATACAACAATTACAGCACAGAAACATTCCTTCTCGGCCCTTCCAGTCCGTGCCGACCATTTATTTTCCCCTTGTCCCATCTACCTGCACTCAGACCATACCCCTCCATTCCCTTCCCGTCCATATACCTATCCACTTTACTTTTAAATGTTAAAATCGATCCTGCCACCACCACTTCTGCTGGAAGATCATTCCACTCAGCCACCACTCTCTGAGTAAAGAAGTTCCCCCTCATGTTACCCCTAAACTTCTGTCCCTTAATTCTCATGTCATGCCCTCTTGTTTGAATCTTCCCTACCCTCAATGGGAAAAGCTTATCCACGTCAACTCTGTCTATCCCTTTCATCATTTTAAAGACCTCAATCAAGTCCCCCCTTAACCTTCTGCGCTCCAAAGAATAAAGACTTAACTTGTTCAACCTTTCTCTGTAACTTAGTTGCTGGAACCCAGGCAACATTCTAGTAAATCTCCTCTATACTCTCTCTATTTTGTTGACATCCTTCCGATAATTAGGCGACCAAAATTTTACGCCATGTCGTGCGCCCTGTCACTCGCTGGCGTACGCTGTCCTGCGGGTGGCGCCCAGTTAGGATTCGGGTTCGGGTTCGGGTTAGAGACCACAGATGGGCTGTAAAATATTCTTCCTTCAATGCATGAATTTTAAACATTAATATATTAACATTGTACAAGAAAATCAATTGCGCAAAAGAAAAGATGTCTGAGTCGTTCAGTTTTATTTACAGGTGTACTGGTCCGCTTCTAGATCCAATCACCGTCTCTAACTTTTCACAGGGATGGATTCAGTGAGTATAGACTGAACTCCCCTCTTCCCTCCACCCCCCCTCTTCCCCTCTCCCGCCCCCAACCCTCCTTCTCCACTCACCCCTACTCCTCCCCTCCCCCCTTCTTCCCTTCCCCCCTCTCCCTCCCTTCTTCCCGCTCCACGCTTCTCCCCCTTCTCCACTCCCCCTCCCCTCACATCCCCTTATCCCATCTCCCTCCCTTCTCCCATTCTCCAACCCCCCCTCCACGTTCCCCAACGCCCCCCCCCATTTGTGGACCCAGCCTGTGACATCTAGATCCCACTAATAGTGCTGCACAAAGGCCTCATCATCTGTTTTAGTAACATTGACTATGGGATAAATGCAGACTTTGGGAACAACGCCCCAAACCTCCTCCCCCCCCCCCCCCCCCACCCCTCCCCCCCCACCGCCCCCTCACATTGCTTCGAAATGTGTGGTGGGTATTTAGTGGCCGGAGCATGGGGGTGGCGCTGGTACATTGACAACATGGCCTGTACCCAGTTGAAAGGCCCGCTGCCTCTGGGCGTTTGGAGAGACCATTGGAAGAGAGATCTGCCTCTGGGACAACTCGTGGCCAACAGTTTAGCTCCCACGAGGAACAGGAAGAACATTGGGGGTTCGAGACCAAACCCTAGAGCCCCTGTGTCACATTTAGTTCAGAAATACAGTGCCCTTCGGCTCACCGAGCCCGCACTGACCAGCGAGCCCCCGTATACTATCCCACGCATGCTAGGAACAATTTATATTATGCCAAGCCTGTCAACCCAGAGTTAGGGTTAGGGCTAGGGCTAGGGCTAGGGTTGGGGTTAGGGTTAGGGTTAGGGTTAGGGTTAGGGTTAGGGTTAGGGCTAGGGCTAGGGGTAGGGTTTGGGTTAGGGTTAAGGTTAAGGTTAGGGTTAGGGTTAGGGCTAGGGCTAGGGGTAGGGCTAGGGCCAGGGTTGGGGTTAGAGTTATGGTTAGGGTTAGGGTTAAGGCAAGGGCTAGGGCTAGGGGTAGGGTTGGGGTTAGGGTTGGGGTTAGGGTTATGGTTAGGGTTAGGGTTAAGGCAAGGGCTAGGGCTAGGGGTAGGGTTAGGGTTAGGGTTTCCTCCTTCATGCCAAAGGCGCACAGGTTTGTATAAATTATCCCTAGCGTGTGTGGGATAGTGTGTGGGGAAGCGCTGGTCGCAGGCTTCGTCCACAAATGGGGGGCGTCGGGGAAAGTTGGGGAGGGGGGGTTGGAGAGTGGGAGAAACGAGGGAGAGGGGGAGAAGGTGATGTGAAGGGGGAGTGGAGAAGTGGAGAAGAGTGGATCGGGAGAAGGGAGGAAGCGGGGGGAAGGGTAGAAGGGCGGAGAGGGGAGGGGAGAAGGGTGGGGGGGGTGGAGAAAGAGGGATGGGAGTGGGAGGGGGGAAGAGGGGGGTGGGGCGGAGAGGGGTGTTCAGTCTAAACTCACTGAATCCATCCCTGTGAAAAGCTAGAGACGGCGATTTGCATCTGGAAGCGGACCGACACATCCGTAAATAAAACGGAACGACTTTTCCCTTGCACAATTGATTTTATTGTATTAATTTTAATATATTAATGTTTAAAATTCATGCATTGAAGGAAGAATATTTTACAGCCCAACTGTGGTTCCTAACCCTGACCCTAAGCCTAACCCTAACCCTGACCCTAACCCTAACCCTAACCCTAACCCTGACCCTAACCCTAACCCTGACCCTAACCCTGACCCTAACCCTAACCCTGACCCTAACCCTAACCCTAACCCTGACCCTAACCCTAACCCTAAGCCTGACCCTGACCCTAACCCTAACCCTGACCCTAACCCTGACCCTAACCCTGACCCTAACCCTAACCCTAACCCTAACCCTAACCCTAACCCTGACCCTAACCCTGACCCTAACCTTAACACTGACCCTAACCCTAACCGGGCATCACCCATAGGACAGCATACGTCAGCGTGTATGTCGTACGACATACTGGTTTTACGGGCGTCAGTCACTGACGCTCGCAGTCGCTGAAAAAAATCGCAACATGGGACAGGCCCTTTACCCTGACGGAGCCCGCGATCCCTTTGCCAGGGATCAACCTCGGAGCACCAACTGTGGGTGCCTGCAGACTTAAGGGCCTGTCCCACCAGCATGCAACTCTATGCGATTAGTGCGACCTAACGTGGTCGCTTGAGCCGTTCGGCGTCGCGGGGCCGGTCCCACTTCGATCGCCGGAGCCGTGCGGAATTGTGCGGAGTTCGTCCCGACATCGCGCGGGGCTCCGAAAAACTGACCATGTTCAAAAATCCCGCGCGGCAACGGCTTGTCGGCTCGCAGTCGCCTCGACGCATTACACACCGCCCCGACATCGTGCCTCCATGACCCTCTCTGTAGGTGCCTCCGTGACCCTCTATATGTGTGGCTCCGTGGCCCTCTGTGTGTGTGTGCCTCTGTGCCCCTCTCTGTGTGCCCCTCTCTGTCCTGGCGAACTTACCTTAGACTTCGCTCCAAGTTCGCCTTACTTTGCGCTGCGTTGCGCCACTCACCCGACCTCCGCGCGGCCCTCGCTGCCGGTTTGGTCGCGCTTGCCGCATGCAGGCGCATGCTGGTGGGAACGGCCCTGTACAGGGGATCACCCGACCTCGGCGCGGCCCCCGCTTCTAGTTTGATCGCGTTCATCGCATAGAGTTGCATGCTTGTAGGACAGGCCCTTTAACATCACAAAGCCCGTGGTCTCTGGTTAGAGACCGACTCCGGGAACTCCAAGCCGTGGGAGTTTCGATTACCCCGACTCGAGAGCGTCGATCGCCGTGACTGCAGATGGTTCGACTGCCCCGTCCGCGGAGAATAAGGAGGAAGAAAATTGGACTATTTTGCCTTCCGTCACACTGAGGAATGTGGGGAATCCACTGTGGTGGATGTTTATGATAACCTTTATGTAGTTGTGTGTCTTTTTTTCGTATGGCTGTATGGTATTCTCATAGAACTGTACCTTAATTGGTACACGTGACAGTAAAAGACCTTTGAAACCTTTATTTGTCATTCTGCTATTCCAGTGGAGTTTTCTCCAGGTGGTCCATGGGCACTAGCCTATGTAAATGATGTCACGTTATGAAAAAAACAAGGCCCCAAATTTCACAAACAGTTTTGTGGTTAAGATGCATTTTCTTCAGAACAGAGGAAGATCTGGAAAGAAGGTTAAATAACGTGAGCCTGATTACAGGGGACTTGTGCGGGGAGTCAAGGGGCTCGGACAAAGGAGGAATGGTCCTGAAGATCTGTGTATAGCAAACTCAAACACGGTGGTGCAGCAGGTAGAGCTGCTGCCTTACAAATCTAGCGACCCAGGTTTGATCCGTACTACAGGTGCTGCCTGTACGGAGTTTGCACGTTCTCCCCGTGACCTGCATGGGTTTTCTCCGAGATCTTCTGTTTCCTCCCACTTTCCAAAGACGTGCAGGTTTGTAGGGTAATTGGTTTGGTATAGTTCTAAATTGTCCCCAGTGTGTGTAGGATAGTGTTAGTGTGCGGGGATCACTAGTTGGTGGCGACTCGGTGGTCCGGGGGGCCTGTTTCCACATTGTATCTCTCAACTAAACTAAAATAATAGCTTTATGCCACTCAAAAGTGACTCTCGGAGTAGTGTATAAGCAGGACTCACGTCACTTATCAGAGGGACCAGTTTGTCAGGTGCTAACATTTGAGTATGTTTGAGGAAGGGTCATGACCAGAAACATCACCTAACCTTGTTCTCCAGAGATGCTGCCTGATCCACAGCACTTTGTGGCAGAGTAACTTAACCTGGACCCAGCACATTGATGCAATCATAAGGAGACTCCATCCTGATAAGATTGAGGAGATTCTGTCAACAAATGCTCTCTTGAACTTCTGCAGGTGTACAGTAGTGAGCATGGTTGCATCATGGCCCGGTTCAGCAACTTGAATGCCCAGCAGTGAAGGAGACTGCAAAAAGTGGTGAACACTGCACGGTGCATGACTGATACTGACCTCCCCACCATTGAAGGGATCTACATGAGTAGCTGCCTCTAAAAGGCAGCCAGCATCATCAGAAATAGGAAAACAGACTATTATCTAAATGGAGGCCGATTAGGAAAAGGGGAGATGCAGCGCGACCTGGGT
The DNA here is from genome assembly GCA_963514005.1 of Raja brachyura. The sequence goes on from OY740816.1 coordinate 11,124,751, forward strand.
GTCATGGTACACCAGTCATTGAAAGTAGGCATGCAGGTGCAGCAGGCAGTGAAGAAAGCGAATGGTATGTTAGCATTCATAGCAAAAGGATTTGAGTATAGAAGTAGGGAGGTTCTACTTCAGTTGTATAGGGTCTTGGTGAGACCACACCTGGAGTATTGCGTACAGTTCTGGTCTCCAAATCTGAGGAAGGACATTATTGCCATAGAGGGAGTGCAGAGAAGGTTCACCAGACTGATTCCTGGGATGTCAGGACTGTCTTATGAACAAAGACTGCATAGACTCAGTTTATACTCTCTAGAATTTAGGAGATTGAGAGGGGATCTTATAGAAACTTACAAAATTCTTAAGGGGTTGGACAGGCTAGATGCAGGAAGATTGTTCCCGATGTTGGGGAGGTCCAGGACAAGGGGTCACAGCTTAAGGATAAGGGGGAAATCCTTTAGGACCGAGATGAGAAGGACTTTTTTCACACAGAGAGTGGTGGGTCTCTGGAACTCTCTGCCACAGAGGGTAGTTGAGGCCAGTTCACTGGCTATATTTAAGAGGGAGTTAGATGTAGCCCTTGTGGATAAGGAGATCAGAGGGTATGGAGAGAAGGCAGGTACGGGATACTGAGTTGGATGATCAGCCATGATCATATTGAATGGCGGTGCAGGCTCGACGGGCCGAATGGCCTACTCCTGCACCTAACTTCTATGTTTCTATGTTTCTATGTAAACCCACACCACCCTGGCACAGCTCTCATTTCACCCCTGCAATCGGGAAGAAGGTATAGAAGCCTGAAAACTGTAGTGTCCAGGTTGAGGAACTGCTTCTTCCTAACAACCATCTAGCTACTCAATACTACAACTTCTAAATAAGCCCTGAACTATACGGACCTGGGGATATTGCTTTTGTCTTTGCGCTATTTAGTTTTTTGAAATGTATACTGAACCTTTTTGTTGTTGTTGATTATGGTGTTTACAAAAGACTATGCTTACATAGGCATTATGCGGCTACGAGTAAACATGTCATTGTTCCACCAGGGCATAGGACAATAAAACTCTCGTGAGTCTTGATCGTTGAAGGTTGCAAGCCCCTTTGTTCATCCACGCAGACCAAAGAACCATACAGGAAACGGAACGGTGATCTTATAGAAGTATACAAAATCATGAGGGGAATGGATAGGGTGAATGCACAGAGTGTAGGAGAATCAAGAGTTAGAGGGCAGTGGTTTAATATCCTCAGGTCCGTATAGTTCAGGGCTTATTTAGAAGTTGTAGTATTGAGTAGCTAGATGGTGAGAGGGGAAAGAGTAATAGAAATCTGAGGAGCAACTTTTTCACACAGAGGGTGGTGGGTATATGGAACAAACAGCTTGAGACGGTAGTAAATAGACATTTGGACAGGTACAGAGATAGGAAAGGTTTAGAGGGATAATGCAAATAGGAATGGCTTTGATGGGGCATTGGGCTGAAGGGCCTGTTCCCGTGCTGTATGACTCTATGGGGCTTGCTATTGTAAGGGGGAAGGGGTGGGGATGGAAGGGTTTCTTCATTGAGTTAACCCTTCGGACTACAGACCTCACCACTGATGCGGGTGGGACTGCCAAGGGGTTGGCCAGCACTGGGACATTTGGCCCTTCCACGTTCCTCCTTTCCTGCAGTCTCCCTCACTACTCTCCCCCACCAATTGCATCCAACCCAATCAAAGACAGCGCTTTTCAAACCAGTCCTGCGTGTGTTCCGGAGGTCGGTCGTGGAGGCGCCGCTGAGAACAAAGTGGGGGTGTTGAGGGGGGGAGAACAAATAGGGACCCGATGTGCAGGGGCTTCCAAGAGCAAAGGCGGTCCCGACGTGGGGGATGGTGGTGGGGGGGTGGGGGTGGGAGGCTGGCTAGAATGCATAGGGAGGGACCTTTGGGAACTACATTGAACACAACTCATTTTGTCGTCGCATGGCCTCTCTTTGCATACCTTGTGTGTGGTCAGCAATAGAAAGAATCTCACGGTGACATGTCGCATATGGTGATAAAGTATCCTGTAAGTATCAAGTAACATCAGCGCACGTTGCAAGTAGCTTTCAGGCAAACTGTTCTGCAGCCACGATGGGCAGAAACCAGACTGCCTTGGAGCGATGGCATTATCGTTATTGAAGACCCTGGGGTTCACCAAAGTTTGGCCAAATTGTCAGGAGGCTTTCAGAAGAGGAGGTGGGGCATCCACTCACCGCACGAGCCTGCCTGCTCTCATGGAGTTCTCATAACCATCTGCAAAGGAAAATTCAGCTTGAAAGTGGATATTCACGTTTGTTATGTCTCTATGATTATTCAATTTCCTGCAGGGAGCAGACTTTTCAAAATGAAGATCCTGACCACAACTTCCTGATCTCTGCTCATTTTTCTGTTAACGCGTTCCCAATGACATTGCCATTCACAGTCCTGGCAGGATTTTGATATGTCTCTGTCTAGTGATAGGTGCAGAATTAGGCCGTTCGGCCCATGTGGTCTACTCCACCATTCAATCACGGCTGCTCTGTCTCTCCCTCCTAATCCCATTCTCTTGCCATCGCCCCACAGCACCTGACACCCGCGATATATATCGTGGTACATTGCCATGTAATCTCCGAACATAGGCTGCTGTTTCCCCATTTAACTGTATAGGGAGGTTGCACGGCAGTGGAGGTCACGAACCATGACCCGTACTTTTGCCATGCGATGCCTTCTGGAGTACAAGCGGTGAACGTCAGGTAAGCACTTACTATGGCTGCCAGTACACCGGGCCCTTCTTCTGTCCCACCATCCGGACTCCACGCCAACTGGTTCCCCGCTTTTTTGTCCTCGTGTGCCTGCTACCCGGATCTGCGGCCCCGCTTCACCTGGCCCCGTGTGTGTGTGTGTGTGTGTGTGTGTGTGTGTGTGTGTGTGTGTGCGCTGCCAACCCACAGCCCGTGATAGTGCCGCTGCACAGGCAGAGATGGGGTGGCGGGCGGGCGTGGCTGACCCCGGGGGGGGGGGGGGGGAGAGTGGGGGCTGCCCCGAGGGATGCGCTCCTTAAGCCGCTTACACCTTGGTGCTCGGGTTCAGAGCAAAGATACTAGAGCATTTGGTTCCGACCGCTCAGTCACCCTCCACAATTATTTACAGGACACAAATTGACCAAGTGGGCATTTTTTAACAGGTAAGAAAGTACGATCTTCGTGTGTTAACAATGTACGTCAGGCTGCCATGTCCTCCAGAAGGATTGAGCTGCTCCGTGCGTCACACCCTTGGACCCGATGACCTTACGTGCAACCCCCCAATGTTATTGAGGCAGCATCTCCTGTCGTTTTGAGCAGAATGGAACTACAGATGCTGGTTTACATCAAAGATAGACACAAAAGGTTGGAGTAACTCAGAGGGGCAGGCAGCATCTCTGAAGAGAAGGAATCGATGACGTTTCGAGTCAAGACTGAAGTTCTCCTCTCTCAGATGATAGTTCTGCAACACCCTCCCTCGCTGCGCCCCCTCTGGGATTCCTTTTGCATGTCTGTCATTCATTTCTTCCAGGTACCTTTCCATATTTCTCGTTTCCCTCTCCCCTGACTCTCAGTCTGAAGAAGGGTCTTGACCCCGAAACGTCACCCATTCCTTTTCTGTGGAGCTGTTGCCGCCTGACACGCTGAGTTACGCCAGCTTAATGTGTCCGTCGCATTGCCTTTGTTCAGTTGTGTGTTCTGGCCACCGGGGGCTCTGCTGAGCAAGTTGCCAAAATCTCAATCCCCATATCTGCTCATATGATTCATTTTATATGAAAGCACATTATATTCATCAACCATCACTGACAATACAACAACATTACAGGGATCGGCCAGCATAAAAGCTACACATTTCCACTTTGTCAATCGAGATGTGCTACACAAAATAATTATAACATATTGTTCGTGTGTTATTTTCCAGGTGTACATCTTTGCATGCACAACTGTTGTGGAAATAGTTATTAGTCTAAAGGGCCTGTCCTACCAGCATGCAACTCTATGCGATGAACGCGATCAAACTAGAAGCGGGGGCCGCACGGAGGTCGGGTGATCCCCTGTACAGGGCCGTTCCCACTAGCATGCGCCTGCATGCGGCAAGCGTGACCAAACCGGCAGCGAGGGCCGCGCGGAGGTCGAGTGAATGGCGCAACGCGCCGCAAAGTGAGGCGAACTTGGAGCGAAGTCTAAGGTAAGTTGGCCAGGACAGAGAGGGGCACACAGAGAGGGGCACAGAGGTACACACACACTGAGGGCCACGGAGCCACACACATAGAGGGTCACGGAGGCACCTACAGATAGGTTCACGGAGGCACGACGTCGAGGCAGTGTGTAATGCGTCGAGGCGACTGCGAGCCGACAAGCCGTTGCAGCGCGGAATTTTCGAACATGGTCAGTTTTTCGGAGCCCCGCGCGATGTCGGGACAAACTACGCACAATTCCGCACGGCTCCGGCGATCGAAGTGGGACCAGCCCCGCGACGCCGGACAGCTCAAGCGACCACGTTAGGTCGCGCTAACCGCATAGAGTTGCATGCTGGTGGGACAGGCCCTTAATTAGTACTCTTTACTTGCTGTAATGCCAGCCCTTTGTTCCACATTATTCTCTATTTAGCCTAGTTAAAGTTCATGGAATCACTCGGGTTATTCCCTTTTTAAGTTGCTCTCTCGTGCATCTCATATACAATCACAAACAAGTTTCATCTTTTTGTTTTGGAGAAACAGAGCATCGAGTCTGTGCCGACCAGCGATTCCCACACAATAACAACAGACAGTGGACAATAGGTGCAGGAGTAGGCCATTCGGCCCTTCGAGCCAGCACCGCCATTCAATGTGATCATGGCTGATCATCCCCAATCGGTACCCCGTTCCTGCCTTCTGCCCATATCCCCCAACTCAAAAATGTCAAAGGCAAAGTCAAAGTCAAAAGAGTTTATTGTCGTGTGTCCCTGACCGGACAATGAAATTCTTTCTTTGCTTCAGCACAACAGAACATAGTAGGAAGAAAGGTCTCGACCCGAAACGTCGCCTATCTCCTTCGCTCCTTAGATGCTGCTGCACCCGCTGAGTTTCTCCAGCCTTTTGTGTACCCTCGATTCTCCAGCATCTGCAGTTCCTTGTTTAACTCTTTAGAACATAGTAGGCATTGACTACAAAACAGATCAGTGTGTCCATATACCATTATATACGTAAATACATCCATGAATGAATAAATTCATGCTATTTTTAAGAGCCCTATCTAGCTCTATCTTGAAAGTATTCTGAAAACCGGCCTCCACCGCCCTCCGAGGCAAAGAATTACACAGACTCACAACTCTGTGAGAAAAAGTGTTTCCTCGTCTCCGTTCTAAATGGCTTATACCTTATTCTTAAACTGTGGCCCCTGGTTCTGGGTGGGGGGGTGGAGGGAAGAGGGGAGTTCAGTCCAAACCCTTAACAATCTTATACGTTTCAATAAGATCCCCTCTCATCCTTCTAAACTCCAGAGTGTACAAGCCCAGCCACTCCATTCTCTCAGCATATGACAGTCCCGCCATCCCGGGAATTAACCGTGTGAACCTACGCTGCACTCCCTCAATAGCAAGAATGTCCTTCCTCAAATTAGGGGACCAAAACTGCACACAATACTCCAGGTGTGGTCTCACTAGGGCATTTATCCTACACACACCAGAGACAATTTACATTTATTGCAAACTAATTAACGTACAAATCTGCACGTCTTTGGAGTGTTGGAGGGAACTGAAGCATCCTGAGAAAACTCACAAAGTCACAGGGAGAACGTGCAAACTCCATACAGACAGCGCCCATAGGCCAGATCAAACTCGGGGTCTCCGGCGTTGTAAAGCAACTCTACCACTGTGCCACCATGCTGCTGCCAAGTGCCCACCAGTCCCACTGCTACATGTACTGTTGCTCAATAATCATCCTCCATAGCCTTTGTCCTTCCTTCCAATTTTCTTTTCTTTGAATGTTTTCCCTTACAGCCGTGCTCTCTCCCTGATAGCTGTGAACCATTTGATTGTTGAAAAGATCTATTAACCTCGGTCATTTACGAACTCCCCCATCTGCTAAAACGCTACTGAAACTGCAATGATCACAATATTTCAACATTGGAATTGCAAGATTTTTGATGGGAATTGCACTGACAATAACAGAAGGAGCGGAGGAAGGCGGAGGGATGCCGCAGATAGACACAAAATGCTGGAGTGACTCAGCGGGTCAGGCAGCATCTCTGGAGAGAAGCAACAGGTGATGTTTTGAGTTGAGACCCTTCTACAGATGGTGATGCTGCATATCATTCACGGTCTATTGGGCTGGAGTGGGATCGAGACACTGATTCCATGTTAACCTTCGCTCAATGTCACCATATTTGCATGATCAGAATAATGTAATTGCTGATGGAACAGAATATGTCTGAAGAAGGGACCCGCACTGAAATGGCACCTCTCAGTATTCACAGATGCTGCCTGACCCACGGAGTTAAGGGCCTGTCCCACCAGCATGCAACTCCATGCGATGAGCGCAACCTAACGTGGTTGCTTGAGCAGTCCGGCGTCGCGGGGCCCGTCCCACTTCGATCGCCGGAGCCGTGCGGAATTGTGCGGAGTTCGTCCCGACATCGAGCGGGGCTCCGAAAAACTGACCATGTTCAAAAATTCTGCGCGGCAACGGCTTGTCGGCTCGCAGTCGCCTCGACGCATTACACACCGTCTCGACGTCGTGCCTCCGTGAACCTATCTGTAGGTGCCTCCGTGACCCTCTCTGTGTGTGGCTCCGTGGCCCTCTTTGTGTGTGTGCCTCTGTGCCCCTCTCAGTGTGCCCCTCTCTGTCCTGGCGAACTTACCTTTAAGACTTCGCTCCAAGTTCGCCTCACTTTGCGCCGTGTTGCGCCACTCACCCGACCTCCGCGCGGCCCTCGCTGCCGGTTTGGTCGCGCTTGCCGCATGCAGGCGCATGCTGGTGGGACCGGCCCTGTACAGGGGATCACCCGACCTCCACGCGGACCCCGCTTCTAGTTTGATCGCGCTCATCGCATGGAGTCGGATGCTGGTAGGACAGGCCCTTTACGAGTATAGAAGAGAGATCGAGCGACTGTCCATATGGTGCCAGCACAATAACCTGGCCCTCAACACCAGCAAAACCAAGGAACTGATTGTGGACTTTGGAAGGAGTAGGATGGGGACCCACAGTCCTGTTTATATCAACGGGTCGATGGTTGAAAGGGTCAAGAGCTTCAAATTCCTGGGCGTGCACATCTGTGAAGATCTTTTCTGGTCCGAGAACACAGATGCAATTATTAAGAAAGCTCATCAGCGCCTCTACTTCCTGAGAAGATTACGGAGAGTTGGTCTGTCAAGGAGGACTCTCTCTAACTTCTACAGGTGTACAGTAGAGAGCTTGCTGACTGGTTGCATCGTGGCTTGGTTCGGCAACTTGAGCGCCCTGGAGAGGAAAAGACTCACAGCGCCAGAGACCCCGGTTCGATCCAGACTATGGGTGCTGACTGTACGGAGTTTGTATGTCCCCCTGTGACATGCTTGTTTTTCTCCGTGTTCTCCGGGTTTCCTCCCACCCTCCAAAGGCTTGGTAAATTTATTCCTCGTGTGGGTGGGATGGTGTCAGTGTGCGGGGATCGCTGGTCGGCGCGGACTGGGTGGGCCGAGGGCCCTGATTCTGCGCTGTATCTATAAACTAAGCTATACCACTCACATCTGGTGGTCATTTATTATACAGAGAACAACTTTGTTTTGCGTGCAATCCAGGTAATTAATACAATACATCAGTGCAATCAAACCATACGTGAGTAGAACAGGTGATTGAACCATTCAGTGTGGAAACAAGCCCTTCACACTAAAGGGCCTGTCCCACCAGCATGCAACTCTATGCGATGAGCCCGACCTAACGCGGTCGCTTGAGCCGTCCGGCGTCGCAGGGCCAGTCCCACTTCGATCGCCAGAGCCGTGCGGAATTGTGCGGAGTTCGTCCCGACATCGTGCGGGGCTCCGAAAAACTGACCATGTTCAAAAATTCCGCGCGGCAACGGCTTGTCGGCTCGCAGTCACCTCGACGCATTACACACCGTCTCGACGTCATGTCTCCGTGACCCTCTCTGTAGGTGCCTCCGTGACCCTCTATGTGTGTGGCTCCGTGGCCCTCTGTGTGTGTGCCTCTGTGCCCCTCTCTGTGTGCCCCTCTCTGTCCTGGTGAACTAACCTTAGAATTCGCTCCAAGTTCGCCTCACTTTGCGCCGCGTTGCACCACTCACCCGACCTCCGCGCGGCCCTCGCTGCTGGTTTGGTCGTGCTTGCCGCATGCAGGCGCATGCTGCTGGGAACAGCCCTGTACAGGGGATCACCCGACCTCCGCGCGGCCCCCGCTTCTAGTTTGATCGCGCTCATCGCATAGAGTTGCATGCTTGTAGGACAGGCCCTTAATTGTGTAGGAAGGAACTGCAGATGCTGGTTTAAACTGAAGACAGACACAAAAAGCTGGAGTAACTCAGCAGGACAAGCAAAACCTCCGGGGAGAAGGAATGGGTGACATTTCGGGTCCCGACCCTTCTTCTGTGATACTGCTTGTCCCACTGAGTTACTCCAGCTTTTTGTGTCTACTTTCAGACTAATTCATCCATGCTGACCAAGATGCCCCATCCAAGCTCGTTCCATTTGCCCATATCCGGCCCCAATGGCTGAGAGACTCAAAGTTGCCTTGGATCCCAATTCCAGGACCAGAGGCCCAGCAACAACCGTCCATGATCCCCACCTGCCGTGCTATAAGCTCCAGATACGATATGATATGATGCAACACAGCTTTATTTATGCCAGGCGTGAAATTGGTCCCCCAACAGCCATAAAACACAAGAAGATGCATGGAACATGAAAAATAAGAGACGAGTGAAAATTCCAGGATTTGGGGTGTGCAACGATTGGGGAGGGTGAGGCAGCGTCTCTGGAGAACATGGATAGGTGATGTTTCGGGTCAAGTCAAAGTCAAACAAACTTTATTGTCATTTAGAAATACATCGATATATGCAGTTCCAAACGAAATTCCGTTGCATTTGGCTCCCTGTGCAACACGATAAATTAACAGAAGGATACGCATGGATAAAAAGGATAAAAGGATAAATAGACAATGGTGGCAGCCCATTACATGGCATTCAGGAGTCTGATGGCTCGTGGGAAGAAGCTGTTGCAGAACCTTGATGTTCTGCTCCTTATGCTACGATATCTTTTGCCCGAGGGCAGCAGAGTGAACAGTCCGTGATGGAGATGTGTGGGGTCTTTTATAATACTGCTGGCCTTAGACACGCAACGTTTGGTTGCAATATCCCCGATTGAGGGGAGAGAGGTCCCGATGATTTTTTCCGCTGTCCTCACCACTCTCTGCACGGACTTCCAGTCGGAGGCTCTACAGTCCCCAAACCAGACCTAGATACAGCTGGTCAGAACACTCTCTATGGTGCCCCTGTAGAAAGTGGTGAGGATGGGATGGGGGAGGTGAGCACTTCTCATCCGGCACAGAAAGTGCAACCGCTGCTGCGCTCTCTTAACTGTCGGAAGCCTTCTTCAGAATGATTGTAATATAAGAGTACGGAATGGGTGGCACGGTGGCGCAACGGTAAACTCGCAGTGCCGGAGACCCGGGTTCAATCCCGACTACAGGCGCTGTCTGCACGGAGCTTGTACGTTCTCCCCGTGACCGCGTGGGTTTTCTCCGAGATTTTCGGTTTCCTCCCACACTCCGAGGATGTGCAGGTTTGTAGGTTAATTGGCTTGGTGTACGTGTAAATTGTCCCTAGTGAGTGTTGGCTTGTGATAATGTGCGGGGAACGCAAGTCGATGCAAACTCAGAGGTCCCGTATCTGCGCTGTATCTCCAAACTAAACTAAACTAAACTGAAAGGAGCAAACGCTGGGAAGAATGTGGTGGTTGGACAAAGCCTGGCATAGGAATAAGGATTCAGCCTTGCCCAACCTCCCCCTATAGCTCAGGGCCTCAATCCTGGTGACATCCTCATCAGAGATAGATAGACCTTCGAGATAGACATAGTGGATAGTGGTTGCCCCTGTACACTCGAGGAATCACCAGACTCTCTCTACATTCAACCATCCTTAAAGATCATTCCTGACAAGGATCAAATGCAAAGGCCAGTGTCTGCTCAGGCAGCAGTGGACATTCATTTTATCTTGGAAACCTGCAGGTAGATACACATAATCCACAGACAAAGGATTTCCAAAACAAAATGATATCAAAATATATAGTGGGAGAGTCTAGGACCAGAGGGTGCAGCCTCAGAATAAAGGTGAATGGTGGAGTAGACCCGATGGGCCGAATGGCCTAATTCTACCGCCATGACTCATGAACTTATGAAAATAGCTTCACCTCATGGGTACAAAAAATAATTCCGACCAACTTGTTGCATAAAAATGAGAATTCTCTTTTCCCCCCCAAAACCTCTACATTAGGGACTCTTTTAACTTCTATGCCTCATTTTATGGCTGGATTTGTTTGGTTTACACAATCAGTCTTTGCCTTGGCATACAGTGCGTATGAGTCAAAATTAAAGTATTCAGCGCCACAGCAGACCGTGGAGCAGCACTGAGCAGGAGAAGTGAGAATGTACCATCCCTCATCAATTACATCCATCCAAGAAGTTCATATTATCCACAGGAATATTCCAATGGAACAAAATGAGGCCTTTCCATTGCAAGTAACATTCTATTTATAACATGGCAGAAAGTGAGAGAGGGAGGGAGAGAGAGAGAGAGAGAGAGAGAGAGAGAGACAGAGACAGAGAGACAGAGAGAGAGAGAGAGTTCCCCTCCTTCGGGCCTACGTCCGTGCACGTGTGTCCCTGGAGAGGGAACACGCGGTGTCCACGGGGACTCTGGAGGCCTTCCGTCAACGCTGGTCACCGCGTGGGGATGAGAGTATTGTAAACAATGAATGTACTGTTGTACTACAATGATTTGTTTGTTATAGTGTTATTTTTGATTATGTTTTGATGTGTTGCATTATATGATTGTGTTGAATAAAGTTTTTGGAAAAGGAAAAAAAAAAAGAGGAGAGGGAGAGGGAGGGAGAGAGGGTGAGAGAGGGGAGAGGGAATGGGAGAGTGAGAGAGAGAGAGGGAATGGGAGAGAGGGAGTGAGGGATGGAGAGAGAATGGGAGAGGGAGAGAGAGAGAGAGAGAGAGAGGGAGAGGGTGGGAGTGACAGAGAGGAGAGGGAATGGGAGAGAGGGAGTGAGGGAAGGAGAGAGGGTGAGAGGGTGAGGGAAGGAGAGAGAATGGGAGAGAGGGAGAGAGAGAGAGAGAGAGAGAGAGAGAGAGAGGAACCAGTGCCTTCCTGCATGAAAGTTAACAGGATGTGGGCCAATCGGAGCACCTACAGTCAGTTTTGATGCCAGAACTCATTCCAAGTGTTATGGCAAAGCTAAGTGTTATATACAGGACCTTCTTTTAAGTGGTTCCAAATGAACATGGAGTGAAAGACATTACAACAAATTGAACACTGTTTTCACTAACCAGGGTCTCGTTACGTCACCCTGTGGGTTTTAACAAACAAGAGCGTGTATGTACTGTATCAAATAAATGTGTGGAGCATGGAAGCCAATCAATACAAGCACGTGCTAATGTCCCAGGGTTGGAAATTTGACTTTTCAATTTACAATGTCTGTGATTAATGAGGATCGAGTTGAGAGGTTAGATCATACTTTGCAGTGTGTGTGTGTGTGTGTGTGTGTGTGTGTTTATAAATGTTCGATCTGTATCATTTTTCCAGTTGAACACACAAATGGAAATGCAACAATCCAGTAATGTTGGCAAGATCTAGTGTCGGCTTTTGCAGGCCCATGTGTGAGGTTGTCTCAGTTGGCTCATCGACTCAAGCGAATCCCCCCATGACGCATTAGAAAAGGAGGCTCCTTTCCCAGATATAAAGGCAAGCTTCGGAAAGCCATTTTGAACTGAAATTGAAGCCATGTGGAAAGTGATCTAGAAAACACTTTTTTTAATAGTCAGTGTGGAAACAGGCCCTTCTACTGAACTTGCCCACACCAGCCAACATGTCCCAGGTACACTAGTCCCACCTGCCAGCATTTGGTCCATATACCTCCAAACCTATCCTATCCATGTACCTATCTAACTGCTACTTATTAAATGTTGTGATAGTCCCAGCCTCAACTACCTCCTCTGGCAGCTCGTTCCACACACCCACCATCCTTTTGTGTGTAAAAGTTACCACTCAGATTCATAGAAACATAGAAAGATAGAAAAATAGGTGCAGGAGTAGGCCATTCGGCCCTTCGAGCCTGCACCGCCATTCAATGTGATCATGGCTGATCATCCAACTCAGTATCCCGTACCTGCCTTCTCTCCACACCCCCTGATCCCTTTAGCCACAAGTGCCACATTTAACGCCCTCTTAAATATAGCCAATGAACTGGCCTCAACTACCTTCTGTGGTAGAGAATTCCAGAGACTCACCACTCTCTGTGTAAAGAATGTTTTCCTCATCTCAGTCCTAAAGGAATACCCCCTTATCCTTAGACTGTGACCCCTTGTTCTGGACTCCCCCAACATCGGGAACAATCTTCCAGCATCTAGCTTGTCCAACCCCTTAAGAATTTTGTAAGTTTCTATAAGATCCCCCCTCAATCTTCTAAATTCCAGCGAGTACAAGCCGAGTCTATCCAATCTTTCCTCATATGAAGGTCCTGACATCCCAGGAATCAGTCTGGTTCCTATTAAATCTTTTCCCCTTCACCTTAAACCGATGTCCCCTGGTCTTCGATTCACCTACTCTGGACAAGACTCTGTGGATCTATCCGATCTATACATCTCATGATTTTATACACCTCTATAAGATCACCCCTCATCCTCCTGCGCTCTAAGGTATAGAGTCCCAGCCTACTCAACCTTGTGCAGTATATAAAGAGAGGTAATTTATACCTCTCTCAGCTGAAACTATATTCCTGCAGTTGAGTTTAGAGCTACAGCGTGGAAACAGGTTCTTCGACCTACCGAGTCCGTGCCGACCAGTGAATCCTGCACATTAACACACACTAGGGACAATTTTTCCATTTTATACTAATCCAATTAACATACAAACCTGTACGTCTTTGGAGTGCGGGAGGAAACCGAAGATCCCGGAGAAACCCCACGCAGGTCACGGGGAGAATGTACAAACTCCGTACAGACAGCACCCGCAGCCAGGATCGAACCTGGGTCTCTGGCGCTGCAAGGGAACAACTCTACCGCTGCTCCCGCTTGCCGCCACGTTGAAGCAGCTGAGAAAGGAAGCTGTTATTATGCAAAGGTTGTGAGTGATTATCAACTGGCCCAGAACTGACATCAGAAAGAAAACTGGAATTGTACCGACGTTCTTCCCAAATGGCTTACAAACTCACAAATCATTTGCTTCCTCCAGCAGAATATTACTGCAATAATTCTCCGGCTGAGCCGTGCCAATGTTGAAACTCTACCTCTGTGGATTGTGGTTGGTGTGGATGATGAGATGTCCACATCGACCATGCATGGAATGATGTCATTCCCCGCCCCCTTGCACCTCCAGCGGGTGTTCAGCTCAAAAACATTCCTGCCATTGCATGCCCTTGGGACAATAGGTCGGAGGGCAGGCAGTGTAAAGAAAGCAGGGACTCTGCAGAATGACTTGGACGGGTTGGGAGAGTGGGCAGGGAAGTGGCAGATGGAATACAGTGTAGCAAAGTGTGGAGTCGTGCATTTTGATAGTAGGAATAAAAGTGTAGACTATATTCTAAATGGGGAGAGAATCCACAAAATCGGAGGTGCAAATGAACTTGGGAGCGCTGGTGCAGGATTCCCAAAAGGTTAAGCTGTCAGTTGAATCCGTAGTAAAGAGAGCAAACCAAATGCTAGCATTTATTTCAAGAGGACTAGAATACAAAAACAGGGATGTAATGTTGGGGCTTTGCAGTATATAAGGCACTGGTCAGACCAAAATTGGAGCATTTTGAGCAGTTTTGGGCCCCGTATCTGAGGAAGGATGTGCTGGCGTTGGAGAGGGCCCAGACGAGGTTTACAAGAATGAACCCGGCGATGATTGGGTTAACACATGATGAGCGTTTGACGGCACTGGGCCTGTACTCACTGGAGTTTAGAAGAAAAAGTGGGGGACCTCATTGAAACTTACCGAAGAGTGAAAGGCTTGGATAGTGTGGACGTGGAGAGGATGTTTCCACTAGTGGGAGAGTCTGGGACCAGAGCCCTTAGCCTCGGAATAAAAAGGACACGCCTTTAGTAGGTATTTTACAAAACTTATCTTGAGCAGCGCTGCAGTTCTGCCGCTCCCCGTGTGCGCGACTTTGGCGCCTTTCAAAGGGGGGCGGGCTTAAAGTGCCGTTTTTCCACAGGCAGGAAAAATCGATCAATGTCGGGCGATTTCGTTGCGGAAGAAAAATCGCTCCGACATTTCATGAATGAAGATATTTTTAAATTACTCTAAATTATTTATTAACTAGAGTAATTTAAAAATTACCTTCAAAAGCCGTGAGCGCCGACAACCAGAAGGATTTTGTGTAGGGGAGAAAAAAAGGTAAATAGTTTATTTTTATATTAAAAGTTGGTTTTTATGGAGGCTTTAATAACATTTTCATGTTGCAAAATGGGGTCCAAAAAAATTTATGGACAAACCGTATTTCTCATACCAACTTCACTGCAAACCGCAACGTTCCAATCCACCGCATTCCACTAAAACCCACTTGCTAGTTGATTTAAATGGCCATTAATTTACAGGAATTAAACACTAAATTCCTTCCTTTTGGCCTAGAAATTCATGAAAATGAGATTTAAAAATTATGTTATATTGTGGATTATTGTGTGAATGTTATTTGGACACTTAGGCAATTTAAAAAAAGTTTATCTTTTCTTGACAAATGGATAGATGTTTAGATCTACTCATAGAATTTTGTAATTAGCTACAATTAGATAACTAACCAATTATATGCTTTAATTGCAGATCATCCAAGTAAGATTGTTTCATATTTGTTGCTTCAATCTATAATAACTGAAATTTTCATTGAGTTCTCTTGATTTTTAAGAAAGTTATGGGCTTTTAACTGTTCCAGATCACAGCTTTTGAGGTAAGTCAATTGAAAGGCAATGGGGAACAAGATGCTAATTTCCGAGTATGAAAATGGCCATAACTTTCTTAATACTGAAGATATGAAAGTGAATTAGGTGTCAAATTAAACTTCTTTTTATGCTTTACCTGATGGGATAAATTGCAGACTTGATTTTTAAAATCTCAAAATTTTGTAACATTGCTACCTTTAGAAAGGAGATGAGAAGGAATTTATTTATTCAGGGGGTGGTGAATCTGTGGAATTCATTGCCACAAAGGGCGGTGGAGGCATCAATGGATATTGTTCAAGGTGATAGATAGTTAGATTCTTGATTAGTACGGGTGTCAGGGGTTTGAGAAGAAGGCAGGAGAATGGGGTTATGAGGGAGAGATAGATCAGCCATGACTGAATTAAATTTGATGGGCCAAATAACCTAATTCTGCTGCTACAATTTATGAACCTATGATCTTACGAATGAGCTGCAGATGCTGGTTTACACCGAAGAGACACAAAACGGTGGAGTAACTCAACAGGAAAGTCGGCATCTCTGGAGAGAAGGAATCGGTCGAGATCCTTCTTCAGACTGAGTGTCAGGGGAAAAGGAAATTAGAGATGTGAAGGGTTACAAAGAACAAATGAATGGGAGATGTGCAAAAGAAAATCAAAGGCAGCAATGATGATCAGTGTTCTGGTGCCAAGCCAAGCAGGGAACACTGTGTAGGTGCCATTGCTATTCCATTATGTGCTATTGTTGTCACAGTTATTATTCCCACATGTGCCAAGATACACTGAAGAGCTTTCTTTGAGTGCTCTCCAGTCAAATTATACTATATGTGAATACCATCGAGCCATACACAAATGCCACAGATAGTGTGAAGAGAACAATACCAGATTCAGAATATAGTGTAAAGGGGCCTGTCCCACTTTCATGACCTAATTCACAACCTTTTTTGCTCGTGGACATTTTTCATCATGCTAGAAAAACGCCCCGACCTACTTGATGCCACAAGTACCTACAACTAGCATCACGGCCTGCTACGACCTACCTACGACCTCGTGACAACCATGCTGCGAGTATGAGTCAAGGGCAAACTCGGCAGAGGTCGTGAATTAGGTTGTGAAAGTGGGACAGGTCCTTTACAGCAAAGAAGTCCAATGTCCACGCTGAAGTAGGTTGGAAGATCGGGACAACACTTTGGTTTACACTCTACTTATGCGCCCCACCCTGACCATAGTACTGCACCCCTTCAGCCCTCTGACCCCACCAGTCCTCCCATCCCCATCTCTCCAATCATCCCATATCCTCGCTGTTCAATAAAGTGTGGAGATGTTTGCAAGGCTGTACAGCATTGCCTTGGGCCTCACCCACTGCTTAAGGGCCTGTCCCACCAGCATGCAACTCCATGTGATGAGCGCGACCTAACGTGGTCGCTTGGGCCGTCCGGCGTCGTGGGGCCGGTCCCACTTCGATCGCCGGAGCCGTGCGGAATTGTGCGGAGTTCGTCCCGACATTGCGCGGGGCTCCGAAAAACTGACTATGTTCAAAAATTCCGCGCGGCAACGGCTTGTCGGCTTGCAGTCGCCTCGACGCATTACACACCATCTCGACGTCGTGCCTCTGTGACCCTCTCTGTAGGTGCCTCCGTGACCCTCTCTGTGTGTCCCTCTCTGTCCTGGCGAACTTACCTTTAAGACTTTGCTCCAAGTTCGCCTCACTTTGCGCCGCGTTGCGCCACATTGCGCCACTCACCCGACCTCCGCGCGGCCCCCGCTGCCGGTTTGGTCGCACTCACCGCATGGAATCGCATGCTGGTGGGACAGGCCCTTTAGAGTTTAGAAGGATGAGGAGACCTCATGGAAACTTACCGAATAGTGAAATGCCTGGATAGAGTGGACGTGGGAAGGATATTTCCACTAGTGGGAGAGTCTAGGACCAGAGGTCATAGCCTCAGAATAAAAGGACGTACCTTTAGAAAGGAGTTGAGGAGGAATTGATTTAGAAGAGGGTGGTGAATCTGTGGAATTCCTTGCCACAGAAGGTTGTGGAGGCAACGTCAATGGACATTTTTAAGGTGGAGATGGATTCTTGATTAGCATTGGTGTCAGAGGTTATGGGAAGAAGGCAGGAGATTGGGGTTAGGAGGGAGCAATTGATCAGTCATGGTTGAATGGGGGTATAGACTTGATGGGCTAAATGGCCTACGTCTGCTCCTATCACTTATGGACTGTTGGTTTATGGGGTAGAATGCATGAGCAAAAGGTCCCGGTGAGCCGCGGCCAGACCACGGCAGCAGTCCCGGTGAGCCTGCCGTGGAACCGGGAGAGGGAAGGCGCCGAGCCCGGCCCCTGCTCATCCCCGTAGACCAGGACTGGAGTGGAGGTGGGACTGGAGTGGAGTGGGACTGGACTGGAGTGGAGGTGGAGGGAGTCCGCGATGGCAGTGAATTGAATTGAATTGAATTGAATACTTTAGTGTCACATGTGACCAGTCACAGTGAAATTCTTTGCTTGCGTACCCAAGGTATGCAAATAGAGGCCACATAAAGGGCACTGATGAACTTACAATGTGTCCCGCGCCAGGTTCTCCTTTGTTCTCCCCCCAACCCTCCCCCATTCCCCTCCCCCCTTGCCCGGTCCTCCTTGGGGTGCAACCTCGACCGATCGACGGTGGACAAGGGACACTGGGAAGAACCGAGGGGGGGGGGGTCATACTTTGCGCCCCCTCAAGGTTGGCTGTGGGAGGCGCCCCTGGGGCATGAAGGCTGAAGGTGGCCGGGCGAGCAGAGGGATGGCGGTTCACGGGATGAGTGGAATGTTTAGCGATGGCTGCAATAGGCCTTTGTGACTGTTAACCATATAACCATATAACGAGTCCTATATAACCATATAACCATTCGGGTCTGAAGAAGGGTCTCGACCCGAAACGTCGCCTACCTCCTTCGCTCCTTAGATGCTGCTGCACCCGCTGAGTTTCCCCAGCTTTTTGTGTAACCAACCATATAACCATATAACCATATAACAATTACAGCACGGAAACAGGATTTCCCGGCCCTTCCAGTCCATGCCGACCATTTATTTTCCCCTAGTCCCATCTTCCTGCACTCAGACCATACCCCTCCATTCCCTTCCCGTCCATATACCCATCCACTTTACTTTTAAATGTTAAAATCGATCCTGCCTCCACCACTTCTGCTGGAAGATCATTCCACACAGCCACCACTCTATGAGTAAAGAAGTTCCCCCTCATGTTACCCCTGAACTTCTGTCCCTTAATTCTCATGTCATGCCCTCTTGTTTGAATCTTCCCTACCCTCAATGGGAAAAGCTTACCCACGTCAACTCTGTCTATCCCTTTCATCATTTTAAAGACCTCAATCAAGTCCCCCCTTAACCTTCTGCGCTCCAAAGAATAAAGACCTAACTTGTTCAACCTTTCTCTGCAACTTAGTTGCTGGAACCCAGGCAACATTCTAGTAGATCTCCTCTGTACTCTCTCTATTTTGTTGACATCCTTCCTATAATTAGGCGACCAAAATTGTACACCATACTCCAGAATTGGTCTCACCAATGCCTTGTACAATTTTAACATTACTTCCCTACTCCTATATTCAATGCTCTGATTTATAAAGGCCAGCACACCAAAAGCTTTCTTTACCACCCTGGCACCAAAGGCTGGCGTCTATTCAATGTGGACTCAGCGGCCGGTTTCTAGGCATTATGTACCTAACCAAGAATTGTACTATGTATGAGAATAATCTCACAGATCTGACTGTAAGAAATAACTTTCACTGCACCTTGGTACAAATGATTCAAAAGGAACCATCGACCTGTTGAAACATTGGGCATTGTTACAGGAGGAAACTGAGACTGAAGCTTGACCGGCCCAAGGGGGGATAGCAGGGCCAGTAAGAGGCTAAGGCAAAGAGTAGTGGATCATTGAGACATACAGTGTGGAAACTGTCCATTCAGCCTAACTTGCCCACACCGCCAACATGTCCCATCTACACTATTCCCACCTCCCTGCTTTTGGCCCTTATCCCTTTTATCCTGTCCTATCCATGCACCTGTCTAAATGTTTTGTAAATTTTGAAATCATCCCTGCCCCAATTACCTCCTCCGGCAGCTTGTTCCATACATCCACCATCCCTTCAATGAAAAGGTTTACCCTCAGGAGCCTATTAAATCTTTGCCCCCGTCACCTTAAACCTATGTTCTCTGGTTCTCGATTCCCCTATTCTGGGTAAGAGACACTGTGCACCTTAAACCCATGAGCTATTCCTCTCATGATTTTGTACACCTCTATAAGATCACCCCTCATCCTCCTGTGCACCGAGGAATAGTCCTAGCCTGCTCAACGTCTCCCTATAGCTCAGGGCCTCGAGTCCAGGCAACATCATCGTAACTCTGAAGGATCTGAAGGAGGGTCTCGACCCGAAACGTCGCCTATCTCCTTCGCTCCTTAGATGCCGCTGCACCCGCTGAGTTTCTCCAGCCTTTTGTGTACCCTCATCGTAACTCTTCTCAGCACCGTTTCCAGCTTTGTTCCTGGGCATCTATCCTGTTGCACAGTGCCCCAAACTGCACACAATACTCAAAATGCAGCCACACCATCTTATACAACTGCATCATGACCTCCCACCTTCTAGACTCAATACTCTGACTGATGAAGGACAATGTGCCAAAAGCCTTTCTGACCATTCCATCTCCCTGTGATGCCACTTTCAACTAATTATAGACTTGCATCCCTAACTCCCCCTGCCCCACAACACTGCTCAGAGCCCTATCGTTCACTGTTGTGGTTCCTGCCCATGTTAGTGCTCTCAAAATAAGACTTTTTGACCACCCTGTTGGATCCTGAAGGAGCAGAGGGGGGTTGATTGGGCTGAGGAAGGCATTCCCGAGAGTAGGGCCAAAGCCAGTGTGACCAAACCTCTCCAGCACACAGAGACCTGGGTCACAGGGAGAGAGTGGCGTGAGGTGTGAATGTGGATTTACATTCAGGAGCCTGCTATCCCATTGCTCTCTGACAGATGCAGGCTGCAAAGAGCGAAGATGAAGTCAACTCTCTTGGCGTATTCTAGGGCAGCGCGGTGGCGCAGCGGTAGAGTTGGCGCCTTACAGCGCCAGAGTACCTGACTACGGGTGCTGTCTGCAACGAGTTTGCGCATTCTCCCTGTAACCACATGGGTTTTCACCGGGGGCTCCGATCTCCTCCCACACTCCAAATACGTACGCATTTGTAAGTTAATTGGCTTCAGTAAATTGTAAATTGTCCCTAGTGTGTGTGGGAAAGAGAGCTAGTGTACGGGGTGATCACTGTTTGGTGCAGACTCAGTGGGCTTAAGGGCCTGTTTCTATTCTGTATCTTTAAGCCTAAAGGCTACAGTTTGGCAGTACAGGTTCACTTTCCAACAAGTTCAAGTTCAAGTTCGTTCAAGTGAGTTTATTGTCATGTGTCCCTGATAGGACAATTAATTCTTGCTTTGCTTCAGCACAACAGAACATAGTAGGCATTGACTACAGAACAGATCAGTGTGTCCATATACCATTATATAAATATATACACACATGAATAAATAAGTGCAAATAACAGATAATGGGCTAATAATAACCATAACCATATAACCATATAACAATTACAGCACGGAAACAGGCCTTCTCGGCCCTTCCAGTCCGTGCCGACCATTTATTTTCCCCTAGTCCCATCTACCTGCACTCAGACCACACCCCTCCATTCCCTTCCCGTCCATATACCTATCCACTTTATTTTTAAATGTTAAAATCGATCCTGCCTCCACCACTTCTGCTGGAAGATTATTCCACACAGCCACCGCTCTGAGTAAAGAAGTTCCCCCCATGTTACCCCTAAACTTCTGTCCCTTAATTCTCATGTCATGCCCTCTTGTTTGAATCTTCCCTACCCTCAATGGGAAAAGCTTATCCACGTCAACTCTGTCTATCCCTTTCATCATTTTAAAGACCTCAATCAAGTCCCCCCTTAACCTTCTGCGCTCCAAAGAATAAAGACCTAACGTGTTCAACCTTTCTCTGTAACTTAGTTGCTGGAACCCAGGCAATATTCTAGTAAATCTCCTCTGTACTCTCTCTATTTTGTTGACATCCTTCCTATAATTAGGCAACCAAAATTGTACACCATACTCCATATTTTGTCCGAGCCAAGTTTAATAGCCTGATGGCTGTGGGGAAGCAGCTATTCCTGAACCTGGTTGTTGCAGTCTTCAGGCTCCTGTACCAACTGATGATCCTTCCACCCCCCCACCCTCCCCCCCCCTACAATCAGGACAAAATCACACAAACCCAAGAATTATCCACACATTGAATCATCTCAGCTTGCAGTCTGCTTACACTAGGGGGTGTAATATTAACCTTGCTATCCCACGCCAATGTTTCGGCACCTCCAACGCCCAGGAAGAAAGTAGACAACAGAGAGTGGTAGCCGGTGCCCAGTACACCACGGGCACTGACCTCCCCATGGAAGTGATCCACAGGAGATGCTGCCTTATTATCAGAGACCCACGCCACCATGGCCATGCTCTCATTTCACTCCTACCATTAGGACGACAGCACAGGAGCCTAAAAACCATGACCACCAGGTTCTTCTCAGCAACCGTTAGGTTGAACATGAGACAACACTAACCTCAGACTATCTTTGATCGGACTTTACTGGAATTTATCCTGCACTAACTGCTATTAACGTTATCCCTTTATCATGTGTCTGTACACTGTGAATGACTCGAATGTAACCAAGTATTTTCTTTCCACTGACTGGTTAGCACGCTACAAAAGCTTGGGACACATTGTAGATCAGTCAGTACTAGTTGTTACACATGTTTATATACGTGCCAATAAACTACACTCAACACAAATGTTTGTGTCTGGAGTTTGGTTTTGGTACTATTGTACCTGGTATTATAGTTATTAAATAATTGTATTTCTGATTAATGTATATTTACCTGCGTGCCATTGCCTTTTACCGGGCGGTGAAGCTGCAGGAAGTAAAAATGTCATTGTCGGTACATAAGATAATTATACACAAATGACTGAGGCAAGACTGAGGTGTCCTGATATGTTGATGACCCATTGTAAAGGCAGCCAGACAACCTTAGTTTTAATTTTTAGTTTAGTTTAAGGAGACTGCAAAAAAAGATCTGGACTAAACATGAGCAAATACAATCAGTGTACATGAGATAAAAGGCCGGCATGGACCTGCTGGGCCGAAGGGCCTGTTTCCATGCTGCACAGCCCCGTGACTCTAAAGGGTGCCACGAATAGCAAGCAAAACCATGACCCCTGCAGATTCTCACATCAATGCATTGTCTTCTGCCTCCAAGAGGCACCTCAAAGTCAGGGACTCACCGTGAGCAGAGATGCAGCCGAGCAGCAGAACACGATGAGACTCTAGACACAAAATGCTCACCCATTCCTTCTCTCCAGAGACACTGCCTGTCCCGCTGAGTTGCACCAGAATTTTGTGTCTAGCTTCGATTTAACCCAAAATCTGCAGTTCTTCCCTACGCAATGAGAATATGCTGATTATCACCCTGTGGCCTGGTGTGATCAATGTCATCACCCTGTTCTCCACATGCCATTAAACCTCTAGAGATCCGTAAGTTGACTTGGAGATGTTCTTGAAAATGTTCACTCCCAAAGATATAATAAAAAAAGTAAAGTAAAGTATCCTTTATTGTCACTCAGGCCTTTCGGTCTGAACAAAATTTTGTTGCCTTGCAGTCTTACATATAATAAAAAACAAAACTCACAATAAACACACATTTAACATCCACCACAGTGAGTTCACCAGGCACCTCCTCACTGTGGTGGAAGGCAAAAGTCTTAAAGTCTTTGGCTTCTTCCCTCCTTGATCTCCCTCTGCGCTGAGGCGATCCAGGCCTCCGATGTTATCGTCCACTAGGCCCGCGGCCCAGCCTCCGCCACCACCGTCACCGGAACGCTGGAACACCGCCACAGCTCTGAAGCCGGGCCGCCACCGCCGCTGGAAGCAGGAACGCCACCACAGCTCTGAGGCCATTAGGCCTCAGCACAGACGGAGACAGTGACGGGGGACATGACAAGAGAAGTCGCATCGCCCCGAAGGGAGAGACTAAAACCATCTTTCTCCCCCCCCCCCCCCCCCCCACATACACAGCCTAATAAACCAAAATTCTAACTAAAACAAACACAAGAAGACAAAAAGAAAATAAAGTACAGACGGACTGCAGGTGAGCCGCAGCTGTCACTTCCGGACAGATGTACAGGTTTGTAGATTGGCTTGGTATAATTGTAAATTGTCCCTAGTGTGTGTGGGATAGTGCTAGTGTGCGGGGATCGCTGGTTGGCGCGGACTCAGTGGGCCGGAGGGCCTGTTTCCGTGCTGTATTTCGAACCTAAAAGAACATATAAAAAGGATGTAACTTTAGAAAGGAGATGAGGAGGTGAATCTGTGGAATTCATTGCCACGGACGGCTGTGGAGGCCAAGTCAATGGGTACTTTTTAAGGTGGAGATTGACAGTTTGTTGATTAGTGTGGGTGACAGGGGTTATGGGGAGAAGGCAGGAGAATGGGGTTGAGAGGGAGAGATAGATCAGCCGTGATTGAATGGCAGAGTAGACTCGATGGACCGATGATATGGTGCTGTATTGTCATGTGTACTGAGGTACAGTGAAATTCATTGCTGTATACATTCCAGTACGTATCACTATCCATAAGCACATAGATGCATCTTAGATAAGCATCTCAGATACAGTACAAGTGTATAGCAGTAGTATGTTTCTATTAGAGCTCTAGGGGCTGGTGGAATCAAGGGATATGGGGAGAAGGCAGGCACGGGTTATTGATAGGGGAGGATCACCCATGATCACAATGAATGGCGGTGCTGGATCGAAGGGCTGAATGGCCTCCTCCTGCACCTATTTTCAATGTTTCTATGTTACTATTACACTGAGACAGTCTACAGAGTCACCATTTCCAAGTCCCAGTTGTTGTAAGTGCAGGGATCTCGACCTGACCGTGAAGGCCCGTTGTCATGGCGGCGCTGCAGGGTCGCATTTAATGACTTATGAAGTAATCTCAGAGCTGATTCTCCTGTGCGGTTGTCCTAGAACGGGAACTATCCCCTTCAACACTGCACCCCCGCACATCACTCGCAAACAGCCCCCACTTAATGCAGCCAGTTATCGACTGGCTGTCCCTTATCCTCCTGCATTAACACCACACGTGTCTGGGAAGAAATCTGCAGACTGGATGCCAAGCCAAACAGTGCAGCGCTAGAAGTTTGAATCTAAGTTCAGCCATAAATCAGTGCTTGGCCGGTCATAATCCTCTCAAGTTACAGCGTTTATTTATTAGGTGGAGGACCAGAAAGTGAAGAGAAATGGAACGTTAGTTGCCAAGTATGTTTCCCCTAAGTGCACAGTTGCTGTAAGATTGTTGGGACGAGCTAACGCCGTGCTTCTGGGAGCTGCCCAAGTAATTGTGTGTCCTGGTCAAAAAGTATATCCGTGTGCTTTAGCACCTCTGAATGCGGCCAGCAAAACTCTGACCTGCCGTGAATAGCTGGCCTCCCTGTAAATCCCTGGGTTAGCATTCCACGTTCAAACCCTGACAGCAAATGGGTCCCCTGCTGAAACACAGTGTTGACAGTTTCGGCTTCTCGACTCTTTCTTCAACTTCATTGCTGCAATTAGATTTCCTCGCATCCTGCGGGAGTGCAAGGGGGCTGCTCTAATGAAGTCATGAACCGGGCAGGTAAAGCCAAGCCACCGCTTACACTAGCTCCGTGGTATCATTACTGCTGTGGGAGCAGGGCCCGCTGGTGTGAGGGAGGTGCGGAGAGTGAAGGGAGGGGGTGGGGTGGGGGCGGGGGGGGGGGGGGGGGGAAGGACACCGATTACATGGAAAAGTGAGGGATTCTGCAGTTAGTATCTTTGGAAAAGAGCATTAAGAGTTCATAAGTGTTAGGAGCAAAATTAGGACATTCAACCCATCTAGCCCACAGCCATTCAATCATGGCTGATCTATCGCTCCCTCCCAACCCCATTCTCCTCGCACAGCATTCGACTGCCCGCCCCTTTTCCGGGGTTACGTCCGTGCTTGCGTGTTCCTGGGGAGGTAACACGCGGTGGCTTTCCATGAACGCTGGTCACCGCAGGAGGTCGAATGTATTATTGATAAAAATGTTAATATTTTAATTTGATAACTTTCTTTGTAAAATGCCAATATAGACATTCTCTGGTCGTGTTACTACTTTGTATTTGTTTGTTCTGAATAAAAGCATTTTGTAATAATAATTAAAAAATAATAAAAAATAAATTAAAAAAAAACCAACCCCATTCTCCTGCCTTCTCCCCATAACCCCTGACGCCCGCGCTAATCGGGAATCTATTTCTGCCTTAAACATAACCATTGACTTGGCCTCCACAAACTTCTGTGGCAATGAGTTCCACACATTCACCACCCTCTGACCCAAATTTCCAGCAGCTTGTAGTCGCTGGAATTTAGAAGACTGAGGGGGGATCTTATAGAAACTTACAAAATTCTTAAGGGGTTGGACAAGCTAGATGCTGGAAGATTGTTCCCGATGTTGGGGGAGTCCAGAACAAGGGGTCACAGTCTAAGGATAAGGGGGAATTCCTTTAGGACCGAGATGAGGAAAACATTCTTTACACAGAGAGTGGTGAGTCTCTGGAATTCTCTGCCACAGGAAGTAGTTGAGGCCAGTTCATTGGCTATATTTAAGAGGGCGTTAGATGTGGCACTTGTGGCTAAAGGGATCAGGGGGTATGGAGAGAAGGCAGGTACGGGATACTGAGTTGGATGATCAGCCATGATCACATTGAATGGCGGTGCAGGCTCGAAGGGCCGAATGGCCTACTCCTGCACCTATTTTTCTATGTTTCTAAATCTCTCCGCTTCTCATTCCTAAAGGAAAGTCCTTTATTTCTGAGGCTGCGACCTCTGGTCCTAGACTCCTCCACTAGTGTCAGCATCCTCTCCACATCCACTCTGTCCAGGTCTTTCACTATTCGGTAAGTTTCAATGAGGTCTCCTTCTAAACTCCTGCGAGTACAGGCCCAGTGCCATCACATTTTGGAGAAATGTTAGGGAAATATTTCTGCACACAGGGAGCAACCATTTGGAATACATTTCTCCAGCCTTCACTTGATGTGACAGTCAGTTTTTCCTTTTAAACCTGCGACTGGGAGAGGGGGCGCTGTCCTGTACGGCTGCCAGTCCTGCAGCTGTCCGTTTTTTCACTTCTTTTCTTTATTTTTAGTACGTTAAAAGTGTTAGTTGGGGGTCTAATCTTTTTATGTGTGGGGGGTGGTGGGGGGGAAGGGGGAAACTGCTTTCTCCAGTCCCTACCTGGTTGGATCGGCGGCTTTCCTCGAGCAGCAACTTCGACCCGTCCTCGCGGCCTACCAGCGGGGTCTGGAGCGCCATTTTCCTGAGGGGACCTGGCCGGAACCTTGGCTTCGGAGGCGACGCAGCGCTGGAGCGCTGGAGCGCTATCGGGGAGCGGAGCGGGCGATGCCTTGCCTGGGTCGCCGCGCTGGAACTCCAGTATGCTGCGACCGCCGGGAAAATCATCGGCTGAGAGGGTCTACCGACGCTGGAGTACCAGCACCCGGTGAGAACAGCCGGGAACATCGGGCCTCTGCAGCGGCGACTGTGGAGGCCTCAATAGGCCTGACTACTTTGGGCGGACATGGGGATGAGGACTGGACTTTGTACCTTCCCCCACAGTGGGAACCATTGAGGGGGGATGTTTTTATGTTTAAATGTTAAATTTCTTTAATGCTATGTTGTATTTTTATTAGTGTGCTGCAAGGACATCTGAATCTCCCCTGAATAAGGGGATTAATAAAGTATTTGTTATGTTATGTTATGTTATGTTATGTTATATTTGCTCCGAAAAGTGGGCTGGGTTTGACCAGTGAAGTGACCTCCTTAGTCCCTGCGCCAATAGGCAAAAGCCCCCCATTGCTGAAAATATAGAAACATAGAAATTAGGTGCAGGAGTAGGCCATTCGGCCCTTCGAGCCTGCACCGCCATTCAATATGATCATGGCTGATCATCCAACTCAGTATCCCGTACCTGCCTTCTCTCCATGCCCTCTGATCCTCTTAGCCACAAGGGCCACATCTAACTCCCTCTTAAATATAGCCAATGAACTGGCCTCAACTACCTTCTGTGGCAGAGAGTTCCAGAGGCCCACCACTCTCTGTGTGAAAAAAATCCTTCTCATCTCGGTCCTAAAGGATTTCCCCCTTATCCTTAAGCTGTGACCCCTTGTCCTGGACTCCCCAACATTGGGAACAATCTTTCTGCATCTAGCCTGTCCAACACCTTAAGAATTTTGTAAGTTTCTATAAGATCCCCTGTAAAATGTAAAATATAAACAGAAAGTGCAGCCCAGGCAGTATCCGCCTTGAGACAAACAGTGTTAATCTTTCACATCAATGAGCTTTTATCTATAGGGCCGAAGATGTCCTGGTTGAGTTGCTCCTGGGCCTGGCCAGGCTGGCCATCCGTGAGTCACGGCGTCAGGTGGAAGAGGGGTTTCGTCCGCGCCCGGGTGGTGTTAGAGAGGGACTATGCACTGTCCAGCAGCATCTAAGGAACGAAGGAGATAGGCGACGTTTCTGGTCGACACCCTTATTCAGACGGATTGGCATATAGTTGTATATTAGTTTATTTAGTTTGTTTTGTAATATGGTGGTGGGTTGCATTTTGATTTTTTTTTTATCGTACTCTAAATATTATTGTGAATAATTGATTAAATAATTTTCAATTAAAAAAATGAGCTATTATCAAACATGATATCAAAGGCAGACAAAAGTGCTGGAGAAACTGAGCGGGTGAGTTTCTCCAGCACTTTTGTCCACCTTCGATTTTCCAGCGTCTGCAATTCCTTCTTGAACATGATATTAAATATGCTTTTTCATAAGTTCATAAGTGATAGGTGCAGAATCAGGCCATTCGGCCTATCACGTCTGCTCCGCCATTCTATCTCTCCCTCCTAACCCAATTCTCCTGCCTTTTAGTGTTGTTTAGTTTAGTTCAGTTTAGAGATACAGCGCGGAAACAGGCCCTTCGGCCCACCAGGTCCGCGCCGACCAGCGATCCCCGCACATTAACACTATCCTACACACACACACTAGGGACAATTTTTACATTTACCAAGCCAATTAACCTACAGACCTGTACATCTTTGGAATGTGAGAGGAATCTGAAGATCTCGGAGAAAACCCACGCAGGTCACGGGGAGAACGTACAAACTCCGTTCAGACAGCACTCATAGTCGGGATCGAACCCAGATCTCCGGCACTGCATTTGCTGTGAGGCAGCAACTCTACCGCTGCACCACCATGACTACCTTCTCCCCGTAACCCTTGACACCCATACTAATCAAGAATCCATCTATCTCTGCATTAAAATTATCCACTGATTTGGCCTCCACAGCTTTCTGCGGCAATGAATTCTACAGTTTCACCACCCTTTGACCCAAATTCCTACTCATCTCCTACGTAAAGGAACGTCCTTTAAACCGAAGGCTATGCCCTCTGGTCCTAGACTCTCTCACAAGTGGAACCATCCTTGCTGTAATGGGACGACCAGAACTGCATATTCCTGCAAATTAGGCCTAACCAAAGCCCGAAAATATTGCAAAATGACTTCCTGACTGTTAAGCCATCTACTTGATGGGGATGAGTCAGAGTCTAGAAGAGAGATCGAGCGACTGTCCATATGGTGCCAGCACAATAACCTGACCCTCAACACCAGCAAAACCAAGGAACTGATTGTGGACTTTGGAAGGAGTAGGATGGGGACCCACAGTCCCGTTTCAACCAACGGGTCGATGGTTGAAAGGGTCAAGAGCTTCAAATTCCTGGGCGTGCACATCTGTGAAGATCTTTCCTGGTCCGAGAACACTGATGCAATTATTAAGAAGCTCATCAGCGCCTCTACTTCCTGAGAAGATTACGGAGAGTCGGTTTGTCAAGGAGGACTCTCTCTAACTTCTACAGGTGTACAGTAGAGAGCTTGCTGACCAATTGCATCGTGGCTTGGTTCGGCAACTTGAGCGCCCTGGAGAGGAAAAGACTACAAAAAGTAGTAAACACGGCCCAGTCCATCATCGGCTCTGACCTTCCTTCCATCGAGGGGATCTATCGCAGTCGCTGCCTCAAAAAGGCTGGCAGCATCATCAAGGACCCACACCATCCTGGCCACACACTCATCTCCTTGCTACCTTCAGGTAGAAGGTACAGGAGCCTGAAGACTGCAACGTCCAGGTTCAGGAATAGCTACTTCCCCACAGCCATCAGGCTATTAAACCTGGCTCGGACAAAACTCTGAACATTAATAACCCATTATCTGTTTATTTGCACTTTATCAGTTTATTTATTCATGTGTGTATATATTTATATAATGGTATATGGACACACTGATCTGTTTTGTAGTCAATGCCTACTATGTTCTGTTGTGCTGAAGCAAAGCAAGAATTTCATTGTCCTATCAGGGACACACGACAATAAACTCTCTTGAATCTTGAATCTTGTTGCGTCACCTTCACAGAGCTTTGTACTTGGAACCCTTGATTATAATTTCCTTGATTATCTATAAAGTGATCAAAATTGCCTGGTCCATCAAGAACACTGCTCTCTCCGTGATCCGGCAGTACATCAATGTTGTTAAGCGTCTTGTCATTAACTATATACTTTCCTTCTATATTTGACCTCCCAAAGTGAAACACCTCCAGGAATGAGGGGGTTAGCATATGAGGAGCGTTTGACGGCACTGGGCCTCTGCTCTCTGGTGTTTAGAAGGTCGAGGGGGGACCTCATTGAAACATACAGAATAGTGAAAGGCACAGATACAGTGGATGTGGAGAGGATGTTTCCACTGGTGGGAGAGTCCAGAACTAGATGCCACAGCCTCAGAATTAATGGGAGCTCTTTTAGAAAGGAAGCGAGGTGGAACTTCTTTACTCAGAGAGTGAAGCTGTGGAACTCATTGTCACAGAGGGCTGTGGAGGCCAAGTCAGTGGATATTTTTAAGTCAGAGATAGACAAATTCTTGATTAGAATGGGTGTCAAGGGTTATGGGGTGAAGGCAGGAAAATGAGATTTGGAGGCAAAGATCAGCCATGATTGAATGGTGGGGTAGACTCGATGGGTCGAATGGCCTAATTCTACTCCTATAACTTGTGAATTTGTGAATGGTGGCGCAGTGGTAGAGTTGCTACCTCACAGCACCAGAGACCCGGGTTATGAACCTGGCTACAAATGCAGTCTGTACATTCTCCCCGTGACCTGCGTGGGTTTACCCCGGGTGCCCTGGTTTTCTACAACACTCCAAAGACAAGTCGGTTTGTATGTTAATTGGCTTTGGAAAAAATTGTAAATTGGCCTGAGTGTGCAGGATAGTGCTAATGAATGGGCATCGCTGGTCAGGGCAGAAGGGCGTTTCTGCACTGTATCCCTAAACTACGCTGTACTAGACCTCACATTTGCTCGATTGACTATTTCACCGCCCATTTCTGTGGCTGACACTTTGACAACTTTTCACACTGTCTGCAACAACAAATTATGGAGTCATCTGAAAACGTACTAACCAAGCCATCTACAATTACTAACCAAGCCCTCGGTACAATTACTAACCAAGCTTGCAGCCGTGTACATATATATCACAAACCGCGTAGATCTCAACACTGATCCCCACGGAACTCCACTGGTCACAAAGCTACAGCCAGAATATCTCCCTTCCATCACAATCCACTGCCTTGGAGTAGGTATGTTACAATTCAGTTCTGCCGCTCCCCGTGTGCGCGACTTTGGCGCCTTTCAGAGGGGGGGCGGGTTTAAAATGCTGATTTTTTCTAGGCAGTCCAAGTCAATCCATGTTGGGTGATTTTGTCGCTAAAAAGAAATCGCTCCGACATTTCATTCATGAAGGTATTTTTAAACTACGCTAGATTATTTATTAACTAGAGTAGTTTAAAAATCATCTTCTAAAGCTCTGAACGGTGACAGCGGAACGGACCTAACGTAGGCGATAAAAGAAGCTACACAGTTTATTTTTACATTAAAACTTGGTTTTTAGGAAGGCTTTAATCACATTTTCATGTTGCGAAAAGGGGACAAAAAAAATGTATGAACCGGCTGTATTTTTCCTCCCGACTTCACCGCAAACTGCAACGTTCCAATCCACCGCATTCCACTAAAACCCACTCGCTAGTTGATTTAAATGGCCATTAATTTACAGGCATTAAACACTAAATTCCTTCCATTTGGCCTATAAATTCATGAAAATGAGATTTAAAAATCATGTTATATTGTGGATTATTGTGTGAATGTTATTTGGACACTTAGACAATTTTAAAAAAAAGTTTATCTTTTCTTAAGAAATGGATAGATGTTTAGATCTACTCATTGAATTTTGTAATTAGCTACAATTAGATAACTAACTAATTATATGCTTTAATTTCAGGTCATCCAAGTAAGATTGTTTCATATTTGTTTCAGAATGCTTCAATCTATAATAACTGAACATTTCATTGAGTTCTCTTAACTTTTAAGAAAGTTATGGGCTTTTGACTGTTCTAGATCACAGCTTTTGAGTTAAGTCAATTGAAAGGCAATGGGGAACAAGATGCTAATTTCCGAGTATGAAAATGGTCATAACTCTCTTAATACTGAAGATATGAAAGTGAATTAGGTGTCAAATTAAACTTCTTTTTGTGCTTTATCTGATGGGATAAATTGCAGACTTGATTTTTAAAATGTCAAAATGTTGTAACATTGCTACATGGAGTCGTAGAGTCATACAACATGGACACAGGCGCTTTGGCCCAACCTGTCCATGCCGACCAAGATGGCCCATCTACACTAATCCCACCTGCCCTTGTTTAGCCCATATCCCTATAAGCTACGTGTAAACTTCTAATGTGTAAGCCAGTTCTGAATCTAAAAACACCATGGATCCCACCCATTGTAACCTTCTAGATTAACCTGCAATAGTTGACTTTATCAAATGGCTTTGATATCAACCTGGAAGACCCTCAACAGATTACGAGTGGAGCAGGGGAGGTGCAAAGCACTTATGAAAGCATGGAACTACCAGGCAGAAGACACATGCAGCTGTGGAGCAGTACAGACAACGTCCCACCTACTGGAGTGTGACGATGCCCCCCAGTGCAGCCCTCAGGACCTTGCTGAACCAACCCGACCAGCTGTGACCTGCTCAGAACGACATCTGGCAGAACGACATCTGAGATTGCAATGGACTCGAAGAAGATCAAATGGCTTGACTAAACTCCATGTAGATAACTTCCACCAGCCCAACCTCATCGATCACCTTTGTCACCTCCTCAAAAAGCTCAATCAAGTTTGTAAGACGTGACCCACCGCAGGCAAGTCCATGATGAAGTCCTAATTTGTCCATTTCCTTCTAGTAATGGTACATCCTATTCCGAAGAATCCTATCCAATGGCTTGCCTGTGAAATTCTTGTTCCTGCAGCTCTGCAGACACATTAAGGCAATAGCACATCGATTAAACATGCAATAATCAGTGATTAATAGATTATTAGTAACACTAGCCAGTCTGTGGTAATGTAAGCTGCTGCATTGTAGTACAACCAAAACCAAATACGAAGTAGATCAGGGCTAAGGTTGGGTTGTCGTTAGAATTGTTAGGTTGATGTGATTGATGCTCACCAACCTATAATTTCCTTCATTTCTCTTTAACGTGACGGATACTACCCGGTCCATCACGAGGACTCCTCTCCCCCCCATCAACGGGATCTACACGGTGATCAAAGATGGCACGGTGCCACAGCGGGAGAGTTGCTGCCTCACAGCACCAGAGACCTGGGTTCGATCCTGACTACGGGTGCTGTCTGTATGGAGTTTGTATGATCTCCCCGTGACCTGCGTGGGGTTTCTCTGGGTGTTACTGCTTCCTCCCATCCTCCAAAAGATTTGTATAGATTTGTAGGTTAATTGGCTTCGTATAATTGTAAATTGTCCCCAGTGTGTAGGTTTATGTTGGTGGGCGGGGATGGCTAGTTGGCGCGGACTCGGTGGGCCGAAGGGCCTGTTTCTCCGCTGTGTGCAGTCATAAAGTGATACATTGTGGAAACAGACCCTTCGGCCCAACTTGCCCACACCTTCCCAACATGTCCCAGCTACACTAGTCCCACGTGCCCGCGTTTGGGCCAAATCCAAACCTGCCCCATCCATGTTCCTGTCGAACTGTTTCTCAAACTTTGGGATAGTCCCAGCCTCATCTACCTCTTCTGGCAGCTCGTTCCATACACCCACCACCCTTTGTGTTAAAAAAGTTACCCCTCAGATTCCTATTAAATTTTTTTCCCTTCAACTTAAACCTATGTCCTCTGGTCCGTGATTCCCCTACTCTGGGCAAGAGAGTCTGTGCGTCTACCCGATCCATTCCTCTCATGATTTAATACACATAACTTATCTCTAAACAACAGGAATCACAGTATCAATAAAGCAGCTAATCTCATCAAAGACCCATTCCACCCTGGGTATGCTTTCATCTAGTTGCTACCATTGGGAAGAAGGTACATGAAGCTGAGAACCGTGATCTCAATGTTCAAGAGCAGCTTCTTACCATCAACAGTTAAGGTCTTGGACAGCACAGCACATCTCTAACTACAGCCCGACCTCGGCAGCGATCTACTTTGTATTTTGTTTAGGTTGCAACATGTTCTTCAGCTTATACTATTACAGTGTGGTTAGGTAGTTTAATTTAGTTTAGTTCAGACATACAGCGCGGAAACAGGCCCTTCGACCCACCGAGTCCAAAGCGACCAGCGATGCTCTCACACTTATGCCCCTGTCCCACTTAGGAAACCTGAACGGAAACCTCTGGAGACTTTGCGCCCCACCCAAGGTTTCCGTGCGGTTCCCGGAGGTTTTTGTCAGTCTCCCTAATGGTCGAAAGTGGTGTCCATTTTAAAAATCGGTAATTTTTTAGTCGAAGCCGGTTGCGATGCTAGTTGAAACATAGAAACATAGAAATTAGGTGCAGAAGTAGGCCATTCGGCCCTTCGAGCCTGCACCACCATTCAATATGATCATGGCTGATCATCCAACTCAGTATCCCGTACCTGGCTTCTCTCCATACCCTCTGATCCCCTTATCCACAAGGGCCACATCTAACTCCCTCTTAAATATAGCCAATGAACTGGCCTCAACTACCCTCTATGGCAGAGAGTTCCAGAGACCCACCACTCTCTGTGTGAAAAAAGTTCTTCTCATCTCAGTCCTAAAGGATTTCCCCCTTATCCTTAAGCTGTGACTCCTTGTCCTGGACCTCCCCAACATCGGGAACAATCTTCCTGCATCTAGCCTGTCCAACCCCTTAAGAATTTTGTAAGTAAATTTTGAAGATGGTTGCTGGATGACAAAAACCTCCGGGAACCTCTGGGAACCGCACGGAAACCCTGGGTGGGGCGCAAAGTCTCCAGAGGTTTCCGTTCAGGTTTCCTAAGTGGGACAGGGGCGTAACTCTACCCTACACACACTAGGGACAATTTTACATTTATACCAAGTCATTTAACCTACAAACCTGCATGTCTTTGGAGTGTGGGAGGAAACCGAGATCTCTGAGAAAACCCACGCAGGTCACGGGGAGAACGTACAAACTCCATACAGACAGCACCAGTAGTCGGGATTGAACCCGGGTCCCCAGCGCTGTAAGGCAGCAACTCTACCGCTGCACCACCGGGCCGCCCTAGTATTAACAATAATTTGCGCAGAATGGAACTGCAGATGCTGGCTCATACCGAAGATAGACACAAAGTGCTGGAGTAACTGAGAAGGTCAGGCAGCATCTCTGGGGATAAAGGATAGGTGACATTTTGGGTCGTGACCCATGATTGATTGTATTACTGATGAGTGTATATTTATTCAATGTGTTATTGTGTTAATGTGGCTGCAGAGCTGCAGAAACAAGGGTTATGGGGAGAAGGCACGAGAATGACAGATAGATCAGTTGTGATTAAATGGCGGAGTAGACTCGATGGGCCGAATGGCCTAATTCTGCTCCTAAGACTTATGAACTTACAAACAAGAATGCCATTGTTCCATTCCTGATGCATTCAATAAACAGACACTCTTGTCTTTTTCACACTAATAGCCCTGTCCCACTGTACGAGTTTATTCCAAGAGCTCTCCCATATAACCATATAACAATTACAGCACGGAAACAGGCCTTCTTGGCCCTTCCAGTCCGTGCCGACCATTTATTTTCCCCTAGTCCCATCTACCTGCACTCAGACCATACCCCTCCATTCCCTTCCCGTCCATATACCTATCCACTTTACTTTTAAATGTTAAAATCGATCCTGCCTCCACCACTTCTGCTGGAAGATCATTCCACACAGCCACCACTCTCTGAGTAAAGAAGTTCCCCCTCATGTTACCCCTAAACTTCTGTCCCTTAATTCTCATGTCAAACTTCTCCCGAGTTTAAATAAAATCAAACTCATGGTAAGCACAGAGAATGAACGTAGCGGGTACGTCGGAGCTCAGGGACGCCGGAGTTCGGATCTTAGCGGCTCACAACGCTAACCGCAGGTACTCGGGAAAACTCGCTAATGGCAGGTAAGCACGGGAAGACTCGTGAAAATTTTTCTTTTTTTTATATATATATATTTTTTATTAGAGTAGGTAAGCAGTAGATTAGCAAACACATATTATGATAGTAATATTTTGTGTTCAACAATCCTACATTATTAATATTATCAAATGAATCATTTTGTCTAATAATTTTTTTTTTAAAGAGAAGGAAACAGAGAGAAAAATAAAATATAAATAAAAAAAAGAAATCATAAAGAATGTTATAATTCACCATTAATACGTCAATGGAGATAAAATCAAGAAATATAAAATATAAAACATGTTGAAAAATGTCCACGAGAGCCCCGAGTACCGACGAGCAGCCATTACTGTAAATCTCCGAGTTCGAATCAGGGCAAACGCGGGAGAGCTCTTGGAATGAACTCGTACTGTGGGACGGGGGGTTTACTCGCATCCTTCTGCAAGGCTCAGTGCTGGGACCCCAGCTATTTACAATATATATTAATGATTTGGACGAGGGAATTCAATGCAACATCTCCAAATTTGCAGATGACACCAAGCTGGGGGGTATAGTTAGGTGTGAGGAGGATGCTTGGAGGCTGCAGGGTGATTTGGATAGGCTGAGTGAATGGGCAGTTGCATGGCAGATGCAGTATAATGTGGATAAATGTGAGGTTATCCACTTTGGTGGCAAAAACATGAGGGTAGACTATTATCTGAATGGTGGCAGATTAGGAAAGGGGGAGATGCAACGAGACCTGGGTGTCATGGTACACCAGTCATTGAAAGTAGGCATGCAGGTGCATCAGGCAGTGAAGAAAGCAAATGGTATGTTAGCATTCATAGCGAAAGGATTTGAGTATAGGAGCAGGGAGGTTCTACTGCAGTTGTACAGGGTGTTGGTGAGGCCACACCTGGAGTATTGCGTACAGTTTTGGTCTCCAAATCTGAGGAAAGACATCCTTGCCATAGAGGGGGTACAGAGAAGATTCACCAGACTGATTCCTGGGATGTCAGGACTTTCATATGAGGAAAGATTGGATAGACTCGGCTTGTACTCACTGGAATTTAGAAGATTGAGGGGGGATCTTATAGAAACTTACAAAATTCTTAAGGGGTTGGACAAGCTAGATGCTGGAAGATTGTTCCCGATGTTGGGGGAGTCCAGAACAAGGGGGTCACAGTCTAAGGATAAGGGGGAATTCCTTTAGGGCCGAAATGAGGAAAACATTCTTTACACAGAGAGTGGTGAGTCTCTGGAATTCTCTGCCACAGAAGGTAGTTGAGGCCAGTTCATTGGCTATATTTAAGAGGGCGTTAGATGTGGCACTTGTGGCTAAAGGGATCAGGGGGTATGGAGAGAAGGCAGGTATGGGATACTGAGTTGGATGATCAGCCATGATCACATTGAATGGCGGTGCAGGCTCGAAGGGCCGAATGGCCTACTCCTGCACCTATTTTCTATGTTTCTATGTTTCCTGTGGTGGGGAGACCAGAATCACGCCCGATTCTCCAAGTGTGGCCTAACCAACGCTTTGTACAGCTGGGCAGCACGGTGGCGCAGCGGCTGAGTTGCTGCCTCATAGCGCCAGGGACCCGGGTTCGATCCAGGTTCGAACGCATCCATCGCCACTGATAAGCCACGTATTTTGCAACTAGCGATTGAGCCTGGATGCACCATTTTGATCTTTAGGTGTTCCATCGAGCCCACAATGTCATTAAATACTTGTGAACCAACATCCATTCTGTGTTGTCATTGCGTTTACCTGATGATGCACCAATGCCAAATGAAGTCAGGTAAACTATTACCGGATACTTTGAATTGATTGCACCCATGTGATTAACATATAACAGCACCAGAGTGTTACAAGTTAGACTTGAGCATGCAGATTATGCATATTCGTACAACCTTTAATCCACAGAATGCACCTAGTGTGAATAGGTAGTTGATACCATATAACTGAACAATTGGTAACTCATGCAAACCCCATCCGCCTCCGTAACTAAAGATGGTATTAGTAATTATCCATCTTTAAGCAATAGCATCAGTTAGTAATTAACTGGCGAGTACTGATGAAGGTGAGTGGGGCAATGCTGAATACTGTTTGTCCACCATGGTGACTTTGATAGTTTCAGCTGGGAATAGCATAGGTCTGGTAGTAATGAGCTACATGGTACCAGTGAGCTTGCTCCTTTGCATGCCGTATAGCTCTGATGGTGCAAAAGGCGCAAATAGCGCAGCTGTAAGCCTACATATTGGCAATCCCAGACAACTTAATAGAGTTAAAGATAATCCTAATGCTCAATAATTTCAGTTGGTATCAACTTCAATTTAACTGGATGGATGAGAATCCAATTTCTGCACGATAGTTTGTGGCTGATACCGCTGATTTGGAAAAATACGGCGTTTTAGAACATCATTCAGATGGCCCATAATTATAGCTTTGGTTCTGAGCAGCCGAGCACTGTAGTAATTTGGTAGATAGCCTTGGGCCGAAGTTTGCCCATTTTGCAATGCTTTTGACTGTAACATTGTTCCATCCAGCTAAATTTCAAATATCTTTGGCGAGCCCTGTGAGTGGAGACTGTTCCCCTGTTGTTAGACAGTAATGAAGTTTTCTATTCAGAAAAGTCTATACTGCATCTGCGAGTTGAACCGGTATCTTTCATTGTGACAATGAGCGGCCCGCAACTGCGGCCTGTCTTGAAAGGCAACTCTGTCTTGCGTAAAACAAGTGTAAATTTACCAGCTTGTAAATGGTCCACATACCTCATATTTTGGAAAGAACCAGACCCACCTACCTTCATGGTTATTGGTGGTCTTGTGGAAAGCCCAAAGGCCCCTGGTGCGGGTTCTAATTCCGTCCCAGCTTAGGTTTGCTGTGGTGCGTGGCCCCAATTCCCTGAGGACCGGTTTGGGCCTTGGCCTGAAAGGCCTGCGCCCAGTTTTGAAGCTACCACCAGCTTCAGTGAAACGTTTGCTGTCGATAGTGGCGTGGGGTGTGTTGCCGTGGTACCTTGAGAAGCCAGACGGCTTTAATTCTTCATCCGGGTCGTAGCTGTTTGTGCAGGTTCTTGAAGAGAGGATTCGGCGGCTGGATATTGCTGGCCTCATTTGAACCTGCAGATTTGGAATTTAAGGCAGGTCCGATGGCGTTCATCTGGAAGCAGTTCATTTTGAAGTGTGCATTGTACCCCCACATAGCGCTGTTCTCTGCTGGTCCTTTCAGGAACTATTTTACAGGTGCACGGTATAGCAATGTTACATAATTTTGAGATTTAAAAAATCAAGTCTGCAATTTATCCCATCAGATAAAGCATAAAAATAAGTTTAATTTAACACCTAATTCACTTTCATATCTTCAGTATTAAAAAAGTTAGGGCCATTTTCATACTCGGAAATTAGCAACTTGCTTCCTATTGCTTTTCTATTGACTTCACACAAAAGTTGTGATCAAGAACAGTCAAAAGCCCATAACTTCCTTAAAAATTAAGAGAACTTAAAGAAATTTTCAGATATTATAGATTGAAGTATTCTGAAACAAATATGAAACAGTCTTACTTGGATGACCTGAAATTAAAGCATATAATTAGTTAGTTACCCAATTGTAGCCAATTACAAAATTCAATTACTAGATCTAAACATCTATCCATTTCTTAAGAAAAATTTTTTAAAAAATTTAAAGCCTAAGTGTCCAATTAACAGTCACACAATAATTCACAATAAAACATGATTTTTAAATCTAATTGTCATTAATTTATTGGCCAAATTGAAGGAATTCAATGTTTAATGCCTGTAAATTAATGGGCATTTTAAACAGCTTGCGATTGGGATTTTCTGGAACGCGATGGATTACAACGTTGCGGTTGCGGTGAATTTAAACCCAATATCGGCAGGAAATTTTCTGCCAGTTCATATGGGGCCTAAATCACCGTTTCGCAACATGAAATATTGATTAAAGTCCCCTAAAACAGCAAGTTTATATGTAAAAATAAACAGCTTTCACTTACCTGTTCCCTACGTAAAATCCGTCCCCGTTGTCGGCGTTCACGGCATTAGGAGCTAATTTTTATTTTACTGCAGTGATGAAGTAGTCGGGCTGTTTATAAAAAAAATGGACTTACCGGCAGTCGGAACGCATCTCCAAAAATAAATCGCACTCCAACAACAGAAAGCTCCGGATTGCACGGAGAAACCCGCATTTTAACCCCGCCCCCCCCTAAAGGCGCCAAAGTCGCGCACACGGCCAGCGGCAGAACTGCAGCACCGCTAAAGGTAAGTTTTGTAACATACCTACACCATGCCGCCCGTGTTTTGCTCATTTTTCCAGCATCCGCAGTCTCCCTTCCTCCTTCCTACAGTTATGAGTTCACGAGTTCTTAAGTTCTAGGAGCAGAATTAGGCCATTCGGCCCATCGAGTCTACTCCATCATTCAATCATGGCTGATCTGTCTTTCCCTCTCAACCCCATTTTCCTGCCTATTCCCCGTAACCCCTGGCACCCGTGCAATCCTAACTCCAAAAGTATAAAATGTCCCTTGTATAAAATTGCATAAGTGCATGAGGATCACTGGTCGGTACGGACTCGGTGGGCCGAAGGGTGGTTTCTGCGCTGTATCTCTAAAACGAAAACAAATAACTCAAACTAAAGATTAAAACCACAAAATAGACCACCCAGAAGACCACCGGCAGTGCTGTGCAAGTCTCTGGAAAGCATTCAGTGGCAGCATTCAGAACGCAAAACACCGTCGGTGTTTTTCCCACGACAGATGCTGCCACATCTGTCAGCCGCTTCGAGGCTTTTTCCCTTGCTGTGTGGAATCGTCAGCATCTGCAGCGTTTAGCTGCTCCCCCTCGCACTGCACTGCCAACCTGTGGGTGGAATGGAAAGCAAGCACTGGATTAGACTAACATTCACAGAATTGAAGGAAATCAACTTTCAAGGGGTGAGCTAGATAGGGCTCTTAATGATAGCGGAGTCAGGGGATATGGGGAGAAGGCAGGAACGGGGTACTGATTGTGGATGATCAGCCATGATCATATTGAATGGTGGTGCTGGCTCGAAGGGCCAAATGGCCTCCTCCAGCACCTATTGTCTATTGTCTAACAAAAACAGTCCCTGAATCTGGAGCTGTGCAGAGATTGAGTGTAGTATATTGCCACATGTACCAAGGTACAGTGAAAAGCTTTTGTTGTGTGCTAACCAGTCAGCGGAAAGACAATACATGATTATAATCGAATCATCCACAGTGTACAGATACAGGATAAAGGCAATAATGTGAATAACAATTAGTGCAAGGTAGAGTCCAGTAAAGTCCAATCAATGATAGTGTGAGGGTCTCGAATTATAGGAAGGATGTCAACAAAATAGAGAGAGTACAGAGGAGATTTACTAGAATGTTGCCTGGGTTCCAGCAACTAAGTTACAGAGAAAGGTTGAACAAGTTAGGTCTGTATTCTTTGGAGCGCAGAAGGTTAAGGGGGGACTTGATTGAGGTCTTTAAAATGATGAAAGGGATAGACAGAGTTGACATGGGTAAGCTTTTCCCATTGAGGGTAGGGAAGATTCAAACAAGAGGGCATGACATGAGAATTAAGGGACAGAAGTTTAGGGGTAACATGAGGGGGAACGTCTTTACTCAGAGAGTGGTGGCTGTGTGGAATGATCTTCCAGCAGAAGTGGTGGAGGCAGGATCGATTTTAACATTTAAAATTAAAGTGGATAGGTATATGGACGGGAAGGGAATGGAGGGGTATGGTCTGAGTGCAGGTAGATGGGACTAGGGGAAAATAAATGGTCGGCACGAACTGGAAGGGCCGAGAAGGCCTGTTTCCGTGCTGTAATTGTTATATGGTTATGATTATATGATGCTGCTGGCCTTGAGAAGGCAGTGTGAGGTGTAGATGGAGTTAATGGAAGGGAGGTTGGTTTGTGTGATGGTCTGGGCTACGTCCACAATTCTCTGCAATTCCTTGCGTTCACAGCTGTTCCCAAGCCGTGCCGTGATGCATCCGGCTTTCTATGGCGCATCTGTCGAGGCTGGTGAGAGTTGTTGGGAACATGCCGAACTTCCTCAGCCTTCTAATGAAGTTGAGGCATTGGTGTGCAATGCGTTACACACCTGTACTTCTGTGACAACCCATACCTCCAGATTCAGGTGTTGGAAGGAACTGCAGATGCTGGATTACACCAAATGCAGACACAAACTGCTGGAACTCAATGGGCGAGGCTACATCTCTGGAGAAAGGGAACAGGTGACGTTTCGGGACGAGACCCTTCTTCAGACTGAGAGTCAGTGGAGAGGGAATCTCGAGATATCACAAGGTACAAAGAACAAATTAATGAAAGGTATGAAAAGAACAAATCAAAGCCAGCAACGGTGATCAAGGAAAGGTGGAGCCCACAATGGTCCATTCTTGGTTGTGGACAAGGCCAACACTTCCCAGCCATTATTAGGCAAATGAACCATCCTATCTCCAGCTAGATTGTGGGCCTATCTACCCGATTTATTGTACTTATCTTGCATCAAAAGTTATTTGCTTTGTGGTGTAACTGCACACGGCTCGAGTGTAATCATGATGGTAGTCAGTCCTTTTGATGACAGGAGAGCACTACAACAAAAGCTTTTTACTGTACCTCAGGCGCTGTCTTTGTGGAGTTTGAATATTCAACAGAGAACATATGTACAGCACAGGAATGGGCCCTTCAGTCCACAATATCTGTGCTGAATATGTTGCCAAGTGCAACTAATCTAACTTTTAAGGCACCGTTAGACAGGTACACGGATAGGACAGATTTGGAGGGATATATTGCCTGCCCAAACACTGGCAGGTGGGATAGTGCAGCTGGGACATGC
Organism: Raja brachyura; assembly: GCA_963514005.1. The sequence continues at coordinate 11,167,338 of OY740816.1, forward strand.
TGGCCGGTGTGGGTAAATTGAGCCGAAGGTTCTGTTTCCACGCTGTATCACTCTATGCCTCTATAATCTTGTCTGCCTGCATGTGATCCATATCCCTCCATTCCCTGCATATCCATGTGCCTATCTAAAAGGCCCTTAAACACAACCCAGATATCTGCCTCCAGCACTGCCCCATGCAGTGCATTCAAGGCACCCACCATCCTCTGTGTAAAAAACTTGGCCTGCACAGCTTAAACTTTGCCCCTCTGACCTTAAAGGGTATGCCCGCTTATCTTTGATATTTCCACTCTGAGAAAAGGGATCTGACTGTCTTCCCAAACTTTGCCTGTCATAATATGATATATTTCTATCAGGTCTCTCTTCAATCTCCGACGGTCTAGAGAAAACACGTCCAAGTTTGTCCAACTTCTCATTAGACCAGCGATTACCCTGTACACTAGCACTATCCTACACACTAGGGGAAACTTTCCCCAAAGCCAATTAGCCTACATGGTAAATAGTAGGGAATTGAGGAATGCTGTGGAACAGAGGGATCTAGGAATAACTGTGCATAGTTCCCTGAAGGTGGAATCGCATGTAGATAGGGTGGTAAAGAAAACTTTTGGCTTGCTGGCCTTTATAAATCAGAGCATTGAATATAGGAGTAGGGAAGTAATGTTAGAATTGTACAAGGCATTGGTGAGACCAATTCTGGAGTATGGTGTACAATTTTGGTCGCCTAATTATAGGAAGGATGTCAACAAAATAGAGAGAGTACAGAGGAGATTTACTAGAATGTTGCCTGGGTTCCAGCAACTAAGTTACAGAGAAAGGTTGAACAAGTTAGGTCTTTATTCTTTGGAGCGCAGAAGGTGAAGGGGGGACTTGATTAAGGTCTTTAAAATGATGAAAGGGATAGACAGAGTTGACGTGGATAAGCTTTTCCCATTGAGGGTAGGGAAGATTCAAACAAGAGGGCATGACATGAGAATTAAGGGACAGAAGTTTAGGGGTAACAGTGGGGGCCCCCGTTAGGTGCGGGGCCCAATTGGGAGCAATCGGTCCAATTGGCATAAGGCGGGCCATGTTGGGATTATCCACATACCATCACACAAACCCGAAACGTCGCCTATTCCATCGCTCCATAGATGCTGCCTCACCCGCTGAGTTTCCCCAGCATTTTTGTCTCCCTCCCATTCATTGACTTTATTTACACCTCACGCTGCCTCGGAAAGGCCGGCAGCATCGTCAAGGAACAGTCGCACCCTGGCCACTCCCTCGTTTGTGCACCTGCAAAAGGTGCAGAAGTGTGAAGACGCACAGCTCCAGTTTCAGGGGCAGTTTGTTCCCATCTGTTATCTGGCAACTGAACCATCTGACCACAACTATAGGAAAGTCATGGACTACTATCTACCTCGTATGAGACTCTCGCACTATCTTTGATCGGACATTATTGGCATTATCTTGCACTGAGCATTATTCACTTTATTCCCTTCGTCATGTATCTGTGCACTGTGGATGGATTGATTGTAATCATTTATTGTGTTTCCGCTGACTGGTTAGCACGCAACAAAAGCTTTTCACTGTTGCTCGGTCCACGTAGCAATAAACTAAACCAAAACTAAACTAAACTGAACCGAACCGAAATGAACCGAACCTAAACTGAACCTAAACTAAACATAGAAACATAGAAAGTAGGTGCAGGATTAGGCCATTCGGCCCTTCGAGCCTGCACCGCCATTCAATATGATCATGGCTGATCATCCAACTCAATATCCCGTACCTGCCTTCTCTCCATACCCTCTGATCCCCTTAGCCACAAGGGCCACATCTAACTCCCTCTTAAATATAGCCAATGAACTGGCCTCAACTACCCTCTGTGGCAGAGAGTTCCAGAGACCCACCACTCTCTGTGTGAAAAAAGTCCTTCTCATCTCGGTCCTAAAGGATTTCCCCCTTATCCTTAGACTGTGACCCCTTGTCCTGGACCTCCCCAACATCGGGAACAATCTTCCTGCATCTAGCCTGTCCATCCCCTTAAGGGGTAAACTAAACTAAACTAAACTAAACTGAACTTTCAGAGAACCCTTCCATGGTATCTCGATTCCCACCTACCACAGTGCACTGTCCTCACAGGATCCTTCCCAGCACTGCGATCTGAACATCTTCCTCCCCCTCTCTCTTGCGACACAAGTCAGGAGGAGGTCAGACACTCTGTTCCATGTTCTCCCATCGCACTGGGACAGGCTTCAGCTGTGTTTGTGCACCTGCAACACCAGGCGGGTCAATTCTCTTGCTACATAACTCGTCCTGTCAGCGTGGAGGCAGTTCGCTCTCCGGCCAAATCACAGATCCATCTTTCAGAGAGAGAATCATTGCTTCGTGTCGACATTTGAAACTAAAGATCCCCCTTTGCACCTGCAAGACCACCTCCACTGCGTTAGGGCGGGTGAGATCACATTGAGTTGCACCCTGGAATCACTGAACCTGCACCGATGCCAACATGCCCCATGATTAGAAGTCCCTCAGTCTCAGAGCTGTAGAGTCATAGAGTGATACAGCGTGGAAACAGGCCCTTCGGCCCAACTTGCCTACACCAGCCAACATGCCCCAGCTACACTACAGCTTCAGACTATTATTGAAATGGTGGCCGATTAGGAAAAGGGGAGATGCAGCGCGACCAGGGTGTCATGGTACACCAGTCATTGAAAGTAGGCATGCAGGTGCAGCAGGCAGTCAAGAAAGCAAATGATATGTTAGCTTTCATAGCAAAAGGATTTGAGTGTAGGAGCAGGGAGGTTCTACTGCAGTTGTATAGGGTCCTGGTGAGATTGCCTGGAGTATTGCGTACAGTTCTGGTCTCCAGATCTGAGGAAAGGACATTATTGCCATAGAGGGAGTGCAGAGAAGGTTCACCAGACTGATTCCTGGGATGGCAGGACTGTCTTATGACGAAAGACTGGATAGACTCGGTTTATATTCTCTAGAATTTAGAAGATTGAGAGGGGATCTTATAGAAACTTACAAAATTCTTAAGGGGTTGGACAGGTTTGGGGCTTCACCAGGGGGCACGAGGTGATCGTAAATAACATATCCATTTGTTGAAGAAGGAACTGCAGATGCTGGAAAATCGAAGGTAGAGAAAAGTGCTGGAGAAACTCAGCTGGTGAGGCAGCATCTGTGGGGCAAAGGAAATAGGCGACGTTTCGGGTTGAGACCCTTCTTCAGACTGATGTGGCCACGGGGGGGGGGGGGGGGGGGGGGGCGGGGGGAAGAAGAAAGGAAGAGGCGGAGACAGTGGGCTGTGGGAGAGCTGGGAAGGGGAGGGGAAAGAGGGAGAAAGCAGGGACTACCTGAAATTGGAGAAGCCAATGTTCACACTGCTGGGGTGTAAACTGCAGACTGAAGAAGGGATTTGGTCCAAAACGTTGCCTATTTCCTTTGCTCCATAGATGCTGCCTCACCCGCTGAGTTTCTCCAGCATTTTTGTCCACTATCCATTCGTTGAGCTGATTTGTTAGGAACCTAGCAAAGGTATATACCAAATACAGTATTTTGTCCGCGTTTGCGCGTCCGTATGCCAAAAAAGTTAACAACCACCGCGCCTAGCTAGACACAAAGTGCTGGATTAACTCAGCGGGTCAGGCAGCATCTCTGGAGAAAAGGAATAGGTGATGTTTCAGGTCGAGACCCTTCTTCAGACTGAGATTCCAGGTATGTTTTTGCATGCATTTGGCCCGTTCCTATATATATTTGTCCAAATATCTATTGATAGTTGAAATTGCATCCTCTTGTAAGGCTTCCTCTGGCAGCTCATTCAGAATGTGGACTACCCTCTGAATGAAAAAGTTACCCCTGAGTTCCTGCTTCATTCTCTCCCCGCTCCCCTCCAGCCTGTACCCTCTAGTTTTAGAATTCTCTACTTGGGGAAAAAGACTATGAGCGTTCACTTTATGAGCGTGCCCCTCGTGATCTTGCACACCTCAGTAAGGTGCCCTTCAGCCGCCTACTCTTCAGAGAAGAAAGTCCAAGCCTGTTCATCCTCTCTCTGTAACTCAAGCCCGCAAGCCCATGTATCATCCTGGTGAAGGTAGACAAAAAAGGCTGGAGAAACTCAGTGGGTGCGGCAGCATCTATGGAGGGAAGAAATTGGTAACTTGCGGGTCGAGACTCTTCTTCAGACTGGTGAATCTCTTTTGCATTATTTCCAAATTAATTAAATCCTTTTAGTGAAAGGCTTGGATAGAGTGGATGTGGAGAGGATGTTTCTACTAATGGGAGAGTTTAGGACCAGAGGTCACAGCCTCAGTATTAAAGGATGTTCTTTTAGGGAGGATATGAATAGGAATTTCTTTGGTCAGAGGGTGGTGAATCTGTGGAATTCTTTGGCACAGAAGGCCGTGGAAGCCAAGTCAGTGGATATATTTAAGGCAGAGATAGATAGATTCTTGATTGGTACGGGTGTCAGGGGTTATGGGGAGAAGGCGGGAGAATGGGGTTAGGAGGGAGAGATAGATCAGCCATGATAGACAATAGACAATAGATACAGGAGTAGGCCATTCGGCCCTTCGAGCCAGCACCGCCATTCAATGTGATCATGGCTGATCATCTACAATCAATACCCCGTTCCTGCCTTCTCCCCATATCCCCTGACTCCGCTATCTTCAAGAGCCCTATCCAGCTCCCTCTTGAAAGCATCCAGAGAACCGGCCTCCACCGCCCTCTGAGGCAGAGAATTCCACAGACTCACCACTCTCTGTGAGAAAAAGTGTTTCTTCATCTCCATTCTAAATGGCTTACCCCTCATTCTTAAAATTGATTCTTGATAAATTCGTGATTGAATATCAGAGTAGACTTGATGGGCTGAATGGCCTAATTCTGCTCCTATCACTTATGACCATTCAGCCAGGCGACCACTGCTGCAAGTGTGGTGACACCATGAACTTGTTCATTTACCTGTTCATTATTTATTCATCGTACTTGCAGCGGCACAACACATATGTAAACGTGATACTCCGTAAACGCCATAATAAACAAGACATTTTTCAGTTACAAACAAAAATGGTGCAAAGTTTAAAACAAGCCCCCAAAGTCTATGTAGTTTGGAGCTGTTTTCGGTACAACCTGATGGTTGTAGGGATGAAGTCGATCCCCTTTAAACATAAGGGGGAAGTCCTTTAGGACCGAGATGAGGAAAACATTTTTCACACAGAGAGTGGTGAGTCTCTGGAACTCTCTGCCACAGAAGGTAGTTGAGGCCAGTTCATTGGCTATATTTAAGAGGGAGTTAGATGTGGCCCTTGTGGCTAAAGGGATCAGAGGGTATGGAGAGAAGGCAGGTACGGGATACTGAGTTGGATGATCAGCCATGATCATATTGAATGGCGGTGCAGGCTCGAAGGGCCGAATGGCCTACTCCTGCACCTATTTTCTATGTTTCTATGTTTCAACCTGGGCGTTACAGTTTTCAGGCTCCTGTACCTTCATCCCGATGGCAAGGGTGAAATCCGATTTTGATTTGATTTGATTTGACTTTATTGTCATTGTGCAGAGTACGAGTACAGAGACAATGAAATGCTTTTCCCCCATAGTCTAAAACATAAACATCCCCGCAGCGGTATCAAAGTTTCCCACTGTGAGGGAAGGCACCAAAGTTCAGTCATCATCCTCGTTGACGTTCTTTGATGTTCACCCGTGGTAGGGGCCTCCCGAGTCCCCCGCAGTCGCCGCTACGGGTGGCCCGATGTTCAGGCCCGCTCGTCGGGGTGATGGAACTCCGACGTCAGAACTGGAGGATCTCCAGCATTTTGTGTCTATCTTTGGTATAAACCAGCATCTGCAGTTCCTTCCTACACACACAAGCTTCTTAACTGCACCTTTCGTGTCTGCCTTCACCACCACCCCAGGCAGTGGCAATGTTCGAAATCCCTTAAAATTATTAGTTCATGGAGTTACAGAGTTGTACAGCGTGGAAGCAGGTCTATCAACCCAAATCATCCATGCCGACTTCAATATTCCATCTAAGCTAGTCCCACGTTTGTCCCAGATGCTTCTAAATCTTTCCTATCCATGTACAGTGCATTCAGAAATTATATCGACCCCTTCACTTTTTCTGCACCCTTATTCTAAAATGGATTTAATTTGTTTTTTTTATCTTCAATCTACACACAATACCCCATAATAAAAAAGCAAAAACAGGTGTTTAGAAATTTTTGTAAAGATAAATAACTGAAATATCACATTTGCATAAGTATTCAGACTCTTTACTCAGTACTTTGTTGAGGCACCTTTGGCAGTGATTACAGCCTCGAGTCTTCTTGGGTATGACGCTACAAGCTTGGCACACCTGTATTTGGGTAATTTCTCCCATTCTTCTCTGCAGATCCTCTCAAGCTCAGTCAGGTTGGATGGGGAGCGTAGATGCACAGCTATTTTCAGGTCCCTCCAGAGATGTTCGATCGGGTTCAGGTACGGGCTCTTGCTGTGACCTTCATAGTCTTGTCACAAAGCCACTCCTGCATTGTCTTGGCTGTGTGCTTAGGGTTGTTGTCCTGTTGGACAGGTGAACCTCCACCCGTCTGAGGTCCTGAATGCTCTAGAGCAGGTTTTCATCAAGGATCTTTCCGTACTTTGCTCCGTTCATCTTTCCCTCGATCCTGACTAGTCTCCCAGTTCCCGATGCTGAAAACCATCCCCACAGCATGATGCTGCCACCACCATGCTTCACCGTAGGTATGGTATTGGCCAGGTGATGAGCGGTGCCTGGTTTCCTCCAGACGTGACGCTTGGCATTCAGGCCAAAGAGTTCAAACTTGGTTTCATCAGACCAGAGAATCTTCTTCCGGTGCCTTTTGGCAAATTCCTATGTGGGCTGTCATGTGCCTTTAACTGAGGAGTGGCTTCCGTCTGGCCACTCTACCATAAAGGCCTGATTGGTGGAGTGCTGCAGATATAGCTGTCCTTCTGGAAGATTCTCCCATCTCCACAGAGAAACTCTGGAGCTCTGTCAGAGTGACCATTGGGTTCTTGGTCACCTCCCTGACCAAGGCCCTTCTCCTCCGATTGCTCAGTTTGGCCGGGCGGCCAGCTCTATGAAGAGTCCTGGTGGTTCCAAAGTTCTTCCATTTAAGAATGACGGAGGCCACTGTGCTCTTCGGGACCTGCAATGCTGCAGAAATTGTTTTATACCCTTCCCCAGATCTGTGTCTCGACACAATCCTGTCTCGGAGGTCTACGGACAATTCCTTCGTCTTCATGGCTTGGTTTTTGCTCTGACATGCACTGTCAACTGTGGGACCTTATATAGACAGGTGTGTGTCTTTCCAAATCATGTCAAATCAATTTAATTTACCACTGGTGGACTCCAATCAAGTTGTAGAAACATCCCAAGGATAATCAAAGGAAACAGGATGAACCTAAGCTCAATTTTGAGTGTCATAGTAAATGGTCTGAATACTTATGTAAGTGCGATATTTCAATTATTTATTTTTAATTACTTTGAAATAATTTCTAAGCACCTGTTTCCGCTTTTTTATTATGGGGTTCTGTGCGTAGATTGATGATTAAAAACATGAATTAAATCCGTTTTAGAATAAGGCTGTAACGTAACAAAATGGGAGAAAGTGAAGGTGTCTGAATACTTTCTGAATGTATTGTCCCTGTCCAAATGTTTTTTAAACATTGTTATAGTCCCTGCCTCAACTACCTCCTCTGGCAGTTCGTTCCATGCACCCACCACCCTCTGTGTGCAGAAATTGCCTCTCGGGTTCCCCAAATTAGGATAGTTCATTAGTTAATTACAAAATAATTTCAGAGTTACTGATGATTATCAACTGCGTTTACAGAAGGAAGTACCAGTTTCTAAAACTCTCTGCTTGAAAAGCAAGGGTATGAATATTGGACTCAGTTCCGAGATCGTGGTCCTTCCTGCAGAAGTGTTTTTCTCTGGCTACTGAGGGATGCTGACCCCTTCACAAGCTGAGTGAGTGGTTGCACTGCTGCTGGGCTTGAACTCGGTACAAGGCACCAGTTCCAGGATATCAAGGGGGTGTCTAAAGGGCCTGTCACGCTTGGGCCTCATTTGCGCGTCACTGCCTACGGCGCCACGTTGTGCGTCGTGACCCGTAAATGATGCCGCGCAAATGACACCGAAGTGGGACAGGCCCTTAAAGATTGAGTAGGACCCTCAAGGGCAGGGCTGGGTGGCTGCCTGGGCAGGCAGGTAGAGTCATAGAATCATAGAATGATACAGTGTGGAAACAGGCCCTATGGCCCAACTTGCCCACACCAGCCAACATGTCCGAGGAGCTACACTACTCCCACCTAATATGATAGGGAACATTGAAAAACAGCATTTGGTTTCATGTCTCATGAAAACTTTGTCAAGGAACTGGTTTTGTTTAGATACAACAAACGGCAGATACTGGTTTACAAAAAAATGAGCTTGAAGGGCCGAATGCCCTACTCCTGCACCTATTGTCCATGTTTCTATGTTTCTGCTCTCGACACACTAGGGGAAATTTACAGAGGGCCAATTAAGGTACAAAACCCGCACGCCTTGAGATGTGGGGAAACCGGAGCACCTGGAGAAAACCCACGCGGTCACAGGGAAAACTCTCTAGAAGAGAGTCGTGGTGGGACCTGATAGAAGTATATAAAATTGTGAGTGCGTTACATATGGTAGAACATTTTCAGAGGATAGGAAAATCAAATACTGGAGGACACAGTTCAGTTTAGTTTATTGTCGCGTGTACTGAGGCAGTGAAAAGCTTTTGTTGCGTGCTAACCAGTCAGCGGAAAGACAATACATGATTACAATCGATTTAATTACAGTCTATAGATACATAACAAGGAAATAACATTGAGTGCAAGGCAAAGCCAGCAAAGTCTGGTCAAGGAGAGCTTTAAGGCAAAGTCTAAAGGAGGTGTACGGGGCAAGATTTTTACACAGAGGGTGGTGGGTGCCTGGAACACGCTGCCAGGGGTGGTGGTGGAACAGAAACTATTGCGGCATTTAAGAGGCTTTTGGATAGGCACATGGAGGAAATAGATTAGAGATGCACTTGGCCGCATGTTCGGCACAGACATTGTGGGCCGAAGGGCCTGTTCCTGTGCTGTACTGTTCCCTGTTCTTTATTGTCTGCCTGAACGTCACACAGACGGCAGCTGAGGTCAGGATTGAACCGGGGTCCCTGGTGCTGTATGCTATTTAAATATCTACCTTATTCTACACTGTAAGGTTAATTCCTCTGCTAAGTTTCATCAGGATATTATTCAGGAATGCAATGCTAAGGCTCTATCAGGCCGGATTTGGAGGATTTTGAGCAATTTTGGGCCTCTTATCTGAGGAAGGATGTGCTGGCATTGGAGAGGGTCCAGGGGAGGTTTAGAAGAACGATCCCAGGAATGATTGGGTTATGATGAGCGTTTGACGGCACTGGGCCTGTACTCGCTGGAGTCCAGAAGGATGACGGGGGAGCTCGTTGAAACTTATCGAATAGTGAAAGGCCCGGATAGAGTGGATGTAGGGAGAATGTTTCCACTGGTGGGAGAGTCTAGGATCAGAAGCCGTAGCCTCAGAATTAATGGACGTTCCTTTAGGAAGGAGATGATAAGGAATTTCCTCTGTCAGAGGGTGGTGAATCTGTGGAATTCTTTGCCACAGAAGGCTGTGGAGGCCAAGTCGGATATTATTAAGGCAGAGATAGATAGATTCTTGATTAGTGCGGGTGTCAGAGGTTGTGGAGAGAAGGCAGGAGAAAGGGGTTAGGAGGGAGAGATAGATCAGCCATGATTGCATGGTGGAGTAAAATGGCCTAATTCTGCCCCTATCACTTATGATCTATTCATTGGAATACCAAGTTGCTTATATTTTGCCCATGAAAATCTGTTGAATGTTGGGACATAAATGTTTGGAGGCAGTACGGTATGACCATTATTTGCAGAAGATTTGTTCAAAGCCACAAACAATTTTATTGATGTGTAAGGAGGAACTGTAGATGCTGGAAAATACAAGGTAGAGAAAAATGCTGGAGAAACTCAGCGGGTGAGGCAGCATCTACGGAGCGAAGGAAATGGGCGACGTTTCGGGTCGAAACCCTTCTTCAGACTGATGTGGGGTTTGGGGAGGGGGGAGCGGGAAGGAGAAATGAAGTGGAGACAGTGGGCTGAGGGAGAGCTGAGAAGGAATTTTTTTGAGAAGCACAATTTTATTGAGAACTTTTGATGAACATCCAAGTTATAATCGTAGTGCAGATATTTCAATGCTTTATTTTACCTAATAATTTAAACTAAATCCCTTTAATCCCCACTGCCTGGGGTCCTCCAATATTATTCCGTCAGACTAATCATGTGTATTTTTGCTCCTTAAAGATCACTCAGCAAACTTAATTGGAAGCTTAAAACCCAGGAACACAGTGGGACTGCTGCCTCACAGCGCCAAACCCTGGGTTCAATCCAGACTTCAGTTACTGCCTCAATGGAGTTTGCATGTTCTTGCTGTGACTGCTCCAGTTTCCTCCCGCATCCCAAAGACGTGCAGGTTTGCAGGTGAATTTGCCCTCTGTAAATTGTCCCTGGTGTGTAACAAGTGGATGAGAAAGAGGGATAGCATAGAACTAGTGTGACAATAGACAATAGATGTGAGGTGCTACACCTTGGCAGGACAAATCAAAATAGGATGTACATGGTAATCGGTAGGGAATTGAAGAATACAGTTGAACAGAGGGATCTGGGAATAACCGTGCATAGTTCCTTGAAGGTGGAATCTCATATAGATAGGGTGGTAAAGAAAGCTTTTGGTATGCTAGCCTTTATAAATCAGAGCATTGAGTATAGAAGCTGGGATGTAATGTTAAAATTGTACAAGGCATTGGTGAGACCAAATCTGGAGTATGGTGTACAATTTTGGTCGCCCAATTATAGGAAGGATGTCAACAAAATAGAGAGGGTACAGAGGAGATTTACTAGAATGTTGCCTGGGTTTCAACAGCTAAGTTACAGAGATAGGTTGAATAAGTTAGGTCTTTATTCTCTGGAGCGCAGAAGGTTAAGGGGGGACTTGATGGAGGTCTTTAAAATGATGAGAGGGATAGACAGAGTTGATGTGGACAAGCTTTTCCCTTTGAGAATAGGGAAGATTCAAACAAGAGGACATGACTTTAGAATTAAGGGACAAAAGTTTAGGGGTAACATGAGGGGGAACTTCTTTACTCAGAGAGTGGTAGCGGTGTGGAATGAGCTTCCAATGGAAGTGGTGGCGGCAGGTTCGTTGGTATCATTTAAAAATAAATTGGATAGGCATATGGATGAGAAGGGTATGGAGGGTTATGGTATGAGTGCAGGCAGGTGGGACTAAGGGAAAAAAGTTGTTCGGCACGGACTTGAAGGGCCGAGATGGCCTGTTTCCGTGCTGTAATTGTTATATGGTTATATGTTATATGCAGGAGTAGGCCAATCGGCCCTTCGAGCCAGCACCGCCATTCAATGTGATCATGGCTGACCATCCCCAATCAGTACCCCGTTCCTGCCTTCTCCCCATATCCCCTGAGTCCGCTATCTTTAAGAGCTCTATCTAGCTCTCTCTTGAAAGTATCGTGTGAGCGGGTGATCGATGGTCCGCATCGTCTCAGTGGGCCGGGCTGTATTTTGAAATTATAACTAAAACAAACGCTAAACTTACTTCCAGAATGAAATAGAAAATGTTGGACACACTCAGCAGGTCAGTTACAATCCAATAATACTTTATTAGCCAAGTATGTTTTGCAACATACGAGGAAATAATTTGCCAAGTCAGTCGTATCAATAAAATACAACAGAACACACAAAATACATTTGAACATAAACATCCACCACAATGACTCCTCCACACTCCTCACTGTGATGGAAGGCAAAAAAAAGTTCAAATCTCTTCCTTCCTTTGTTCTCGTTAGTCGGTGACCTCGAGCCCTTCATTGACGGGACGATCTTGACTCCCGTAGCCACCGGCATTGGTGCCCTCTGCATCGGGGCGATCTGCTCCTGCATCGGGGGGTGGGGGAATGTCAGCTTCCCCGTGCTTGACGATCGGAACCCAGGTCTAGACTGGTCGAACTCCTGCCTCATTGGAGCTTCTTGACTCGGCCGCTCCCGAGACTGCGAGCTCTCGATGGTAATGTCCGCAGGCAAGGGTTTGGCTCCGATGTTAAGCATCTGTAGAGGGAGCAACGGGGTCAATACGTCAGTGTTATAACCATCAGAGTTTGGAACTTTTGCAAACTGGAATCTATGCACTGAGGTTTATTTCTTTGGGAATGTACCTTGGACATGCTCAGCACAGGTTCACGGATTGACTGGGCACAAAGGAGGTGCGATGTGAGGAGTGGAACGGTGGCGCAGCGGTAAAGTTGCTGACTTACTGCACCAGAGACCCGGGTTCCATCCTGACCAAGGGTCCTGTATGTGTGGAATATGCATGTTCTCCCTGTGACTGCGTGGGTTTCCTCCGGGTGCTCCGGTTTCCTCCCAAACTCCAAAGACGTTCAGGTTTGTAGGCAAAATGGTCCCTGGTGTGCATAGAGTAGCGGTAGTGTGCAGGAATCGCTGGTAAGAGGGAGTTAGATGTGGCCCTTGTGGCTAAGGGGATCAGAGGGTATGGAGAGAAGGCAGGTACGGGATACTGAGTTGGATGATCAGCCATGATCATATTGAATGGCGGTGCAGGCTCGAAGGGCCGAATGGCCTACTCCTGCACCTAATTTCTATGTTTCTATGTTTCTATGACTTGGTGGGCTGAAGGGGTGTTTTCCATATGGTATCTCTAAACTAAATTAAACTAATAATACACAAAATGCTGGAGTAACTCAACGGGACAGGCAGCATCTCTGGATAGAAGGAATGGATGACTTACAAAATTCTTAAGGGGTTGGACAGGCTAGATGCAGGAAGATTGTTCCCAATGTTGGGGAGTTCCAGAACAAGGGGTCACAGCTTAAGGATAAGGGGGAAATCCTTTAGGACCGAGATGAGAAGGACTTTTTTCACACAGAGAGTGGTGGGTCTCTGGAACTCTCTGCCACAGAGGGTAGTTGAGGCCAGTTCATTGGCTATATTTAAGAGGGAGTTAGATGTGGCCCTTGTGGCTAAGGGGATCAGAGGGTATGGAGAGAAGGCAGGTACGGGATACTGAGTTGGATGATCAGCCGTGATCATATTGAATGGCGGTGCAGGCTCGAAGGGCCGAATGGCCTACTCCTGCACCTAATTTCTATGTTTCTATGTTTCTATGACCTCTTAAATTAAACTAATATTTGGACAATGAGGGGAGATGAGATCATTGAGTCAGAGAAAGATACAGTACCGAGGTAAGTCCTTCAGCCCACACAGTCCCTGCTGCTCCAAAATGCTCATATAATTTTAACTTAATCCTCTCCTAAAGGCCCGATCCTGGCCTCTCTCCACTGGCTCCCTGTGCGGTTGCGAATCGATTTCAAGATCCTCCTTTATGTCTACAAAGCCCTCAACAGGCTCGCCCCCACCTACATCAAAAGCCTGCTCACCCACCACACCACGTCCAGGTCCCTCAGATCGGCCGACTTGGGGTTTCTGAACATCCCGCGGTCTAGGCATGAGCTCAGGGGCGACCGACCGCACATTTGTGGGTGCAGCTCCTAGACTGTGGAACAGCATCCCCCTCCCCATCAGAACTGCCCCCTCCATCGACTCCTTCAAGTCGAGACTTAAAACTCATCTCTACTCTCAAGCCTTTCTTGACGTCCTCTGAGGGAGGGCTATATATATGTATTTATGTGTGTACTTAAGGGCCTGTCCCACCAGCATGCAACTCTATGCGATTAGCGCGACCTAACGCGGTCGCTTGAGCCGTCCGGCGTCGCGGGGCTGGTCCCACTTCGATCGCCGGAGCCGTGCGGAATTGTGCGGAGTGCGTTCCGAGTTCGTCCCGATACCGCGCGGGGCTCCGAAAAACCGACTATGTCCAAAATTTCCGCATGGCAACGGCTTGTCAGCTCGCAGTCGCCTCGAAATTTACACACCGCCTCGACATCGTGCCTCCGTGAACCTATTTGTAAGAGCCTCCATGACCCTCTATGTGTGTGGCTCCGTGGCCCTCTGTGTGTGTGTGCCTCTGTGCCCCTCTCTGTGTGCCCCTCTCTGTCCTGGCAAACTTACCTTGGACTTCGTTCCAAGTTCGCCTAACTTTGCGCCGCTTTGCGCCACTCACCTGACCTCCGCGCAGCCCCTGCTGCCGGTTTGGTCGCGCTTGCCGCATGCAGGCGCATGCTGGTGGGAACGGCCCTGTACAGGGATCACCCGACCTCTGCGCAGCCCCCGCTGCCGGTTTGATCGCGTTCATCGCATAGAGTTGCATGCTGGTGGGACAGGCCCCTTTAATGTATGAACCACTGTTGTATAACGTTAGTACCTCCACCAATGTGAAGCACTTTGGCCAACGAGAGTTGTTTTTTAAATGTGCTATAGAAATAAAAGTGACTTGACTTGACTAAACTCTTTTAGTCTCCCCACAATCCTACCAACTCCCTTCAGGTTCTCCACCCACCTATCCTGATTATGGGGACTGTCTGTACGTTCTTCCGAGTCTGGGCCGACCAGCGATATCTGCACACTAGCACTATCCTACACACAACAATTTACAATTTAACCAAGCCAATTAATCTATAACCCGGGGTTACACAAAATTCTGGAGAAACTCAGCGGGTGCAGCAGCATCTAAGGAGCGAAGGAGATAGGCGACGTTTCGGGTCGAGACCCTTCTTCAGGGATCAGGGAAACGAGAGATATAATCTATAACCCTACATGTCTTTGGAATGTCGGAGAAAAGCGGAGCACCCAGAGGAAACCCACGCAGGTCAAGAGGTGAACGTACAAACTCCAAACTCCAGCACTCGTAATCAGGATTAAACCTGGGTCTCTGGCGCTGTGAGGCAGCAACTCTACCGCTGCGCCACTGTGCCTCTCGTTTGTGTTTTTGTTCTTCAAGACTGTGGGAGGAAACTGGAGTACCGGTGGAAAACCCATGCAGTCGCAGGGAAAACCTGCAAACTCCACATAGGCAGTGCTGGATTAAACCCAAGAGCCGCAAGGCATAAAAGCCCTGTCCCACGGTACGAGTTCATTCCAATAGTTCTCCCGAGTTTGCCCTGATTTGAACTCTGAGATTTACAGTAAAGGCCACTCGTTGGTTTTCAACATGTTGAAAAATCTTCACGCGTCTTCCCATGCTTACCTGTTTCCACGCTGTATCTTTAAACTGAACTAAACTAAACTAAAGTAAAGGTAGACACACAATGCTGGAGTAACTCAGCGGGACAGGCAGCATCTCTGGAGAGAAGGAATGGGTGACGTTTCGGGTCGAGACCCTTCTCCAGACTGATGTCAGAGGAGTGGGCAGTATAGAAATAGAATGTAGTTGGAGACAGTACGACTGGTGGGAGAACGGGAAGGGGGAGGGGTGGAGAGAGAGGGTTATTTGAAGTTAGAGAAGTTAAGGGCCTGTCCCACCAGCATGCAACTCCATGCGATGAGCGCGATCAAACTAGAAGCGGGGGCCGCGCGGAGGTCGGGTGAACCCCTGTACAGGGCCGTTCCCACCAGCATGCGCCTGCATGCGCCAAGCGCGACCAAACCGGCAGCAGGGGCCGCTCGGAGGTCGGGTGAATGGCGCAACGTGGCGCAAAGTGAGGCGAACTTGGAGCGAAGTCTTAAAGGTAAGTTCGCCAGGACAGAGAGGGGCACACAGAGAGGGGCACAGAGGCACACACACACACAGAGGGCCACAGAGCCACACGCATAGAGGGTCACGGAGGCACCTACAGATAGGTTCATGGAGGCACGATGTCGGGGCGGTGTGTAATGCGTCGAGGCGACTGCGAGCCGACAAACCGTTGACGCGTGGAATTTTTGAACATGGTCAGTTTTTCGGAGCCCCGCGCAATGTCGGGACGAACTCCGCATAATTCCGCACGGCTCCGGCGATCGAAGTGGGACCGGCCCCGCGACGCCGGACGGCTCAAGCGACCACGTTAGGTCGCGCTCATTGCATAGAGTTGCATGCTGGTGGGACAGGCCCTTAAGTACACACATAAATATATATATATAGCCCTCCCTCAGAGGACGTCAAGAAAGGCTTGTCACAGAACATAGAACATAAACAGTGCAGGAGGGTCCCAAAGAGGTGTGGGTTTGCAGGTTAATTGGCCCCCAATAAATCACCTCTAGCATGTCGGGAGTGGATGAGAAAGTGGGAATACATGGAGCTAGTGTGAACAGGTGATCAATGGTCAGCGTGGCCTGAATAGGCGGAAGCTTAGAGATGGAAACAGGCCCTTCGGCACACACGGTCCACGCCAACCATCAAGATGACTTTATTTTAGGTTCACCATGGGCCAACGTTTAGATTAATTTAGTCTAGAGATGGAAACAGAATCTTCGGCCCACGGCATCTGTCCTGAACCTGATGACAAGGTCAACTGGTCTTCTCCACCTGCACACGAACCACATCTCTCTATTCCCCACATATCCATGTTTAGATTAGTTTAGTTTAGAGATACAGCGTAGAAACAGGCCCTTCGGCCCAGCGAGACCACTCTGACCAGCGATCCCCACACACTAAAACTGTCTCACACACTATGGACAATTTGAAGTTACCGAAGCAAATTAACTACAACCCTGTATGTTTTTGGATAGATGCATAGACAATAGGTGCAGGAGGAGGCCATTCGGCCCTTCGAGCCAGCACCGACATTCAATGTGATCATGGCTGATCATCTACAATCAGTATCCCATTCCTGCCTTCTCCGCATATTCCTTGATTTCGCTAGCCCTAACTCTATCTAACTCTCTTTAGAATACATCCAGTGATTCAGCCTCCACTGCCTTCTGGCAGAGAATTCCACACACTCACAACTCTCTCGGTAAAAAGATTTTTCCTCTTCACATTCCTAAATGGCTTACCCCTTATTCTTAAACTGTGGCCCCTGGTTCTGGACTCCCCCAACACTGGGACCATGTTTCCTGCCTCTAGCGTGTCCAATCCCTTAATAATGTTATGTTGCTATAAGATGGAATGTGGGAAGAAACTGGAGCCCTCGGAGAGAACCCACGCGGGTCACGGGGAGAGCGTGCAAACTCCGCACAGACAGCACCCCTCCCACACTCCAGAGACATACAGGTTGGCAGGTTAATTGGCCCCCAATAAATCACCCCTAGTGTGCCGGGAGTGGATGAGAAAGTGGGGATACATGGAACTAGTGTGAACAGGTGATCGATGGTCAGCGTGGCCTCAATAGGCGGAAGTTTAGAGATGGAAGCAGGCCCTTTGGCACACACGGTCCACGCCAACCATCAAGATGAGTTTATTTTAGGTTCACCATGGGTCAACGTTTAGATTAATATCGTCTAGAGATGGAAACAGAATCTTCGGCACACGGCGTCTGTCCTGAACCTGATGACCAGCATTTTATGTCTATCTTTGGTATAAACCAGCAGCTGCAGTTCCCTCCTACACACTCAAGCTTCTTAACTGCACCTTTCGTGTCTGCCTTCACCACCACCCCAGGCAGTGGCAATGTTCGAAATCCCTCTAAATTATTAGTTCATGGAGTTACAGAGTTGTACAGCATGGAAGCAGGTCTATCAACCCAAATCATCCATGCCGACTTCAATATCCCATCTAAGCTAGTCACACGTTTGTCCCAGATGCTTCTAAATCGTTCCTATCCATGTACAGTGCATTCAGAAATTATATAGACCCCTTCACTTTTTCTACACCCTTATTCTAAAATGGATTTAATTTTTATCTTCAATCTACACACAATACCCCATAATACACCATTCAGCCCATCAAGTCCTCGCCGACCGGCGATTCCAGCACACTACCACTACTCTATGCACACCAGGGACCATTTTACCTACAAACCTGAGCGTCTTTGCAGTGTGGGAGGAAACCGGAGCACCCGGAGAAAACCCACGCAGGTCACAGGGAGAACATGCATATTCCACACATACAGGACCCCTTAGTCAGGATGGAACCCGGGTCTCTGGCGCAGTGAGTCAGCAACTCTACCGCTGCGCCACGGTCAACTGGTCTTCTCCACCTGCGCACGGACCACATCCCTCCATTCCCTGCGTATCCATGTTTAGTTTAGTTCCGTTTAGTTCAGTTTAGAGATACAGCGTAGAAACAGCGTAAAATCATCCCTAGTGCGTGTTAATATGGGTGGATCGCTGGTCAGTGTGGACTTGGAGGGCCGAAGGGTCTATTTCTGCTCTGCATCTGTCAACTAAACCAATTAGTTTATTTTGACATTAGGCTCAACACAGACACTGGTGGGCCCACATTCAGATTAGTTTAGTTAAGAGATGGACAGGGACCCTTCGGCCCACGGTGAATCTGCTTGCCCCGCCTGTCGTTGGCGGTCCAGTTTCCACACGTCACCGCGTACCACAGATTTGATTCCATGCAAGAGCGCCCCCAGTATAGAAGGTGGGAGGTTGAGCATGTTGCAGTTGTACAAGACGTTGATGAGGCTGCATTTAGAGTGTTGCATTCAGTAGACCAAGCTGGAATTGGCATATAGAAGATTTACGAGGATGTTGCCATGGTGTGAGCTATAGCGAGAGGTTGACTACTCCTTGGGGCGCAGGAGGATGAGGGGTGATCTTATCATAGAATCATAGAAAATAGGTGCAGGAGTAGGCCATTCGGCCCTTCGAGCCTGCACCGCCATTCAATATGATCATGGCTGATCATCCAACTCAGAATTCCGTACCTGCCTTCTCTCCATACCCCCTGATCCCTTTAGCCGCAATGGCCACATCTAACTCCCTCTTAAATATAGCCAATGAACTGGCCTCAACTACCTTCTGTGGCAGAGAATTCCACAGATTCACCACTCTCTGTGTGAAAAATGATTTTCTCATCTCGGTCCTAAAAGTCTTCCCCCTTAAACTTAAACTGTGACCCCTTGTTCTGGAGTTCCCCAACATCGGGAACAATCTTCCTGCATCTAGCCTGTCCAACCCCTTATGGATTTTGTAAGTCTCTATAAAATCCCCCCTCAATCTCCTAAATTTCAGCGAGTACGTTATAGAGGCGCATAAAATCATTAGAGGAATAGATAGGGTAGATACACAGAGTATCTTGCCCAGAGTAGGTGAATCGAGGACCAGAGGGCATAGGTTTAAGGTGAAGGGGAAATGATTTAATAGGAATCAGAGGGGTAACGTTTTCACATAAAGAGTGGTGGGCGTATGGAACAAGCTGCCTGAGGAGGTAGATGAGGCAGGGACTATCCCGCTCAAGAAACAGTTAGACAGGTACATGGATGGGACAGGTTTGGAGGGATCTGGACCAAACGCGGGCAGGTTGGACTAGTGTAGCTGGGACATGTTGGCAAGTTGGGCCGAAGGGCCTGTTTCCATGCTGTATCACTCGATGTCATCCCCACACAGCCTGCGGAGAGGGGAGTGTGCCTTTAAGAGGAAAATAAATAGCCAGGCATGTGGCTTGCGTTAGGGATGCAGACAGGAGATATCAATAAGCCTTCAGCAGCAAGGAGACCTAGGTTACACACCAGCTGAACATGCTAACTTCAGCTCCAATTCAGCTGTAATAATATTATCACTTGTCAGTCTTTCATGCACACAACCCAATAAAATTAAAAGATTCTACGATTGCCCTGTTTTTTTCACCAAAGGGTGACTACAAGTTGACACAAACCATATTTTTGGTTTCAATCTCCTTACTGCGAACATTTGTGGGATTGGAAATTATTTAAAAGTACTTTATTTATTCTAGAGAGATGTGTAAACAGTCCCTTCGCAACCCTTTGATAAGTGGTTAGCAGTGTTTGGCAGTGTGGCTATTTACTGCTGTTAGCACGTTTAAGAAGTTATGTTCGCATAGATTTTCTTAACAATCTTTCTTGCTTGTTTTTTTCACACGTAATCCATCCCCCGTTCCTCCCTCACACTCTACCTCACCCTCTACTGTGAGTAAGGGACTTGGTGATCGAAGGGCCCATTTTTAGTTTAGTTTAGTTTGGAGAAACAGCATGGAAACAGGCCCTTCGGCCCGCCGAGTCCGTGCGGACCAGTGGACCCAATCCCCGCACACTAGCAGTACCCTACATGCACTAATTGACAATTTACTGTTATCACAAGCCAATTCATCTACAAACTGTACGGATTTGGATTGTGGGAGGAAACTGGAGCACCCCTGGAAAAAGCTGGAGAAACTCAGCGGGTGCAGCTGCAACTAAGGAGCGAAGGAGATAGGCGACGTTTCGAGTCGAGACCCTTCTGTGGATCGGCCTCCATTGCCTTCTGAGGCAGAGAATTCCACAAATTCACAACCCTCTGAGTGAAATGGTTTTTCCTCATCTCAGTTCTAAATTGACGACTCCTTATTCTTATGTAAAGGGCCTGTCCTACAAGCATGCAACTCCATGCGATGAGCGCGACCTAACGTGGTTGCTTGAGCCGTCTGGTGTCGCGGGGCCGGTCCCACATCGATCGCCGGAGCCGTGCGGAATTGTACGGAGTTCGTCCCGACATCGCGCGGGGCACCGAAAAACGGACTATGTTCAAAAATTCCGCGTGGCAACGGCTTGTCGGCTCGCAGTCGCCTCGACGCATGACACACCGCCCCGACGTTGTGCCTCCGTGACCCTCTCTGTAGGTGCCTCCGTGACCCTCTATGTGTGTGGCTCCGTGGCCCTCTGTGTGTGTGTGCCTCTGTGCCCCTCTCTGTGTGCCCCTCTCTGTCCTGGCGAACTTACCTTAAGACTTCGCTCCAAGTTCGCCTCACTTTGCGCCGCGTTGCGCCACTCACCCGACCTCCACGTGGCCCTCGCTGCCGGTTTGGTCGCGCCCATCGCATGGAGTCGGACGCTGGTAGGACAGGCCCTTTATGTTATTGTTTCTATATTGTCACGGGTACAGTGAAACACAGCTCAGCAAGACTGTCCCCGTACATAAGTACAAACGCCCCAGAGCACAGGACAGCCCACTGAGACCATACGCAAGAGTCACCATTTTACAGTCCCAGCTACAGCTGGTAACAAAGGCCCATTGCAGCCGTCGCCTCCATTTTGGTCATCCTGCTTCCCAATGTCCCTCTCCTCGCCCGGCCCTCTTCCGCCCTTGTTCCCCGAGGGGGGGGGGGAGACACGTCTCACAGCCGACCTCGAGGGCACGGAAGGTAACAACCTCCCCTGGTTCCCCTCAATGGGCTCCTTGTGGCAGAGTCTGCCTCCATCACCGTCCCCCTCCACCACCACCTCTCCATGTCACCATCCAGAGGGCAGCCCGAAATATTTTAAACGTGCCAGCCGGCCGCTGCTGGAGGAAACATGACCAAACTTTAGTTTTGAGGTACGGTGTGGAAACAGGCCCTTCGGCCCGCCGAGACCATGCCGACCAGCGATCATCCGTCTACTAGCTCTGCAGGATATTTAACTGCAAAAGTACCACAACATTTTATCCCGCAATCGGAATTGGTGAGATTTCTAGGAATGCCACCAAGGGGAAATCAGAATTTTTTGAGTATGTGTATGTATATATATATATATATATATATATGTGTGTGTGTGTACTTGTGAGTATGTGTATATGTAAAGGTACAGGAGCCTGAAGACTGCAACGACCAGGTTCAGGAATAGCTACTTCCCCACAGCCATCAGGCTCGGACAAAACTCTGAACATTAATAGCCCATAATCTGTTATTTGCACTTTATCAGTTTATTTATTCATGTGTGTATATATTTATATAATGGTATATGGACACACTGATCTGTTTTTGTAGCCAATGCCTTCTGTGTTCTGTAGTGCTGAAGCAAAGCAAGAATTTCATTGTCCTATCAGGGACACACGACAATAAACTCTCTGGAACATGAAACACTGAACTTTTTTTTCTCTCTCTCGTTTATCATATTGTTTACAGTGTACTATGTTTACATATTCTGTTGTGCTGCAGCAAGTAAGAATTTTATTGTATAAATCTGGGGCATATGGCAATAAAACATTTCTTCTTGCGTAAGGTGCGCACAGCCTAAAGTTGTAGCACAACTTGTTCTATTTGATCTTATGCAATCAACGCCAGGTTGATTGCATTCGTTGAAGCAGGGCGGACCAGGTGAAGGTTGCAATCTCCCACCCCAATAAAGCACCCTTGACCCTTGAATTTAGGACGTCTGGCCTCCCTTGTGGACAGGGTGCACAATGACGCAACACCAGAGACCCGGGATCGGTCCTGACCACGGGTGCTGTCTGTACGGAGTTTTTACGTTCTCCCCGTGACCGCGTGGGTTTTCTCCGGGTGCTCCGGTTTCCTCCCACATTCCAAAGACGTGCAGGTGTGTAGGTTAATTGGCTTTTGTTAACTGCCGCTAGTGTGTGGGGTGCAAAAGCCGGATAACATGGAAGTGGTATATGCAGCGTGAAAACTGGCCCTTCGACCACCGATCACCCATTCACACTAGTTCTACGTTATCTCACCTTCTCATCCACTCCCTACACACTAGGGGGCAACTGTGCAGAAGACAAAGGGAACGTTATCCCCCACAATTAAAATGTGGACAGTGGAAATGGTGGAGACGCTGCATTTGGCGAGAATCAGGTTTGTCCTAATGGACAAATATGAACTTTTTGAACAAATATAGAAACATAGAAACATAGAAAATAGGTGCAGGAGTAGGCCATTCGGCCCTTCGAGCCTGCACCGCCATTCAATGTGATCATGGCTGATCATCCAACTCAGTATCCCGTACCTGCCTTCTCTCCATACCCCCTGATCCCTTTAGCCACAAGTGCCACATCTAACGCCCTCTTAAATATAGCCAATGAACTGGCCTCAACTACCTTCTGTGGCAGAGAATTCCAGAGACTCGCCACTCTCTGTGTAAAGAATGTTTTCCTCATTTCGGTCCTAAAGGAATTCCCCCTTATCCTTAGACTGTGACCCCTTGTTCTGGACTCCCCCAACATCGGGAACAATCTTCCAGCATCTAGCTTGTCCAACCCCTTAAGAATTTTGTAGGTTTCTATAAGTTCCCCCCTCAATCTTCTAAATTCCATCGAGTACAAACCGAGTCTATCCAATCTTTCCTCATATGAAAGTCCTGACATCCCAGGTCTCCATTCACTGACTATTGAAGGGGTAGCTGAGCTCAGCATTGTAACTCAATGTAGAATAAGATGAAAAGATCTATTCTGAGATTTGTACACATGTCTCTATAGATATTGTTATGGGAAATTGTTCCACTCATTGTTAAGATGTAGACTTTATTTTTTTTTAATTATATAATAATTGTTTGCTTGTATTGTTACTATTTTTTTTTAATTTTATTTTTTTTTAATTTTTTAAAAATTTTCTTATATAATCATAATCAATTTGATTTAATCACCATTGATTATAGACCTATTCTTTCACTTCTTTACTTTCTAAAAAAATAGAAGCTTATATAAATCATTTTGTGATATTTGTATAACTTTTGAAACAAGTTAAATGTGTATTTGAAAAACTGTTATATCATTGATTCAGATTCAGATTCAGATTACCTTTATTGTCGAACTAAATTTCGTGCCTGCAGTCATACATATATTAAAAGTAACAAAAACACACAATAAACACAAATTTAACATCCACCACAGTGAGTTCACCAGACACCTCCTCACTGTGGTGGAAGGCAAAAGTCTTAGTCTTCGTCTCTTCCCTCCTTGTTCACCCTCTGCGCTGAGGCGATCCAGGCCTCCGATGTATTGTCCCTGCCGGGTGTTGGTAAGTGAGTCAGTCCCGCGGCTGAATCCAGCTCCGCGAACGGGCCGATTCAGCTCCGCGGCCCGGGGCGGCCAAAGCTGCCGAAGCTGCCGCCCTCCAGTCCAGCGGGAGCTCCAGAAAACAGGTCACCAAGCTGTGACCTGCAAGCTCCCGACGATGTCGTCCACTGGGCCCGCGGCCGGGCCTCGGAAGCTGCGCTGCCACCGCCGCCGAAACACCAGAACACCGCCACAACTCCAGAGTCAGGCCACAGCTCCAGGTCGGGCCGCTGCCGCTACCGGAACGCCGGGATGCCGCCGCAGCTCCAAGTCGGGCCGCTGCTGCTGCCAGGTCAGGCCAGTCGAGCCACTGCCGCTGCCGGAACTGCCGCTGCCGTGAACGCCGCCAGAGGCCGTCAGCTCCGCCATTAGGGCCTCAGCGCAGACGGAGACAGGGGATACAACAAGAAAAGGTCGTATCCCCCCGAAGGAAGAGACTAAAACCCTGTTTCTCCCACCCCCCCCCCCCCCCCCCACACTTACACAATCTAATAAACTAACTAAACTAAAACAGACATAAGCAAAAACAACAAAAAAAAAAGAAAAAACAGACGGACTGCAGGCGAGCCGCAGCTGCCAGGCAGCGCCGACACTTGCATTATCAACATCCATTGCTTCTAATAAAAAATATAAATTGTGCAGAAGGCAATAAAGCTAAAATCCACAATTCTTTTGGGATGTGGGAGGAAACCGGAGCACCCGAAGGAAACCCACGCGGTCGAGGAGAATACGTGCAGACTCCACACAGATAGCACCCGAGTTTAAGGTTGAACCAGGGTCTCTGGCGCAGTGAGGCGGCTGCTCTAGCGGTTTTGGTGTACCATTGCTTGCCAGATAAAAGCGGTGATTCCATTAAACCAAGATGTCCAGAAGATGTCAGCACCTGCCACTTTTAACAGCGTTAAGCATCAGGTCAGATACTGACCGGAGGTCACGTGAGGACCTTGGGGGGAGAGCAGAGGAGCAGAGATGCGGAGAGGATCAGGGAGGGATTTTGTGAACAGAAGGTCTTGCAGTCAGCCATGATGAGTGAAGAAAATCAAGGATAAGCAAGAAGTGCGAGTTAGAGAGTTGCGGACATCTACGGTTTAGTTCCGTTTATTGTCACGTGTACCAAGCTACAGTGAAAAACTTTTTGTTGCGTGCTAACCTGTCAGCGGAAAGACAATACATGATTACTATCGAGCCATTTACTGTGTATAGATACATGATAAGAATTTAGCTCCTGTGTTTAAGAAGGAACTGCAGATGCTGGAAAACGAAGGTAGACAAAAGTGCTGGAGAAACTTGGGCCGAAACGTTGCCTATCTCCTTCACTCCTCAGATGCGGCTGCACCCGCTGAGTTTCTCCAGCACTTTTGTCGACCTAAGAATTTAGCTCCGTTTAGTTCGAGCAGGCACTCCAAGCTCTGAGGGCTGGAAGAGCAAGTGGGGTTGAGACTACTTGAGAGATGCCTTACATGAATAGGATAGATTTCGAGGGATATGGGCCAAATCTGGGCTGGAGGGACGTGTAGAGTGCGCGTCCAGGTTGGCATGGGCTTGAGATTTTACGTTGGAGATGCAGCGCGGAAACAGGCACTTTGTCCACCGTCACCCCACCGACCACCGACCGCCCCGTACACAAGCACTGCCTTACACACTGGGACCAGTTTACTATTGTTACCATTAATCTGCAAATCTGGACGCCTTTGTTGTGTGGGAGGAAACTGGAGCACCCGGAGAAAACCCAGGGAGTCACGGGGAGAACGTATGAACTCCGCACAGACAGCAAGCGTGGTCAGGATCAACCCCGAGTCAGCAGCTCTACTGCTGCGCCACCGTGCCACCTCTCGGGCCGTGGGGCGAAGGGCCTGGTTCCGTGCTGTGTCACCATGGCTATGGCTCCATGAGAGGTTGCATCCTATCGCAGTCTGTCTCATAGTCAATGAGAAGCAAAGCCTTGAATGCACTCTGAAGATACTCCAGCATACAAAATGCTGGAGTAACTCAGCGGGACAGGCAGCATCTCTGGAGAGAAGGAATGGGTGACGTCTGAAGAAGTGTCTCGACCCAAAACGTCACCCATTCCTTCTCTCCAGAGACGCTGCCTGTCCCGCTGATATCCTCCAGCATTTTGTGTCTGTCTTCAGTTTAAACCAGCATCTGCAGTTCCTTCCTACACAATGCCCTGTGACGGGCTGGAATCAGTTCACTCTGCTCCAAGCCTGTGCCGTGGACACATTCCATCTGCTGAGGAATGAATCACCAGCCCTCTCGACTTTGCCAGAGCAAAAATAAACCCTGCTTATTTTTCTTCTGGTGGAAAAATATTTTGTTTCCAGTTCCAAACTCTCAGTTGGGAAAGGAGTCTGAAGGAGTGCAGATCGGCAGCTCCCTGTGAGCGATGGTAGTAGCAGTGAGCAGGAGAACGCAGCAGGATTGTTTTAACTGGCGGGGACAGCTACTGAGCTTCACTCCGCATCGCATGATGCAGCATGGTCCATGTTACACACAGCTCCCCATCCCTGCACTGCCACGAAGGGGTGGGCCCAGATCTGAACTCCTCAAGACTATATGAAGTGAAACGAAACATTGAACAGACTGCTATGCCAACTCAGCGGGACAGGCAGCATCTCTGGAGAGAAGGGAATGGGTGATGTTTCTTCAGACGTCTCGACCCAA
Organism: Raja brachyura; assembly: GCA_963514005.1. Next base: position 11,193,813 of record OY740816.1, read on the forward strand.
AACATCACCCATTCCTTCTCTCCAGAGATGCTGCCTGTCCCGCTGAGTTACTCCAGCTTTTTGTGTCTATCTTCAGTTTAAACCAGCATTTGCAGTTCCGTCTTACACATCAGGGCCAATATTAATTAAATTGGTTTTGAAGACACAGGTCCTACAGCCCACATGTCCACGCCAACCATCTTAATCGAGTCTCCTCCGCCTACCTGAGCTGGTCCTCACTGTCTGCCACTGAAGGCTGTGGAGGCCATGTCTCTGGAGGCAGAGATAGATAGATTCTTGAGTAGTACAGGTTTTCGAGGATATGGGGAGAAGGCAGGAGAATGGGGCTAGGAGGGATAGGTAGATCAGCCATGATTGAATGGAGGAGTAGGCTTGATGGGCTGAATGGCCTAATGCTGCTCCTATCAAATGATCATGATCATATCAACTTCTCCTTCAACTCTTCCCACTCCAAATCAAAGGCTGGGGCAGAGTAATGACTTTCTCTCAGAGACAAAGTGTGAGGGAGCTGATATAAGGGCCACTCTTTTCCTCAGATGGTAGTCCACATTGGGAATGAGCTGCCAAAAAGTGGTTACAATTACAATTCAGATTACATTTGGACAGTTAGAAACATAGAAACATAGAAAATAGGTGCAGGAGTGGATTTTAAATGGAGGTTTTTTTTGCTCATTTGCTCATCAAAGGCACGGATGGGGTAGACAGTCAGATCCTTTTCCCCCCAGGGGGAAAGTATCAGATACTGGAGTGCATTAGCTTTAAGGGGCAGTCCCACTGTACGAGCTAATTCAAGAGTTCTCCCATCATTCCCCGGGATGGTCCGCCCCTTCCTGCGCCATCCAGTCTTTACTGAGGGACGACTGTAGGCGGCCGGTGGCGGTCTACAACCGGACCCAATTTTCGGAGGGACCGGAAGCGGCGCGGAGTCGGAGATGTCGCCGATGTCACCAAACGGAAAGCGGAGACTCTGACCTTGGCAGAGGAAAATGACCAGCGACCAGCGCCCACTGTGAGCCCCCATCACACCGCCAGCTCCAGCCCCTTCCCCTCCGGTCCGCCTTGCTGGCTCTTGCCCCCCTCCCCTGTGATCCCCCCCTCTCCCCATGGCTTTCCCCCTGTCTTTTCTCTGAGCTTTTTTCCACTTCCCCCCTGCCCACACACTCCCCTCGCCCCCAACCACACCCCCCCTACATACCCCCCTTCCCATATATGAAGAGGAGGGGGAGGGAGTGCGGGGGGATGAGGGGAGCTGAGCCGCGCCTGCGCAGTTAGGGGCTATGGGTGAGTGGTGGAATATTGCTTTGGGGAACGGGTTGCATTGGGGGAACAGGCCTCCCGTGTGACTGGGACCCAATGGGTCCCACTTAGTCTAGTAGTTCCCAAAAACCTGGAACACAGGTGGACATTGCTGGGGCGTTGCGTGTAGGAGTCGGGGCACATTGTTTTGCTTTAGTTTAGTTTAGAGATGCAGCAAGTCCCCACAGCCACTGAGTCCACGCCGACCAGCAAGCCCGGGGCTGTACAGTCGCACTATCCTCCACACTAGGGACAATTTACAATTTTGACTGAAGCCAATGAACCTACAAACCTGCACGTCCTTGTGATGACACTGGAGCACAGGGGAAAACCCACGTGGTCACGGGGAGAATGCACAAACTCCATATGCACAGCACTCCTAGTCAGGATCGAACCCGGGTCCCTGGCGCCATGAGGCAGCAACTCAGCCACTGCGCCACCGTGCAGCCCAGCGGCACAAAGCGTTGATTAGGTCAAACTTGGAGAATCGGGCGTGATTCTGGTCACCCCACCACAGGAAGGGAGGGGCGCCCCACCACAGGAAGTAAAACCCCCGTCCCACAGTACGAGTCCATTCCAAAAGCTCTCCCAAGTTTGATCTGATTCGAACTCGGAGATTTACGGTAACGGCCGCTCGTCGGTACTCGGGGCTCTCGTGGACATTTTTCTTCGTGTTGAAAAATCTTCACAAGTCTTCCTGAGCTTACCTGCCGTTAGCGAGTCTTCCCGAGTACCTGCCGTTGGCGCTAAGAGACGTCCCCGAGCATCGACGTACCCGCTACGTTCATGCTCCGTGCTTACCACAAGTTTGATTTTTTTTTTAAATCGGGAGAGCTCTTGGAGTGAACTCGCACTGTGGGACAGGGCTGTAAGCCGGAGCAAGTGTAGAGAGAATTGCAATGGTTGGAGGCTTGAGCTAGTTAGTTAATTTAGTTTATTGTCATGTGTACCAAGGTACAGAGAAAAGCTTTTCTGGTGCATGCTATCCAGTCAGTGGAAAGACAGTACATTTTTACAATCAAGCAGTCTACAGTGCACAGATAAAGAGAATAACGTTTAGTTCAAGATAAGTCCACTAAAGTCTGCAGTGGGTCAAAGGATGGTACAGGTGAATATTACCAGGGACACAAGGAAGTGCAGATGCTGGAACCTTGCACTGAACAAGTGCTGGAGTAACTCAGCGGGTCAGGCAGCATCTCTGTCCATCTTGGACAGGTAACGTTTCGGGTCACTGGGAAAGCAGATTCTGATCTCCCTGTTCTTCGGTAATCGGTTAGTGTATCGAGGACGTGCACGTGCATGCAAGGATACAAACCTGTACCTTTAATCCACAGTCTGAAGAAGGGTCCCAACCTGAAGCTTCACCTATCCAGAGATAGTTCGCCAGAGATGCTGCCCGTCCCGTTGAGTTAGTGCAGCACTTGTGTCATAGAATCATAGAATCATAGAAAATAGGTGCAGGAGTAGGCCATTCAGTCCTTCGAGTCTGCACCGCCATTCAATATGATCATGGCTGATCATCCAACTCAGTATCCCGTACCTGCCTTCTCTCCATACCCCCTGATCCCTTTAGCCACAAGGGCCACATCTAACGCCATCTTAAATATAGCCAATTAACTGGCCTCAACTATCTTCTGTGGCAGAGAATAGTAAGATTGAACGAGAACTTACCAAGTTTGAAGGTTGATCTTTATTTCATGAGGAGTTGCGGTGAGGGATTTCGTGAAGAGCCCGCCGGCACGCATGCGCGACATTCTTCAAAGCAGCGGTGTGGAATCACAGAAACAACAACAGAAATGACTTGGCATAGTAAGATTTAAAGAGACTCTGATTACCAGCTGAAGATGATCGAGGGTTGGGAGCGGAGGGCACGAAATCCCTCACCGCAACTCCTCATGAAATAAAGATCAACCTTCAAACTTGGTAAGTTCTCGTTCAATCTTACTATTTCATTTCGGAGTCACGTGAGTGACTTCGTGAAGACTTCAAAGCTTCTGTGATTACACGCCCTGGACAACGTCCATGCGGACACACCACTAGCAAGGATGGATTGGAGTAAACAAGTTGACGAAACGAGGTTATACTGAAACAAAAAGAAGATTTGTTAATAACACAACAAATAACACCCTTTTAATCAGGGACATCCCCACGTTCACACCCGGCGTTCAGCACGGCCTCTGCGAACTGAAGGGGAGCAGCAACAGGCTTATTATAGAATCGCTGGAACACAGCTTCATTCGCCCATCCTGCTGTGGCGAGGATATGGTCCATGGGTACCTCCATGACTCTCGCCGCCGACGTAGATGCAGCCCTGGTGGAGTGGGATGTAAACACATTAGTGTCAATACCTGCCTTATTCAGGACGATCCGGAGCCACCTGGATATCGTCTGGACTGTCACTCGATGGTGAGGTCTTTTGTGAGTGACAAGCAGGTACAACTCCATTCCTCTGATGCTCCTCGTCACCTTGATGTAGTAACGGATGTGAGTGGCTAAACATAGCCGAGCATCTGCAGGGTATGCCGGGAACTTCAGCTGCAGCCCTGTGCACCCAGGTCTATGCTGCTTAAGTAGCTCATCGATAAAAAGGACTACTTCTCCCGGGGTCGACGTCATCCTGTCAATACGTAGTTTGTGGAGCGTCTGAACCCGCTGTGCTGAAGTCAGCGCTAGTAACATCACCAATTTCATAGTGGGTTGGTCCAGCTGTAACCCTTCCATGGGTGACCACGACCTGAGCAGGGTAAGTACATCCCTGACATCCCAGGTGATGTTGTAGCGTGGTGTAGGCGGATTCAGATTGAATATTTCCCGCATAAGCCTGGACACTAGCCTGTTCGATCCTACCTCGATGTTGAGGTAGAATGATAGCGCACTCCTGGCGCTGTTGATGGCAGTATAACTCAAGTGCTCATCATGGTGCAACCCTGCGAGGAATTCCAGGACGTCGGCTATGGAGACATCATCACAGGTGATGTGAGAGCGACTGCAGTAGGCTTCACACTTGGTGATGTGGGAGAGATATCTCCGCCTGGTTGACTCTTGACATGATGCTCCAATGGTGTTCATGGTCCGGGTGGTAAGGCCATACTGCATCCATGGCCTGGTCAGAACCTGCAAGCCAGTAATTTTAGATAGGCATGGCAGGGGTGTAACTCCCCTGAGACAGGGTGAGAAAACCAAATGTGGGCAACCCTCTAGAGGGACCCAAGGTTGACTAATCATGTCAGAGACCACCGGATACCAAGGCTGTGTGGGCCAGTCGGGTATGACAAGAATGCCTCTGGCAGAATCCATCCTGATTTTTTGTAATACCCGACTGATGAGGCAAAACGGGGGGAATGCATAGAAAAACCACTTCCCCCAGTCTAGCGAGAATGCATCAATCGCTAATGCCCCAGGGTCTGGTTCCCATGAAACATATGTCGGTACCTGATGGTTCAACCGGGACGCAAAAAGGTCGATATCCGGCTGGCCAAATTTGGCTGTAATTTGGGCAAATATTGGAGGATGCAGCATCCACTCAAACTATCATTGAATTTGCGTGACCTGGTGTCTGCCACAGTATTAAGCCTACCTGGCAAATAGGTAGCTGAAATCCAAATATCTCGATCAATACACCAGCACCAAATAGTATTAGCCAATTTGTCACAAGAGACTGACCTGGTACCGCCCATATGGTTTAAATATGCCACCGCTGTAGTGTTGTCTATTTGGAGACGGACATGAGTACCACTAAGATTAGCACAATATGCCCGCAGTCGGTGAAATGCTGCAAGCAGCTTCAAATAGTTAATCCCTTGTATTAGCAAGATGCTAGCTTCAAGGGGATCCCACCTGCCTCCACAACTAGAAGAGCTGTCCGCAGCTCCCCAAGCTTGCGTCAGTTTTGCAAATATACCACCGGATTGGGCACAACAATGGGTTTGAATGCCTTGCCAATATTGGACACCCACCATTGTAGCTCAACCTTAGCATCGGAAGGCAGCCCCATAGGTCTGTCAAAATGACCAGCGTTCTTTTTTTTTTTTTTTTTTTTTTTAACGCAGCAATCGTGGCCCTTCGCAGATTTTGATAATGCAAAGGTCCAAACCGGGCTGCCGGAAATAAAGCTACGATTTTCCCAATCATCTTAGCTGTAGGCCGAATAGATGGTATACTGGCGGATGCGAGATCCTGACATGCAAGGGAAACATCCTCCACCTTGTGAAATGGAATGTTGGCCCTCATTAGAATAGAGTCCACCGTGAAACCCAAATAATCCATAACCTGGGATGGGTGAAACTTCGATTTTTCTGGATGGACTATAAACCCCAGCTGCTGAAATATAGTAACAGTTGCTGAAACAGCGCTTCCAGAGTGTTGCCAATAAGCAGAATATCATCTAAATAAGCCATTACAATATGATGTTGTATACGTAATTTGGCCATAATAGGTTTGAGTAATTTAGTAAAGCCTAGGGCGGTAGTAAGCCCATTTGGTAAGGCCCGATATTGCCAGAGCTGATCCATCCAGACAAATTTCAAAAATTTCCGGTGATGTTTCCGGATGGACACTGAATAGCATGCATCTTTCAAATCAATACATGCCATAAAGCAACCATGCGAAAGCAGTGATTTGGCTGTCTCAAAAGGTGTCCATTTTAAAATGTGTATATGTTACAAAAGGTATTCAACTGGTCAAGTCAATAATCACCCGACAACCTCCATCCTTTTTTGGCCTAGTAAAAATATGGGAGACGAATTCAATGGGCTCGTGAATAGTTTTCTCTATCACGCCTTTTGTTCCGACGAAAATTTTCAGCCGTGCCTGCTGCCTGCTCAACGGCAGACAGCGTAAACTTCCGTTGAGGCATATGCTGGGATGGAGAACCCCGAATATCCTTCCCTCTTGGAGAAGTCTTCCCCGAATTTTGTTGATTCTGCTGCAGGAGGGGCTCCAATATCCGCTCCATCCTGGCCAATACGCCCCTTGAGCTAAAACTCGGGCGGCCGAAGTCCTCATGTTCTGCTGAACTGCTGGGGCTTCGTCCATCGGCCCACACCTCATCGAGGTGACCCTGGTGCCGGAAAGTTGTCGCCGGTAGCCGCTGCAGCGAAGCTGAGCGATTCCCGCGCGGGAGGTACTCTCAAACGCCTCCTCGGCGGAGCTTGGTCTCGCTGCCTCGGAGGGCAAATGCGATGGGAAGTCGGCACCTGACTTAGCATGGAGATCCGACGCCCGCGCGGGCTTGCCGGCTGCCCATATCATGGACCTAGCCGACGCATAGTCTCGTCCTCCCATGCATGGGGGACTCGGCGACCCTGGCGTATGGGCTCGTTGAAGGGAGGAGCAGTTCGCTGGGCTTAGTGTCTGCTGACGGTTCTCAACTTCTGCTGACGGCGGTTAACCTCCCTGTGCCTACTGGAGCTGGATGGCTCCTCTCCAGTAGCCGCGTCATGCGGCCATACGCCCTTCACCCTGAACACTGGGGTGGTCGGAGACCTCCGGCTCAGAAAGATTGCCGGGGCTCCTTTCATCGGCCCGCACCTCTGAGAAGTGATCTCGGTGCCGGAAGTTGTCGCTATCGGCCGCCGCAGCGAACCGCGCGATTCCCGCGCGGGAAAGGTGTTCAACCGTCTCCGTTGAACGGGAGCGGAAGCCGTTGCCACAAAGGGCCCTGACGGCTTGGGGTCGACTCCAGCAGAAGCATGGAGCGACGCCCGCGCGGGCTTGCCGGCTGTCCACATCGTGGACCTTGCCGACGCACGGTCTCGTCCCCCCCATCGACAGGGGACTCGGCGACCGAGGCGGGACCGTACCCAAGCCCCCCGTCCCTGCGGCGGGGTTTGGGAGTTGGATAGCAGATCTCACAGACCCAGGTCCCGCCGTTGCACCAGACCGCACCATGGCGGCTGGTGGAGCCTTGGCCCGAACCGGGTTTAGGCTTACGGGCTCCTCCCCTGCCCTTCAACGAAGGGCTAGCGGAGGGGGGTCGGGCCGCAGCACGACCCCTTCCCCGTGGTCGCCAATGGCGAACTTGTGGCAGGGTCCCCCCTTTCGAGAGGCACCCCGTTCTCGGCTCCTGGAACCAGCATTGGAGCTGCTGCTCCTCGAATCAGCACAGGAGCTCCTGCTCCTTGAATCAGCACTGGAGCTCCTGCTCCTGGAACCAGCACTGGATCTCCTGCTCCTTGAATCAGCACTGGAGCTCCTGCTCCTTGAATCAGCACTGGAGCTCCTGCTCCTGGAACCAGCACTGGATCTCCTGCTCCTTGAATCAGCACTGGAGCTCCTGCTCCTCGAATCAGCACTGGAGCTCCTGCTCCTTAATCCAGCACTGGAGCTCCTGCTCCTGGACCAGCACTGGAGCTCCTGCTCCTCAAATCAACACTGGAGCACCTGCTCCTTGAATCGGCACTGGAGCTCCTGCATAGCGGCGGGTCGGGCCCGGTAACAACAGGGCTCCCCGACATCCACGTCTATTTCCCCACGTACCTGCAGGGAGAGAACATAACATACACCCGCCACAACAAAACACCAACTCACACTGGAGCTCCGGTGTATCGGCGGGTCGGGCCCTGTGCCAACAGGGCTCCCCGACTACCACGCCTGTTTCCCGGCCCGACTCGCAGGTGAGCCGCTGAGAAAGGCTCCGGGATAAGTGGCGGCGACTCCAAATCCACGTTCCTGTAGGGAGAGAACACACTGCTCCCCCCCCCCCAACAGGAAACACCAACTCTAGGGGGCTTAGCCTTACCTGAGTCGGCCCTCTGAAGGGCTGGTCAGGAGCCGCGCTCCCGACCAGCCGTCGACAGCAATGCGATGCGACGATATGTCGCGCATGCGTGCCGGCGGGCTCTTCACGAAGTCACTCACGTGACTCCGAAATGAAATTCCACAGACTCACCACTCTCTGTGTGAAAAAAGATCTTCTCATCTCGGTCCTAAAAGACTTCCCCCTTATCGGTGTCTTTTCTATGTTTAGTACATGCCTGCTAAACCCTGCTTGGACCTCATTGGAAACCCTTGGACTGTCTTTAATCGGACTTTATCTTGCACTTATCTTGGATTTTATACACATTATTCCATTGATCCTGTATCTGTACACTGGGCACGGCTTGATTATAATCATATATTGCCTCTCTGCTGACTGGATAGCACACAGCAGCATTTTCACTGTACACCTAACAATTAATTAATCCAAAGCAATCTAAACTAAACTAAACTAAACTAATAAATGGACAAATTAAGCCCTTCAATTCCTGTAGATTACTTCTCTACCCCCAGGATATTCACAGATATGTTTCAAGTTTGCTCCACATGTAAATCCTGGAATCACGTGTAAATTCACGTATACATTCCAGCCTGTGTTTCAAACAAGAGTACTGTTGTAATGTTCCACAGATGCACCAGAGGAAGCATTTTATCGGGATGCATCACAGCTCGGTTTGGGAACAGCTCCATCCCCGACTGCAAGAAACTGCAGCGAATTGTGGACGCAGCCCGGACCATCACGCACAAACCAACCTCCCTCCCATTGACTCCATCCACACGTCACGCTGCCTCGGCAAGGCCAGCAGCATCATCAAGGACCAGTCTCACCCCGGCCACTCCCTCTTCTCCCCTCTCCCATCACACAAAAGGTATAGAAGTGTGAAAACGAACGCACACCCCCAGATTCAGGGATAGGTTTGTCCCAGCTGTTATCAGGCAACTGAATCATCCTACCACAACCAGGGAACAGTGCTGAACTATTATCGACCTTGTTGGTGAATGTTGGACTATCCCGATCGGATATTGCTGGCTTTATCTTGCAATAATTGTTATTCCCTTATCATGCATTTCTATACACTGTAAATGGCTTGATTGACAATAGACAATAGACAGTAGGCGCAGGAGTAGGCCATTCGGCCCTTCGAGCTAGCACCATTCAAATGACTGATCATCCCCAATCAGTACCCCTTTTCTGCCTTCTCCCCATATCCACTGACTCCGCTATCTTTAAGAGCCCTATCTAGCTCTCTCTTGAAAGTATCCAGAGAACCTGCCTCCACCGCCCTCTGAGGCAGAGAATTCCCCAGACTCACGACTCTGTGAAATAGTGTTTCCTCGTATGGGTTCTCAATGGCTTACTCCTTATTCTTAAACTGTGGGCCCTGGTTCTGGACTTCCCCCAACATCGGGAACATGTTTCCTGCCTCTAGCATGTCCAAACCCTTAATAATCTTATATGTTTCAATAAAATACCCTCTCATCCTTCTAAATTCCAGAGAATACAAGCCCAGCCGCTCCACTCTCTCAGCATATGACAGTTCCTGCATCCCGGGAATTAACCTTGCAAACCTACGCTGCACTCCCTCAATAGCAAGTCCTCAATGTCCTTCCTCAAATTAGGGGACCAAAACTGCACACAATACTTCAAGTGTGGATCACTAGGGCTCTGTACAACTGCAGAAGGACCCCTTTCCTCCTATACTCAACTCCTCTTGTTATGAAGGCCAACATGCCATTCGCTTTCTTCACTGCCTGCGGCACCTGCATGCTTACTTTAATTGACTGACGAACAAGGACCCCCAGATCCCGCTGTACTTCCCCTTTTCACAACTTGACACCATTTTGATAATGATCTGCCTTCCTGTTTTTGCTAACAAAGTGGATAAACTCACATTTATCCACATTAAACTGCATCTGCCATGCACCTGCCCACTCACCCAACCTGTCCAAGTCACCCTGCATTCTCATAGCATCCTCCTCACAGATTGTAAACATGTATTGTCTTTCCGCTGACTGGATAGCATGCAACAAAAAGATTTTCACGGTACCTCTGTACATGTGATAATAAACTAAACTAAACTAACTAAACTAGATAAATTAAACCCCTCAAATTCTGTAGGTTATTTATAAACCCTACAATGTTCAGTTGACTTTGGAGATACAGCATGCAAACAGGTCCTACAGCCCACCGAGTCTGCACCGACCAGCGTTCCCTGCATATTAACACTATCCAACCCACACTAGGGACAATTTACATTTTACAGTGGCTTGCAAAAGATTTCATACCCCTTGAACTTTTCCACATTTTGTCACGTTACAACCACAAACGTAAATGTATTTTATTGGGATTTTATGTGATAGACCAACACAAAGTGGTGCATAATTGTGAAGTAGAAGGAAAATGATACATGGTTTCCAAATTCTATTACAAATAAAAAACTGAAAAGTGCGGCGTGCAAAAGTATTCAGCCCCCCTGAGTCAATACTTTGTAGAACAACCTTTCGCTGCAATTACAGCTGCAAGTCTTTTGGGGTATGTCTCTACCAGCTTTGCACATCTAGAGATTGAAATGTTTGCCCATTCTTCTTTGCAAAATAGCTCAAACTCAGTCAGATTGGATGGAGAGCTTCTGTGAACAGCAATTTTCAAGTCTTGCCAGAGATTCTCAATTGGATTTAGGTCTGGACTTTGACTGGGCCATTCTTACACATGAATATGCTTTGATCTAAACCATTCCATTGTAGCTCTGGCTGTATGTTTAGGGTCGTTGTCCTGCTGGAAGGTGAACCTCCGCCCCAGTCTCAAGTCTTTTGCAGACTCTAACAGGTTTTCTTCCAAGATTGCCCTGTATTTGGCTCCATCCATCTTCCCATCAACTCTGACCAGCCTCCCTGCCCCTGCTGAAGAAAAGCATCCCCACAGCATGATGCTGCCACCACCATGTTTCACAGTGGGGATGGCGTGTTCAGGGTGATGTGCAGTGTTAGTTTTCCGCCACACATAGCATTTTGCATTTAGGCCAAAAACTTCCATTTTGGTCTCATCAGACTAGAGCACCTTCTTCCACATGTTTGCTGTGTCCGTGAGATGTTCAAAGCTTGGGATATTTTTTTATAACCTAACCCTGCTTTAAACTTCTCCACAACTTTATCCCTGACCTGTCTGGTGTGTTCCTTGGGCTTCATGATGCTGTTTGTTCACTAATGTTCTCTAACAAACCTCTGAGGCCTTCACACAACAGCTGTATTTATACTGAGATTAGATTACACACAAGTGAACTCTATTTACTAATGAGGTGACTTCTGAAGGCAATTGGTTGCACTGAATTTTATTTAGGGGTATCAGAGTAAAGGGGGCTGAATACTTTTGCACTCCACACTTTTCAGTTTTTTATTTGTAAAAAAAATTGAAAACCATGTATCATTTTCCTTCCACTTCACAATTATGCGCCACTTTGTGTTGGTCTATCACATAAAATCCCAATAAAATACATTTACGTTTGTGGTTGTAACGCGACAAAATGTGGAAAAGTTCAAGGGGTATGAAAACTTTTGCAAGCCACTGTAGACCAAGCCAATAAACCTGCAAACTTGTAAGTCTTTGGAGTGTAGAAGGAAACCGAAGATCTTGGACATGGGGAGAATATACCAATGCCGTACAGACAGCACCGGCAGTCGGGATCGTACCCGGGTCTCTGACGCTGTGAGGCAGCAACTCTACTGCTACGCCACCGTGCCGCACTATGTTTCAAGTGAGTCTACATGTATGTCCTAGAGCCACTTGCAGGTCACATGCATGTTCACAGATACATTACAGCCTGTGTTTCAAGCAAGGATACTGTTATATCCTCAGAGACACAACACTCTGTTCTCCCACCAGCGGCAGTCTGATAACGACCAGATCATCTGCTGGGTTTTCATAACATTGACTGCTGCTTCATGCTCGACACCAAAACCCCAACAAGGTACATGGAACGGGGAGTTTAGTCTTAAATAAATATATAAAAACGCATCAATTTTAATGCAATGGGCTTCCTTTGGAATAGTCTGGCCTTTAGTATCTGGGGGAGTCCCATCATCGTTCTGATCTTATCATCCCCTCCTGTTTCGACATTACCAGACTCCCATTAAACTCGAGACACAGCTCACACTGGGCATATTAGCACAGACACCCTGGGTCAGATCGAGGTATTCCCCGTCACCTGTAGCCAGGGTGAATTATATCCTGGAGTTAGCATGCATTAGTGCAGGTATGCAAACTGTAAGCGGGGGACGGGAAGTCAATAAAACTTAATTTTATTGGAATCCTCTCTGCAATAGGATTTGTTAAACACTTAATCTAATCAGGACCATTCACTTAAATATCCACATCATCCAGGAACTCCCCCACCATTCCTCTCATGGCATTTGTCTCGTACATCCTCCAAAGATGGGCCTATCACTTTTTATTGTTTACCCACTGGATGTGGTGAGAATTTTTTGCCTGACTCCCCACTTAGTTTAGTATAGAGATGCAGAGTGGAAGCAGGCCCTTCGGCCCACCGAGACCACGCCGACCAGCGATCCCCGCACATTAACACTATCCTGCACACACTAGGGACAAAATACAATTTTACTGAATCCAATTAACTGTAAACCTGTACGTCTTTGGAGTGTGGGTGGAAACCGGAATACCCAGGGAAAACCCACGCAGCCACAGGGAGAGCGTGCAAACTCCGTACAGACAGCACCCGTAGTCAGGATCGATCCTGCGTCTCTGGAGCTATGAGGCAGCAACACCACCGCTGCAGCATCGTGTCGTCTTTAGGGGCTGTCCCACTTGGGCGACCTAATCCGCAAGTCCAGAAGAGTGTCTTCGACCTTCAAGCTCGAGGGCACTCGCCTGGAAAGCCTCGAGCGGGATCGACTGACCGCACACACACACACACACACACACACACACACACACACACACACACACACACACACACACACACACACACACACACACACACACACACACACACACACACCATGAAGGTGGGGGCCAGGGAAAGCGGGGGAGCGCTGTCTGATATTCAAACCTGCGATGAAAAGGAAGGTAAAACGGCTGCACAGTAACGGTAAGTCCTTTAGAGAGCGGGGAGGGGGGGGGTGAGAGAAGGGGAGAGAAGGGGGGGAGAAGGAGTGGAGACACTTTTGGGAAAAATATAATAACGTAATAGCGGGCATTTTACCTACCAGTCGGTTTTCCTTGGTCCTGAAAACTCCAATGAGCCAATTACAATGCCCGGTCAGCGAAGGAGATTGCGTACGGCTGCCCTCGACTGCCTGTAACTACACAGCGACCCCACTCCACTGCACTACGAGTGAAAAAGATCCATGACGATGGAAAATATTTTGACACAATGAAAAAATTTCCGTGACGTAGCTGAGGCCGTGAGTATGCGGGAACTTCCCTCGAGAGTTCCAGCGATCTCATAGGACCTCCTGGGACCACGTGTCGACCATGCTGCGAGTTTGAGTCAAGGGCAAACTCGTCTGATTAGGTTGCAGCAGTGGGACAGGCCTTTAAACTGACAGCATTTCGGAGGGCAGTTCTCAGCCATGCTGCTGGGTTTAGAGTCATGTGTAGGTCAAACCAGATCATTAGGTGGAGAGAGAGGAGGGAGAGAGAGAGAGGGGGAGAAGGATGGGAGGATGGGGGAAGAGAGTAGGGAAGAGAGTAGAGGGGAGACAGATGATAGGGAGAAAGGAGGTGGGAGAGATGAGGGGAGAGAGAGGAGGGGGAATGGGGAGAGAGGGGGGAAGGAAGGGGTAGAGTGGGTTGGAGGAGGGGAGAGGAGGGGTGAAGAGGAGGAGAAGGAGGGTGGAGGAGGAAAGAGGGGTGGGGGAGGGAGAGGGGGGGAGAGGGGGAATGGGAAAGGGGGGAAGGAAGAAAGAGTGGGGCGGGGAAGAGGGGGAAGACGGGAAAGGGAGGGGAGGGGGAGAGAGGGAGAGAGAGGGAGAGGGGGAGGGTAGAGGGACCCATCCATTCGGGGGGGGGGGGGTGAGAGGTTGCAGCGTCACACACATACTAACCCCCCCCCCACACACACACACTAACCACCACAGCACACACACATGTGACTTGGGTGCGGGAGGGTGCAAACCAGGTGCGTTTCAAATGATAAGTATATTGTCTTGAATATTCATCATCCTTTATAAATCCAGATTTACTTAAGTTACATAAAAACATAGAAACATAGAAAATAGGTGCAGGAGGAGGCCATTCGGCCTTCGAGCCAGCACCGCCATTCATTGTGATCATGGCTGATCGTCCCCTATCAAGAACCCGTGCCTGCCTTCTCCCCATAACCCTTGACTCCACTAGCCCCTAGAGCTCTATCCAACTCTCTCTTGAATCCATCCAGTGATTTGGCCAAGTTTTATGTTGTCTTGGATACGATATTAGGAATCAAACTCACATCTCCAAATCAATATCTGAAGAAGGGTCTCGACCCAAACCATCACCCATTCCTTCTCTCCAGAGATGCTGCCTGTCCCGCTGAGTTATTTAGTGTCTACCTTCCACTTCTCCAGATACAGGACAACAATGCAATTATTATGCTACTGAAGCCATGGTGATACTGAGTGTGGTGCAGCCTGAAGTGGCCTGTTCTTTACTGGGAAGGCTGACATAGAAAGTATTCGTAAACCGGCATATCTGGACAAGCAAAGAACTGCAGATGCTGGTTAATACACAAAAGGACACAAAGTGCTGGAGGAACTCAGCGGGCCAGGCAGCAACACTGGAGAACACGGACAGGTGACATATCGAGTTGAGACCCTTCTTCAAACTGAAGCTCGTCGGCAAACAATCTCCTGGCAGACAGCAACCTGAGTTCAGTTTAGAGATACAGCACAGAAGCAGGTTCTTCGGCCCACTGAGTCCGTGTCGACCAGCGATCCCCGCACATTAACACTACTAAACACACACTAGGGACATTTTTTACATTTTTACTTTTGTACCAAGACAATTAACCTACAAACCTGTCCGTCTTTGGAGTGTGGGAGGAAACCGAGGATCTCGGACACAATAGACAGTAGGTGCAGGAGTAGAGGACATTCAGCCCTTCGAGCCAGCACCGCCATTCCATGTGATCATGGCTGAACATCCCCAATCAGTACCCCGTTCCTGCCTTCTCCCCATATCTGCTATCTTTAAGAACCTTATCCAGCTCTCTTGAAAACATCCAGAGAACCTGCCTCCACCGCCCTCTGAGGCAGAGAATTCCACAGACTCACAACTCCCTGTGAGAAAAAGTGTTTCCTCGTCTCTGTTCTAAATGGTTCACCCCTTATTCTTAAACTGTGTGGCCCCTGGTTCTGGACTCCCCCCAACATCGGGAACATGTTTCCTGCCTCCAGCGTGTCCAAATCCTTAACAATCTTATACGTTTCAATAAGATCTCCTCTCATCCTTCTAAACTCCAGAGTGTACAAGCCCAGCCGCTCCATTCTCTCAGCACATGACAGTCCCGCCATCCCGGGTGTTTAACCTTGTAAACCTACGCTGCACTCCCTCAATAGCAAGAAGGTCCTTCCTCAAATTAGGAGAAAAGCCACGCAGGCCACAGGGAGAACGTACAAACTCCGCACTCACCACCCTCTGTGTAAAAACAATTGTCCTGCACATCTTATTATTTGATTTAGTTCAACAGGAAAGTCAACTCTCCCTCCCCTTTCTCTCTCCCCTTCCACTCTCTCCCTCTCCTCTCTCTCCCCCTCCACTCTCTCTCCACCTCCCCCTCTTCCACCACTCCCCCACCACCCTCCGCTCCCTCTCTCGAAATTCCACCACTCCCCTACCCCTCTCCCCCTCCCTCCCCACTCTTCCACCTCTCTCCCTTCCCTCACCCACCCTCTCTCTCCCCTCCCTCCCTATCTCCCCCATCCCTTTCCCCTATTACTCTCGCCCTCTTCCACCACTCCCCCTTCCCCCTCTCCCTCTCCCACTTCCGCCACTCTCCCCTACACCCCTCACCCTCCCTCCCCACTTCCACCCCTCTCTCCCCTCCTCCCTTCCCTACCTCCCCCCTGCAACCACACGTTGGGGGAGCAGACCCAACGGGTCTGCACTTGGTCTAGTCTCCTTCAAATTCCACCCCTTTCACTTTAAGGTCCTCTAGTCCAGCTTGGGGGGGGGGGGATGTTACCGATCTGTACCTCTCATAATTTTACGTGCTTCTATCAGGTGCTGGGTATATGGAATGAGTTGCCAGAGGAGGTTATGGGCCAAATGTGGGCAGGTGGAACCAGGGTGGATGCGTAATCTTGGTCGCTGGGCACAAGGGCCTGTTTCTGTGCTGATTCCTACGTCTCCCCATAAACTCTGACGTTCCAGAGAAAACAATCCAAGTCCGTCCAAATTCTCCGGATAGTTTATACCCTCTAATCCAGGCATCTTTCTGGTAAACCCTCTCAGCACCTTCTCCAAACCCCCTCATTCTTCCAGAAGTGGGGCAACCAGAACTCCAAATGCAACCTACGAGCAGACTTAGGCCATTCAGTCCATCAAGTCTTCTCCTCCATTCAATCATGGCTGATCTATATATCCATCTCAACCCCATTCTCCTGCCTTCTCCCCATAACCCCCGACGCCCGCACTAATCAAGAATCCGTCAATCTGCACTTTAAAAATATCCATTGATTTTGCCTCCATTTCAATTCAATTCAATTCAAGTTTAATGTCATTGCACAAATACAAGTATAGGTACAACGAAATGCAGTTTAGCGTCGTTCTTAGTGATAGCGATATAGAAAAATAAATACAGAGTGCAGTGGTAGCAATATGGAAAATAAATAAATACAGGGTACAGACAAATCTATCAGCGGGACTCCGAGTTCAGCAGTCGGATGGTGTAGTTGAAGAAGCTGTTCTTCGTCCTACTGGTGCGGGACTTGAGGCTCCTGTACCGCCTCCCTGATGGGAGGAGGGCAAACAGTCCATGATTAGGGTGTGAGGGGTCCTTGATGATCGTCCCGGCCCGCTTCAGGCACCGTTTTCGGTGGAGGGCATCCAAGGCAGGGAGCGGGGCACCGATGATGTACTGGGCGGTTTTCACCACCCGTTGTAGTGCCTTCCTGTCTGCCACGGTGCAACTGCTGTACCATACCGTAAAGCAGGTGGTCAGGATGCTTTCGATGGTGCAGCCTTCTGTGGCAATGAATTCCACCCTCTGACTTAAGGCATTCCTCCTCATCTCCTTTTTATAGTTATGTCCTTTTATTCTGAGGCTGTGGCCTCTAGTCCTAGACTCTCCCACTAGCGGAAACAACAACTTCCCTTCCACTCTATCCAGGTCTTTCACTATTCAGTAAGTATTAAAGTATAAAGACACTATTTTACTTCGGAGTCACGTGAGTGACTACGTGAAGAAGCCCCGCCCGGCGCATGATCGGCATTAAGTCGACGCTGTCGGTAGGGAAAGAGCTGCAGAGCGCAGCTCCACCAGCGGTAAGGAACAGGCCCGCAGGTAGGTGGATTAAATTACTTTCAGGGCATTTTTCAAACTCCGTGACGCCGGCGTGCAAAGCCAGGAGGAGTTTGAAAATAAAATGGAGAAAACTCCGGAAAAAATCGGTGCAGGTTAAACGTGCGTCCCGGGTAGAAGCACAGCGATCGGGACGGCAGATTATTGCGGAGCCGGTTCCGATACCGGTGGCCGTTGAATTACCCGTTAGTGAGCCTTTAGTCGCTCCACAACCAGAAGCCACGGAAGAATCTCCGGCGGGGAGAAAAGTAAAGAAAGTGTGAGAGGCCCGTGGTTTCAAATGATTATAATAATGAAAGTCCTCCAGACAGGAAAGCCATGTGGCTGAAAATGGATTAAATGGAGAAATGCTCCAGATTGTTATCAACCAAGGGTCTAAAGAGCCCAAAATATTCCCAGGCAGGCCTTGAGGGGTTTCCATATCAAGAATATGGTGCCTTACCAATGTGGGAATATGAACCTCCAGAGCCTCGGATTGGGCTGGAGGTAGTCTCCTTGAGCAAGTCTCAGGAGTATCAGGGCAGCGGGAGACTGACCCTGAAAGTGTTGATTTTGGTCATGAGTACCCACCACAGCACAAGAATATTAATCCAGGTATACTTGATGAGGCACAAAGTGCTCTACCTGAAGGAAGCGGTGAGGCCATTGAAGGTAACCTTGGCGGCCAACATTAATTGGTTTCTCACCAGCTTCAGGAGGCTGTTATGGTTGAAACAGCAGAATTATATGAAGCACCTGTGAATTGTGCTTCACTAAGGGTTCCAACGGTGAATCCGACTATTTGGGCACCCATGTCTTCAATAGTGCAGGAAATACGATTCCAAAGAATTCCAAGCTTATTGCGGGTGGCATCACTGCTTTTGGGGAGCAAGTGGAAGGATGTACATTGACCAAAATTTAAAAGGATATGTTGGCATTGTTTTGTAACTCATACTTTGAGTCAATTGTATGAGAATAATAGCCATTCGGCCCATACTGAACCCTAGATTTGCAGGTCTGTGCAGATCAAGCAATATTCAAACTCCTGGGTATTTATTCAAAGAAAACCTGCCTAAACAAATCAAAGAAATTGATGAAGAAGCAAAGACTATCGGCCTTATGAAACCTTTCATATTTGGTCAAAGAAGGTCTGGTTCAATGAGAAGGGGATTTGATTATGAAGCAGAGCCAGGAGTATGGTGAGGAGGTATTATTACCCATCACAGCCTAATGTAAACCCATATGTTGGGAAAAGGAGACCATCACATGCATTTGGAGGTACAAAAACTTCATTCTATCACAGAGGAATCTTTTGGTGAACCTCCGATTGGTGGTAGATTACAATTGTTTTATGATGAATGGTGCTGCATAACATCTGATCGGTTATATTAGATACTGTGTCAGGATCTACAATAGAATTTATAGAAGAAATTGATCCACCTGTACAGAATAAACCTAATTGTATGTTGGTGTTTTCTGCACCTGAAAAATCTTAGATAAAAAAGAGGTAAAAATTTTATTTGAAAAAGGAGTACGGTTAATAATCCACAACAATTTGTGTCAAATATTTTCCCCAGGCAAAGAAAGATGATGGTGGTAGAGTCATTCTGGACCTCACATACTTTAATACATTTGTCTAGTATTAGCATTTCAAAATGGATACCTTCAGCACTGCAAGGCAGTTGTTATCAACAGGTTGTTACATGGCTACCATAGAATTGAAAGATGCGTATTATTCAATACCAATTCATCATCATTTTCGCAGGTATCTGAAGTTTAATTGGATGGGTCAGCTGTGGCAATATACGGCATTACCTAATGGGTAAGCTCAGCTTCTAGGCTGTTCACAAAATTGTTGAAACCAGTACTTGCACTGCTGAGGGCACAAAAACACATTGTCATGGCTTATATTGATGACATTTTAATTGTCAATGCTAATCAGGAATCAGCAGAAAAATCAGTTTCAGCAACTTCAAGCCTGTTTGAAAGGCTAGGTTTCCTGATCCATCCAACAAAATCTAAGCTACAGCCATCCCAACAATTGAATATTTGGGGTTTGTGATTAATTCAGTTACCATGTTACCATGGGGGGACTTGATAGAGGTCTTTAAAATGATGAGAGGGATAGACGTTGATGTGGACAAGCTTTTCCCTTTGAGAATAGGGAAGATTCAAACAAGAGGACATGACTTTAGAATTAAGGGACAGAGGTTTAGGGGTAACATGAGGGGGAACTTCTTTACTCAGAGAGTGGTAGCAGTGTGGAATGAGCTTCCAGTGGAAGTGGTGGCGGCAGGTTTGTTGGTATCATTTAAAAATAAATTGGATAGGCATATGGATGAGAAGGGTATGGAGGGTTATGGTATGAGTGCAGGCAGGTGGGACTAAGGGGAAAAAAGTTGTTCGGCACGGACTTGAAGGGCCGAGATGGCCTGTTTCCGTGCTGTAATTGTTATATGGTTATATGGTTAGTAACTTTACCAATAGACAAAGTTGTTGATATTACAAATGCATGTTGTTGCCTTATTCACAAACCTTATCCCTCCATCCGAGAAGTAGCCAAGGTTATTGGTAAGTTAGTAGCAGCATTCCCTGCAGTAGAATTTGGTCCACTGCATTACCAAAATCTCCAAAGGGCAAAAACACAAGCACTTATACAGCGATCAGGCCATTTTGATAGGCCCATGTAATTGCCAAAGGAAGCTTTATCAGAATTGCATTGGTGGATTGAGAATGTTCCACAAGCTACTAAAAACATATTAGTTTAGCAGCCAGTAGTGATTTTGCAAACTGATGCAAGTGCTCTCGGATGGGGTGCTATGGACAATAACACCAGCTGTGGTGGCAGATGCACTTGTTTCTCCAAACATATAGTATAAATTATTTGGAGTTATTGGGGACAATTTCTGGATTCAAAGCTTATTGTTCTACTATGAAGTATTTGCATGTCCAACTACAAGTAGACAATACCACAGCTGTGGCATATATCAATCACATGGGTTGAGTAAGATCATTATCATGTGATTATCTGGTTAACCAGATGTGGCATTGGTGTATTGGTAAGAATATTTGGCTTTCAGCTATTTATCTCCCAGGGAGAGACAATGTTGTGGCAGACAACAGATCACAAAAATTTAAAGACAGTACAGAATGGATGTTAAATCCACAAGTTTTCAAAAATATAGTCAGTCGGTATGGATTAACGGACATTGATCTGTTTGCATCTAGATTAAATCACCAATTGCCCAAATACGTGTCTTGGAAGCCCGACCCAGGAGCAGTAGCGGTGTGTGTATTCTCGCTACATTGGGGGAATACGTTCTTTTATGCTTTTCCCCCATTCTGCCTGATTGGGCAATGTCTCATGAAAAAAGTGCAAGACTCTGCCAAGGGCGTTTTGGTGGTTCCAAATTGGCCTACAGTGTCATGGTTCCCATTGATGCTTAGAATGATTATTGAACCATTTATGATCATTCCTAGTTGCAGTGATTTGTTGGTACAACCAGTACCAAAAGAAATTCATCCATTGCATGATCATATGAATTTGTTCATCTGCAGGTTCTGACCAGACCATTGCAAGGGTTTGGACTATGGGATAGGACCATGGATGTTATAGCTGCAGCTTGGAGTTTCAAAGCTTTTTCAACCTGTTCTCACGGTGCCAGTGTTTGGACACGCAGTGTTAGGTTCTCTTTGATTGTTTGCTTTGTTTTATATTATCGATTTATATTATCGATTTATATCTTTGGTTGTAAATCTTCCCCTAGGATAGAGAGGTTATTTTATCATTAAAAGACTTATTACATAAACTGAAGCAATGTTTAAAAAAATATATTATTTACTCACTACTGTGTTGACTGAAACAGTGTCGTATGGAATTAATCTATGGCATGAAAAACACAGAGCTTTAAAATCTTCACGTAGTCACTCACGTGACTCTGAAGTAAAATAGTAAGATTAAACGAGAACTTATCTGTTCGAAGTTTGATCTTTATTTTATGAGGAGTTACGATGACGGATTACGTGCCCTCCGCTCCCAACCCTCATAATATAAATGATCATCTGGTAGTTCTCATCTTTGTGAGCCTTACTATCTTACTCCAGCTATTGGTTCTGTGTTTTTCACGCCGCTGCTTTGAAGTATGTCGAACACGCACCTGGCGGGGCTTCTTCACGTAATCCCTCATCGTAACTCCTCATAAAATAAAGATCAAACTTCAAACAGGTAAGTTCTCATTTTAATCTTACTATTAAAGTGTGTTAAAGTTTTATAATACTGCATCTTGCCTTCATGACTTATACTCAATGCAATGACCAAACGAAAGCAACCATACCATATGCTTCCTTTACCACTCTATCTACCAATGTTATCCTACCTTACGGGAGCAATGTACATGAGGTCCATATAATTCTTCAAGGTCGCTTCTCAATCATCACATTCCCAAGAAAGCATTGCACATTTGCCCAACCTTCCCTTATAAGTGATGTGTGGAAAGAAAAACAGAGTCACTGTTTAAGGTCAAAGCCGTTGGTGGTGAGGGAGAGTCTGCTGAGAAATTCCGGCATCTTGTGTTTTATTTGCTACGCTTTATATCTCACAGTTCCAGCATTTATTTCCCTCATTCTAATTACATCTACTCATCTCTCTTATGGTCTTTGTGATATTCTGCTTTTTGTCCTTTACCCAACACCTTCATCCTCTGTATCTTCAAACACATTCGGTGCCCGACTTTCTCATCATTCTGACGAAAGGCCATTGACCTGCACGGTGAACTCTTCCGATCTTTCCACAGTTTTCCCACACCCTATCTCCCTCTCTGGTTTCAATTCCCTCTCTCTCTGTCCCTCCCCCACCCTAGTCGTCCGGCTAGTTTCACTTTGATATCACTGGTGGCGCAGCGGTAGAGTTGCTGCCTCACAGCGCCAGAGACATCCTAACTGCGGGTGCTGTCTGTACGGAGTTTGCACGTTCTCCCCGTGACCTGTGTGGGTTTTCTCCGAGATCTCCGGTTTCCTCCCACACTCCAAAGACTTACAGGTTTGACGGTTAATTGGGTTGGTAAAATTATAAATTGTCTCTCGTGCGTGTACGATAGTTTTAGTGTGGGGGGATCGGTGGTCGGTGCGGACTCGGTGGGCTGAAGGGCCTGTTTCCACACTGTATCTCTAAACTAAACTTCCACAACCAGCCACGGATGTTTGTGAGTTCCACCTTTCCTTGTTCTTCAGAGCCCGCTCTGATTTGTTCCGTACCTTTTCTTACCTGTATTTTTGCAAATTTTTCATTCATTTGTTCTCTCTCTCTCTCTCCATATATCATTGTCTCTATCTCTTGTTTCCCTTTCCCCTAACTTTCAGTCTGAAAAGAGTCTCGACCCGAAACGTTAACTTTTCCTTCTCTCCAGAGATGCTGCCTGTCTCGCTGAGTTCCTCCAGCATTTTGTGTCTACTTTCGGTGTAAACCAGCATCTGCAGTTCCTTCATCCATATCTTTCCACAGCCTGATCTGCTGACTACTGCGAGGTTTCTTAACAAACGGTGGCTAGTTGTTTAGTTTCATTTAGTTTAGAGATACAGAGCGGAAACAGGCCCTTCGGCCCACCGAGTCCGCACTGACCAGCGATCACCGCACACTAAAGGGCCTGTCCTACCAGCATCCGACTCCATGCGATGAGCGCGATCAAACTAGAAGCGGGGGCCGCGCGGAGGTCGGGTGATCCCCTGTACAGGGCCGTTCCCACCAGCATGTGCCTGCATGCGGCAAGCGCGACCAAACCGGCAGCGAGGGCCGCGCGGAGGTCGGGTGAGTGGCGCAACGCGGCGCAAAGTGAGGCGAACTTGGAGCGAAGTCTTCAAGGTAAGTTCGCCAGGACAGAGAGGGGCACACAGAGAGGGGCACAGAGGCACACACATAGAGGGCCACGGAGCCACACACATAGAGGGTCACAGAGGCACCTACAGAGAGGGTCACGGAGGCACGACGTCGAGGCGGTGTGTAATGCGTCGAGGCGACTACGAGCCGACAAGCCGTTGCCGCGCGGAATTTTTGAACATGGTCAGTTTTTCGGAGCCCCGCGCGATGTCGGGACGAACTCCGCACAATTCCGCACGGCTCCGGCGATCGAAGTGGGACCGGCCCCGCGATGCCGGACGGCTCAAGCGACCACGTTAGGTCGCGCTCATCGCATTGAGTTGCATGCTGGTGGGACACCACTCTACACACACTGGGGATAATTTACACTTATAACCAGCCAATTAACAAACCTCTAGGCCTTTGGAGAGTGGGATGAAGTCGAAGATCTTGGAGAAAACTCACAAGGTCACGGGGAGAACGTACAAACTCCGTACAGACAGCACCCGTAGTCGGGATCGATCCCGGGTCTCTGGCGCTGTAGGCAGCAACTCGACCGCTGCACCACCGTGCCACCCAGTGCTTCAGATTAGAGAGACAATATGTGGTTAAGGACAGATTCAACTAATTAGAACATTCACTTGTGAATGAGACTAATGTGCAGCCATCAAAAGGAACATGAGTTTACATTTATAATGCAGATGATGAAGGAGCTGGGTGGGGCAAGAGAGTTGTAATCTGTTTTTTATGCAGGTTGTTCTTTGCATTGGTGAATGTGGTGAACACTTGGTGCTTTTCCCAGGGGTGGTTTCCTGCCAGATGCCCTTAAATCATTCCTTGCTGCCTCCCATCTGCCTAACTGCATTCTCAGGTCAACAGAGGCAGTTTGTGTGTGGGGTGGGGAGGGGAGGGAGGAGAGGGGAAGAGAGGGGAGGAGAGGAGGAGAGGAGGGGAGGAGAGGAGGGGAGGAGGGGAGGAGGGGAGGAGGGGAAGGGAGAGAAGGGGAGGAGGGGGAGATGAGGAGAGGAGAGGAGGGGAGGGGAGAGGAGGGAGGGGACAGGGGAGGAAGAGAGCTGAGAAGTGGAGGAGAGATGAGGATGGGGAGGGGAGAAGGATAGGGGAGGAGAGGAGGGAAGGGAAGGAAGGAGAGAGGAGAGACTAGAGGAGAGGGGAGGAGAGGAGAAGAGGAAGAGAGGAGGGGAGGGGACAGGGGGGGAGGAGAGTAGAGCTGAGAAGGGGAGGAGAGGAGAGGAGAGGGGAGGAGAGGAGTGGCGAGGAGAAGAGAGGAGAGTGGATTCGAGGAGAGGGAAGGGTGGGAAAAGGCAGGAGAGGACAGAAGAGGAGGAGGGGAGGGGATGGAAGGAGGGGAGAGGGGATTAGAGGAGAGGGGAGCGGCTTAGAGAGAGAAGGGGGGGATAGGAGAGGGGCGGAGAGGAACGGAGAAGAGGAGAGGAGTGGAGAGTGGAGGAGCGGGGTCGGGCTGGGGCTCGATGCCTTTCAGCGAGAGACTGCTGTACTAGAGTGGGAGGCTCGGGCTCTGTATACACAGGTGGCCACTGAGCTACTGAGACAACCCGGGAGGGCCAGAATATCTGACCCTTAGTTCTCGGCCCACCTGCCCCGCCGGGTCTCGGGACAACAAATTATTTCCGACCCACGGAAGAAAGTAGCCCTTTCCCACCTCTGAAAATGTTTATATTGGCTGAGGCAAGGCAGTCAGTTGGAGGGGGAAGGCTCTCAGTGGAGCCTGTGGTATTAATACATTTACTGTACGCAGACAAGCTAAAGCCTCTGCGACAGGCCGTTAGTCGACTGAGTATAATGAGATCTAGTTACTTCAACAACCGAGGCTGCCTAATCTGCAATGCACAATAGGGGAATAGCAGCTGTCATTGAAAAGCCCTCATGCTGTTTCCAGCAACTCGTTGCAACCCAAAGATAAACACAGAATGCTGGAGTAACTCAGCGGGACAGGCAGCATCTCCAGGGAGGAGAGGGTGGTCTTTCGGCTGGAGAGTCGAGACCCTCCTTTCGACTGAGAGTCGGGGGAGAGTACATGGGGAGGGGTAGGACAGGTTTGGAGGGATATGGACTCAGAGCAGGCAGGTGGGGCTAGTGTAGCTGGGGCAAGTTGGGCCGAAGGGCCTGTCTCCACACTGTATCACTTGATTCAAGTTCAAATGCATGTGTCGCATGCACCACAAGATGCAGTGAAATGTACTTCACCATGCAGCGTTACAATTAAACAAGGCCACAGTACACAACATGATTCAACGCAGACATCCACCACAGCATTCTTCACTGTGGTGGGAGGCAATACAGTTCCCACAGTCCTCCTCCTCCTCCCCGCTTGTTCACACGTGGTCAAGACCGCTACGGACGGCCCTCTGGTCGGGATGGTCAGAACACCAACGTCGGGTCAGGTCGAGCACATGCCCGCGGCCTGGAGCTCCCAAATCGGCCGCCTCCTTACCAGAGACCGAGGCTCCAAGATGTTGTACGCCGCAGGCTGGCGGTCGGACCCCTTCTCCGAGGGATTGCCCGCTCCATGATGAAAGGGCCGCTCCACGCCTGCCGCCGGAAGCTCCACAGACCGAGGCTCCAAGATGTTGTTGCGCCGAGCGCTTCTCCGGCGACCCCCGGCAAGGGGCCGCCCCGCTCTGCGATGTTAAAGGCCCCGCTGGGCCGTTGCTGAAGCTCTGGGCCCGTCTACGGGAAAGGCCGCACCAAACCAGATGTAAGGCCGCGAGGCGGGGGGGGGGGGGGGGGGGGGGGAAGAAGCGACAAGGAAGAAAGTCACACCTCCTTCGAGGTAGGTGCCTGAAAACGGTTTTCCCCCCACCCCCCACGCAAGACATGCCGAGAAACAGTAAAACATACTAAAAAAAACACAAAAAAGTCGAAACAATGAACCCGCTGCAGACGAGGCAGCCGACTGACCAGAACCGGAATTGTGACTCCATGACTATGAGAGAAAGAAACAGAGATAAGGACGTGTAAAGTGTGAAACAGACACCTCAAAGGGGATGCGAATCAAGGATGAATATAGAATAGGGTATTGAGTAGGAAGGAACTGCAGATGCTGGTTTACACCGAAGATAGACACAAAGTGCTGGAGTAACTCAGCGGGACAGGCAGCATCTCTGGAGAGAAGGAATGTGTAGGAAGGAACTGCAGATGCTGGTTTACACTGAAGATAGACACAACAATCTGAAGTGACTGTAGCAGGAATTCCATTTCTCCAGAGATGTTGCCTGGTCCGTTGAGTTACTCCAGCATTTTGTGTCTATCTTTGGAATAGATAATTGTTAGCTCGGAGAAGTTAGCACCGAAGCATTCAGAGATAACGTTTAATTAGGAGGACAGTCAGACTGGTCGGAGAACTGCAATGGAGGAGGAATGGAGAGAGAGGAAAAGCAGAGGGAGGTCTCACTCTGACAATGGAGGAGACCCAGGACAGAAAGGGTCAGTGTGGGAATGGGAGGGGAAGTTAATGTGTTTAGCAACTGGGAGATCAGGTAGGCAGCAGCAGCAGGGGCTGGGACCATCTGATCTTTCCCTGGACATGCGATGGACAGTCTGGGTGGTCCATTACTTCCCAGCTCCCAGGACAAGCTTTGTGCTTTGCCTCCCCCTCAGAGAGGGCCCCCTCCTGCCAGAGGGCCGGCAGTCTTCCTCATACTCACTCCGAGGTCAAGGTCCACCATAATCTGCAGATAAGACACTCAAACACTGCAGTGACTCAGTGGGTCAGGCAGCATCTCTGGAGAAAAGGCCCTTCTCAACCCAAAACGTCACCATTTCCATTTCCCCAGAGATGCTATCTCCGGTATAAACCAGGATCTGACCTTGTATTGCCACAAAGTAAGTCATAGTCAGAGGACTGCTTATTCACAGGGTGAACGTGCAAACTCCACACAGGCAGCACCCAAGGTCAGGATGGAACCCGGGTCTCTGGCGCTGTGAGGCAGCAGCACTACCAGCTGCACCACTGCGCTGCCCTAAATTAAAATCAGAAATTAAACATGAAGAGCCCAGACACAAGTCAAAGTCAAAGTCAAAAGAGTTTATTGTCATGTGCCCCTGACAGGACAATGAAATTCTTTCTTTGCATAGGACAACAGAACATAGAAGGCATTGACTACAATTATATACGTAAATATACACATGAATTAATAAATGAATAAAGTGCAAACGACAGATGGAGGGATATTAATGTTCAGAGTTTTGTCCGAGCCAAGTTTAATAGCTGTGGGGAAGTAGCTATTTCTGAACCGGGTCGTTGCAGTCTTCAGGCTCCTGTACCTTCTACCTGAAGGTAGCGGGGAGATGAGTGTGTGGCCAGGGTGGTGTGTGTCCTTGACACGTACACAAACATGCCCGCACACAAATACGCTCGCACATGCTTGCACACACTCAAACACACAAGTACACGCACGCAGACGCATACAATCCGTGCCACCAGGATCAAGAAGAGCTTCGTCCCAGCAACCATCAGGATCTTGAACACTACCTAACGCTAACCTCGGCAACAATCATTGTTCCACAACAGACTTAGGTTTTTGCATTATTATAGTTATAAATGTGCGGCCTTTTTACAAAGAGTAGAGAAATCAAGAACCAGGCGACATGGGTTTAAGGTGAGAGGATTTAATAGGAATCTAAGGGGCAATGTTTTCACACAGAGGCGTATGGAACGAGGTGCCAGAGGAGGTAGTTCAGGCAAGTACATGGCAACAATATTTAAAAGGGATTTGGAAAGGATTTGGATGGGGAAGGTTTCGAAGGATATGGGCCAAATGTGGTCAAATGCAACTGGCTTGAATAGGGCATCTTGTTGGACATGTATGATTTGGGCCGACGGGTCTGTTTCTGTGCTGTACAACTCCACGTCTCTATGTGGATGTGGGGACAACATGATTTGAAAGTGCAGGTGAGAATGGTGAAGAGATGGTTGCAGGTCCCAGTGAGCTCACGGGCGATGGAGAAACGTAAGGAGGTGGCCCTAGAAATCGTGGATGCATTGGTGATCAATTTCCAATGTTCTCTCCACTCTGGATCAGTTCCTGTGGACTGCAGGGTAGCCAACGTAACTTTTTAAGAAAGGATGGGGAGAGAAAGCAAGGAATTCTAGACCAGTTAGCCTTATATCGGTAGTGGGGAAGATGCTGGAGTTGATAATTAAAGCACATTTGGAAAGCAGTGAAGGTATCGGTCAAAGTCAGCATGGATTTATGAAGGGAAATCATGCTAATCTTTTAGAATTTTTTGAGGATGTAATAGCATGGATAAGGGAGAGCCAATGGATGTAGTCTATCTACTCTTTCAAATAGCCTTTGACAGGGCCCCACACAAGAGATTAGTGTGCAAAATGATAGCACAAGGTAGGGTATTAATATGGATAGAGAACTGGTTGGCAGACAGGAAGCAAAGAGTAGGACTTAACGGGTCCTTTTCTTAATGGCAGGCAGTGACTAGTGGGGTGCCACAAGGCTCGGTGCTGGGACCCCAGTTGTTTACAATATATATTAACGATTTAGATGAGGGGATTAAATGTAACATCTCTAAGTTTGCAGATGACACAAAGCTAGGTGACAGTGTGAGCTGCGAGGAAGATGCTATGAGGCTGCAGGGTGATTTGGAAAGGATGGGTGAGTGGGCAGAAGCATGGCAGATGCAGTATAATGTGGATACATGTGAGTTTATCCACCTTGGTGGCAAGAAGAGGAAGGCAGATTATTGTCTGAACGGTGGCAGATAAGGAGAAGGGGAGGTGCAATGAGACCTGGGTGTCCTTGTACATCAGTCACTGAAAGTAAGCATGCAGTTACAGCAGGCAGTGAAGAAAGTAAATGGCATGTTGGCCTTAATTGCAAGAGCATCTGAGTTGAGTTGATTTGCGTTTAGGAGCAAGGAGGTCCTACTGAAGTTGTACAGGGCCCTGGTGAGACCGCACCTGGAGTACTGTGTGCAATTTTGGTTTCCTAATTTGAGGAAGGACATTATTGCTCTTGATGGAGTGCAGCGTATGTTCACCAGGTTAATTCCCGGGTTGGCGGGACTGGCATATGATGAAAGAATGGGTCAACTCGGCTCGTATTCGCTGGAATTCAGGGGATCTTACAGAAACATGTAACTTTCTCAGAGGATTGGATAGGGTAGCTGTGGAACTTTTTTTGCGATGTTGGGGGAATCTAGAACCAGGGGTCATAGTTTAAGAATAAGGCCATTTAGGACTGAGATGAGGAAAAACATTTTCACCCAGTGAGTTGTGAATCTGCGGAATTCTCTGCCACAGAAGGCGGTGGAGGCCGATTCGTTGGATGTTTTAGATTTAAATCTTAGGACTAAGGGAATCAAGGGATATGGGGATAAAGCTAGAACGGGGTACTGATTCTGGATGATCAGCCATGATCATAATGAATGGTGGTGCTTGAAGGGCCGAATGGCCTACTCCTGCACCTATTTTCTATGTTTCTATGGAACACGTGTGTGAGGTGCGACGTGTGTGAGTTGGACACATGTGACTTGGGACACGTGTGACCTGGAACACGTTTGACGCCAGAGACTCTGGTTCGATCCTGACTACGGGTGCAGTATGTATGGAGTTCGTACGTTCTCCCCGTGACCTGCGTGGGTTTTCCCCGATAACTTTGGGTTCCTTCCACACTCCAAAGACATATTGGTTTGTAGTTTAATTGGCTTGGTATAATTGTAAATTGTCCCTAGTGTGTGTAGGATAGCGTTAGTGTGTGGAGATAGCTGGTCGGCACGGTCTCGGTGGGCCGAAGGGCCTGTTTCCATGTTGTATTTCTAACTGAAACTAAACTAAACTAAATGTGTGACTAAGGGAGCCCTTGTTCTCCAGAGGCAACAAGGTCTGGGGTGAGTTTCAGCGGCAGATACAGTGAGGAAGGTGCAGTGTACGGTGATGTTATGGTGAACATGTTTGAATAGCAGGGGCAGGTATGATCAACTTTAGCACTCTGATTTTATGAGCTTTCCCTGGAGAGTGAGCTGGAGTAACTCGGTGGGACCATCCCAAATGCTCCTCCTCCATGTTAATCAAACGTATCTTTTCCTCTCCCCACTGGTGACCTCTTCCTGTTATGGAAGAGAATGCCTGCTTCAGGAATCTGGAGTCGGGCATGCAAACAAGGTGAATCATCCACATGGGCCACTGATCTTCCAAAACCACGAGGGAAATACATAAGGTCTTTTACCAGAGTACGGAAATCAAGACTTAGAGGATATATTTAAGGTGAGAAGGTCAAGATTTAAGAATGTTATCACACAGAGGATCGTGTGAAGATGGAATGAGCTATATTTAGTATATTTACGACAATGATTCCAGGAATGATTGGGGTAACATATGATGAGCGTTTGAAGGCACTGGGCATGTACTCGCTGGAGTTTAGAAGGATGAGGAACCTCATTGAAACTTACTGAATAGTGAAAGGCTGGGATAGAGTGGACGTGGAGAGGATGTATCTAGTGGGAGAGTCTAGGACCCAGAAGGACCCAGCGGGCACAGAATAACAGCACATACCTTCAGAAAGGAGATGAGGAGGAATTTATTTAGTCAAAGGGTGGTGAATCTTTGGAATTCATTGCCACAGATAGCTGTGAGGGCCAAGTCAATGGATATTTTTAAGATGCAGATTGACATAATTTTGATTTGTAAGGTCGTCAGGGGTTATGAGGAGAAGACAGAAGAATGGGGTTGAGAGGGAGAGGCACACCAGCCATGATTAAATTGCGGAGTAGACTTCATGGGCAAAATGACCAAATTCTGCACCTGGTACTTAAGAACTGCCAGAGGAGGTAGTTGGAGAAGATACTATTACAGCACTTAGAAGACATTTGGACAGATACATGGATAGGAAAGGTTAAAGGGCCTGTCCCACCAGCATGCAACTCTGTGCGATGAGCGCAACCTAACGTGGTCGCTTGAGCTGTCCGGCGTTGCGGGGCTGGTCCCACTTCGATCGCCGGAGCCGTGCGGAATTGTGCGGAGTTCGTCCCGACATCGCACGGGGCTCCGAAAAACTGACCGTGTTCAAAAATTCCGCGTGGCAACGGCTTGTCGGCTCGCAGTCGCCTCGACGCATTACACACCGCCTCGACGTCGTGCTTCCGTCAACCTATCTGCAAGTGCCTCCGTGACCCTCTATGCGTGTAGCTCCATGGCCCTCTGTGTGTGTGTGCCTCTGTGCCCCTCTCTGTGTGCCCCTCTCTGTCCTGGCGAACTTACCTTAGACTTCGCTCCAAGTTCGCCTCACTTTGCGCCGCGTTGCGCCACTCACCCGACCTCCGCGCGGCCCCTGCTGCCAGTTTGGTCGCGCTTGCCGCATGCAGGCGCATGCTGGTGGGAACGGCCCTGTACAGGGGATCACCCGACCTCCGCGCGGCCCCCGCTTCTAGTTTGATCGCGCTCATTGCATGGATTTGCATGCTGGTAGGACAGGCCCTTTAGAAGTATATGGGCCAAACACGGGGACTTGGGAGTAGCTTCGATGGGGCATCTTGATCGGCATGGATGAGCTAGGTCGTTTCGTTGCTTTATGACTCGATGACTCCGCATGTAACTAGGTTCATAACCCGGTGTTGTCCTGACAGAGGACACTGATGCTGGACACAAAATGCTGGAATAACTTAACGGGACAGGCAGCATCTCTGGAGAAAAGGAATGGGTGACGTTTCGGGTCGAGACCCTTCTTCTATGTTTCTATGTTTCTAGTGCTGGAGTAACTCAGCGGGTCCGGCAGCATCTCTGGAGAACATGGATAGGTGACGTTTCGGGTCGGAGTAAAGAGGTTCTTCTGCAGTTGTATAGGGCTCTGGTGAGACCACATCTGGAGTATTGTGTATAGTTTTGGTCTTCTAATTTGAGGAAGGACATCCTTGTGATTGAGGCAGTGCAGCGAAGGTTCACGAGATTGATCCCTGGGATGGCGGGACTGTCATATGAGGAAAGATTCAAGACTAGGCTTGTATTCACTGGAGTTTAGAAGGATGAGGGGGGATCTTAAAGAAACATATAAAATTATAAAAGGACTGGACAAGCTAGATGCAGGAAAAATGTTCCCAATGTTGGGTAAGTCCAGAACCAGGGGCCACAGTCTTAGAATAAAGGGGAGGTCATTTAAGACTGAGGTGAGAAAAAACTTTTTTACCCAGAGAGTTGTGAATTTATGGAATTCCCTGCCACAGAGGGTAGTGGAGGCCAAGCCACTGGATGGATAGAGTTAGATAGAGCTCTAGGGGCTAGTGGAGTCAAGGGATATGGGGAGAAGGCAGGCACGGGTTATTGATAGGGGACGATCAGCCATGATCACAATGAATGGTGGTGCTGGCTCGAAGGGCCGAATGGCCTCCTCCAGCACCTACTTTCTATGTTTCTATGTTTCAGACTTGTTAGGGATAAGGGAAACGAGAAATATAGACGGTGATGTGGAGAGATAAAGAACAATGAATGAAAGATATGCAAAAAAGTAACGATGATAAAGGAAACAGGCCATAGTTAGCCGTTTGTGGTGTGAAAATGAGAAGCTGGTGTGACTTGGGTGGGGGAGGGATGGAGACAGAGGGAATGCCAGGCTTACTTGAAGTGAGAGATCTCAATATTCATACCACTGTGCTGTAAGCTGTCCAAATGAAATATGAGATGCAGTTCCTCTGATGTTGGTTCACATCCTTCCAGCATATTTTAAGGTTTTTTGTGGCAGCGCTTTAATGGTATTGTGCAGGAAGGAACTGCAGATGCTGGTTTAAACCGAAGATAGACACTAAACGCTGGAGTAACTCAGCGGGACAGGCAGCATCACACCAGCAAAACCAAGGAACTGATTGTGGACTTTGGAAGGAGTAGGATGGGGACCCACAGTCCTGTTTATATCAATGGGTCGATGGTTGAAAGGGTCAAGAGCTTCAAATTCCTGGGCGTGCACATCTGTGAAGATCTTTCCTGGTCCGAGAACACTGATGCAATTATTAAGAAAGCTCATCAGCGCCTCTACTTCCTGAGAAGATTACGGAGAGTTGGTCTGTCAAGGAGGACTCTCTCTAACTTCTACAGGTGCACAGTAGAGAGCTTGCTGACCGGTTGCATCGTGGCTTGGTTCGGCAACTTGAGCGCCCTGGAGAGGAAAAGACTACAAAAAGTAGTAAACACTGCCCAGTCCATCATCGGCTCTGACCTTCCTTCCATCGAAGGGATTTATCACAGTCGCTGCCTCAAAAAGGCTGGCAGCATCATCAAGGACCCACACCACCCTGGCCACACACTCATCGCCCTGCTACCTTCGGGTAGAAGGTACAGGAGCCTGAAGACTGCAACAACCCGGTTCAAGAATAGCTACTTCCCCACAGCCATCAGGCTATTAAACTTGGCTCGGACAAAACTCTGAACATTAATATCCCTCCATCTGTTATTTGCACTTTATTAATTTATTAATTCATGGGTGTATTTATGTATAGAATTGTAGTCAATGCCTTCTATGTTCTGTTGTGCTATGCAAAGAAAGATTTTCATTGTCCTGTCAGGGACACATGACAATACACTCTTTTGACTCTGACTTTGACTTTGAGAAGGAATGGGCGACGTTTCGGGTCGAGACCCTTCTTCAGCTTGTTCTTGTTCTTCTGCAGGTAATCCAGACGTATCCCAGAGGACAGGGATTACTGCCGCTGGAACATCAAGTTTTTTGCCAGTTCTGAGATCTTTTGCTCAACTGACCATAGGCCATGATAGGCCAGAGAGGGGGATACTGTATGTCAGCACCAATCCCAGCCTTTATTGCCCAGTGGCTGACAAGATCTGGGGAGTAGTCACCAGTATCCAGGGTTTGGTCAAACATTGTTTAAATTAGTTTAGCTTAGTTTAGTTTAGAGGTACAGCACAGAAACAGGCCCTTCGGCGCACCGGGTCCGCACCGACCAGTGATCCCCGCACATTAACACTATCCTACACACACTGGGGACAAGTTTAGACTTTGCCCCACAAACCAGTATTTCTTTGGAGTGGGTCAAAACCCAAAGATCTCGGAGAAAACCCCATGTGGTCGCGGGGAGAACGTACAAACTCCACACAGACAGCACTCCTTTTGTTGCCAGGGCTGTGTGCTGGGACAGAGGCCCACTATGCAGGGCCGAGGCCTTCTATGCAGGGCCGAGGCCTTGCAGCCGTAGATTGTAGCCTCCCTCCCCTCGTTTCCTTCAGCGAACATGTCAACAATGGCTCGAACCGTGACTTTTGAGCCCATGTGAATGCAAGTATTGTGCCGGCTGTCTAATCCCACCATAGATGCTGCCTGACCCCCTCAGTTCCTCCAGCACTTCTGGTTTCTGCTCAAACTCTAGTATTGCCTGGGTGCTGCAACATACCCACATTTAAACACACACACATACACATGCACACACACAGATGTACGTGCACATGCACACACACACACAAGGACAAAGGACAAAGGACATTTATTGTCACATACACCAATTGGTGGAGTGAAATTTGACTTGCCATGCAGCACACAGATAAAGATAAGACCCAACACTAAAGAATTAACAATGAACATAAAAACATCCCCCACAATGGTTCCCACTGTGGGGGAAGGCACAAAGTCCAGTCCCATCCCCAAGTCCACCCATAGTCGGGCCTATTGAGGCCTCCGCAGTCGGCGTTACGGTGGCCCGATGTTTTAGGCCTTCTCGCCGGGTGTTGGTGTTCCGGCGTCGGGAGAGTCCGCACAGCGGCTTGCGACACCTGGAACGGCCGCTTCCCTACCGGAGTCCGCGGCTTCCGAAGCCGACAAAGCCGCGCTGGATGGAGCTCCACAACTGGCGATCTCGCCGAGCGATCCCAGGCTGCCGATGTTAAAGTTCAGCACTGCCGCCCGCAGCCGGCTTACCCCACAGTCCCACAGTCCAGCGCGGCGACCCAGGCAAGGTATCGCCCGCCCCGCTCCACGATGGCGCTCCAGCGCCGCGCCGCTGCCGAAGCCGGGGTTCTGGGCGGCCCCCTCAGGAAACGCCGCTCCAGGCTCGCTGGTAGGCCGCGAGGACGGGTCGACGGTGCAGCCCGGAGAAAAGCTGCCTCTCCGACCAGGTAGGGACCAGGAAAAGCAGTTTCCCCCTTCCCCCCCCACATAAAAAAGGCTAGGGCTCCAAAACAAAGCACTAAAACTCACTAAAAATAAAAGAAAGAAGTTAAAAAACAGACAGCTGCAGGCTGGGCAGCCATACCAACTGGACGGCGCTTCGAGTCCATCAAGTGCCAATTCACTAGTCAGCTTTAATCGTCACAAACACATACAAGATGTACAGTGAAATGGAAGTGGCAACGCCTGCAGGTTTGTACAAAACTACAGAACTACAGAACAGAACCAGTATTTACATTAACAAAATTGACACAACAGTAAATGAGTCCCTGGTGAGATAAGAGTTTACAGTCCTGTTGGCCTGTGGGAAGAAACTCCGTCTCATCCTCTCCGTTTTTACAGCTGGAACAGTCCGTTGCTGGGATGGGAGGGGTCCTTCATTATCTTGCTGGCTCTGGGTCTGCACCTCCCGGTGTATAGGTCCTGCAGGGGTTGGGGGGGGTGAGTGTAGTTCACAGGGCCAAACACGCTACTCTTTGCAGAGCCTTCTCGTCCTGGCCAGAGCTGTTTCCTAACCAGATTGAGATGTTTCCGGACAGGATATTTTCTGCAGCACCAGAGGAGAAGAATCCTCGGAGAGACTCTGGATTTCCTGGGCAGGTTGGGGGAGTGGGCAGATGCATGGCAGGTCAAGTTTAATGCGGATAAATGTGAGGTTATCCACTTTGGTGTCAAAAACAGGAAGGCAGATTATTATCCAAATGGCATCAAATTGGGAAAAGGGGAAGTACAACGGGATCTGGAGGTCCTTGTTGATCAGTCGATGAAAGTAAGCATGCAGGTACAGCAGGCAGTGAAGAAAGCCAATGGCATGTTGGCCTTTATAACAAGAGGAGTCGAGTATAGGAGCAAAGAGGTCCTTCTGCAGTTGCACAGAGCCCTAGTGAGACCACACTTGAAGTATTGTGTGCAGTTTTGTTCCCCTAATTTGAGGAATGACATTCTTGCTATTGAGGGAGTGCAGCGTAGGTTTACAAGGTTAATTCCCGGGATGGTGGACTGTCATATGCTGAGAGAATGGAGCAGCTGGGCTTGTACACTCTGGAGTTTAGAAGTATGAGAGGGTTATCTTATTGAAACATATAAGATTTTTAAGGGTTTGGACACGTTAGAGGCAGGAAACATGTTCCCGATGTTGGGAGAGTCCAGAACCAGGGGCCACCGTTTAATGAGGGGTAAGCCATTTAGAATGGACATGAGGAAACACTTTTTCTCACAGACTGTTGTGAGTCTGTGGAATTCTCTGCCTCAGAGGGGGGTGGAGGCAGATTCTCTGGATGCTTTCAAGAGAGAGCTAGATAGGGCTCTTAAAGATAGCGGAGTCAGGGGATATGGGGAGGAGGCAGGAACGGGGTACTGATTGGGGATAATCAGCCATGATCACATTGAATGGTGGTGCTGGCTCAAAGGGCCGAATGGCCTACTCCTGCACCTATTGCCTATTGTCCTCAGCTGCCTGAGGTGGTAAAGGCGCTGCCTTGCCTTTCTCAGCAGCGCGGCAGTGTGTGTTGTCCATGTCAGATCGTCTGTGATGTGGACTCCCAGGTACTTAAAGCAGTTCACCCTATCCACAGTAGTCCCATTTATCTCCAGTGGTGTGTATGTCCTCGGTTGCTGTTCCCTTCTAAAGTCCACGATCAGCTCCTTAGTTTTTTCGATATTCAAGAGGAGGCTGTTGTCCTGACACCAGAGTGCCAGATCAGCCACCTCCTCCCGGTAGACCTTCTCATCGTTGTCTGAGATCAGGCCCACCACCACAGTGTCATCAGCAAAGTTGGAGCTGAACCTGGCCACAGAGTCATGTGTGTACAGGGAGTACAGTAGGGGGCTGAGGACGCAACCCTGGGGTATTCAGGGTGAGGGGGTTGGATGTATGTCTCCCCATCTTGACCACCTGGGGCCTGTTGGTGGGAAAGTCCAGGACCCAGGCACACAGGGGAGTGTTCAGCCCCAGTTCCAGCAGCTTCTCAACAAGTCTGGTGGGGACTATCGGATTGAAGGCTGAACTGAAGTCAATGAACTGCATCCTCATATAGCCCCCCTTCTGGCTGTCAAGGTGAGAGAGAGTTGTGTGCAGAACCTGGGAGACCGCACCATCCGTGGATCTGGTTGGATGGTATGCGAACTGTAGCGGGTCCATGGTGCGAGGGAGGAAGGCGCAGGTGTAGTAGCAATGTTACAAAATTTTGAGATTTTAAAAATCAAGTCTGCAATTTATCCCATCAGATAAAGCATAAAAAGAAGTTTAATTTGACACCTAATTCACTTTCATATCTTCAGTATTAAGAAAGTTATGGCCATTTTCATACTCGGAAATGAGCATCTTGTTCCCCATTGCCTTTCAATTGACTTAACTCAAAAGCTGTGATCTAGAACCGTTAAAAGCCCATAACTTTCTTAAAAATTAAGAGAACTCAATGAAATTTTCAGTTATTATAGATTGAAGCATTCTGAAACAAATATGAAACAACCTTACTTGGATGACCTGAAATTAAAGCACATAATTAGTTAGTTATCTAATTGTAGCTAATTACAAAATTCAATGAGTAGATCTAAACATCTATCCATTTCTTAAGAAAAGATAAACTTTCCGCACGGCTCCGGCGATCGAAGTGGGACCGGCCCCGCGACGCCGGACGGCTCAAGCGACCACGTTAGGTCGCGCTCATCGCATAGAGTTGCATGCTGGTGGGACAGGCCCTTTACTCCAGCACTTTGCTAATCCAATTAGGACTGAAATGAAGAAAAACGTATTTCACCCAGTGAGTGTGTATCTGTGGAGATCTCTGCCACAGAAGGCAGTGGAGGCCAATTCACTGGATGTCTTCAACTGAGGGTCCCGCACGGCCTGATTTTATCTTCTCCACAAATCCACAAACAGAATTGTCCTGGCAGACCCATTGTTTCTGCTTGTTCATGTCCCACCAAATTAATTTCCACATACCTCGACTCCATCCTATCCCCCCTGGTCCAATCCCTCCCTACCTATGTCCAAGACACCTCACATGCTCTTCCGTCTCTTCAATGACTTCCATTTTCCTGGCCTCCACTCCCTCATCTTGTCCAGTCACTCTACACCTCCATCCCCACCAGGAGGGTCTTAAAGCCCTCCGTTTCTTCCTCGACCGCAGAAACAACCAATCCCCGTCTACTGATACTCTCCTCCACCTAGCAGAGCCGGTCCTCACCCTTAACAACTTCTCAATCGACTCCTCCCATATCCTCCAAATCCAAGGCACTCGCATGGCCCCTAGCTGTGCCTGCCTCTTTGTAGGGTACGTCGAACAATCCCTGTTCCAAACGTACACTGGCCCTATCCCCGAACTCTACCTCAGCTACATTGACGACTGCATCGATGCCGCCTCCTGCACGCATGCAGAGCTCACTGACTTCATCAACTTCACGGCTCAAATTCACTTGGACCATCTCCGACATCTCCCTACCTTTTCTGGACCTCACTGTCTCCATCACAGGAGACAGACTATTGACCGACATCTACTACAAACCAACTGACTCCTATATCTATCTAGGCTACACTTCTTCCCACCCTGCTTCCTGTATCCCCTATTCCCAATTCCTGTGTCTACTCCACATCGGAGTGGTTTTCATTCTTTAAGAAACAGGGGTTCCCTCTTCCATTATAGATGAGGCTCTCACTAGGGTCTCCTCGATATCCCGCAGCTGCGCTCTAACGCCCCCTCCCCCCCATTCGTAACAAGGACAGAGTCCCCCTTGTCCTCACCTTCCATCCCATCATCCGTCACATACAGCATATAATCCTCCAACACTTTCTCCACCTCCAACAGGATCCCACTACTGGCCACCTCTTCCCATCTGGTCAACTCGTCCCTTCCCACCTAAACCACCCCCTCCCCAGGTACTTCCCCCTGGAACCGCAGGAGATGCAACACCTGTCCCTTTACCTCCCCCCTCGACTCCATCCAAGAAGCCAAACAGTCATTCCAGGTGAGGCAGAGGTTCACTTGCACCTCCTCCAACCTCATCTACTGCATCCGCTGCTCCAGGTGTCAACTCCTGAACATCAGCGAGACCAAGCGCAGGCTCTGCGATCGTTCCGCTTAGTCCGCCTTAACCAACCTGATCTCAGAGTTGCTCAGCACTTTAACTCCCCCTCCCATTCCCAATCGGACCTTTCTGTCCTGGGCCTCCTCCACTGACAGAGTGAGACCCAGCTACAAATTGGAGGAACAGCACCTCATATTTTGCTTGGGCAGCTTACACCCCAGTGGTGTGAACATTGACTTCCCTAACTTCAAGTAGCCCTTGCTTTCTCTCTCTCTCCATCCCCTCCCCTTTCCCAGTTCTCTCACCAGTCTCACTGTCTCCAACTACCAGCATTCTATCTCTGTACCGCCCACTCCCCTGACATCTCAGGGAGGGGGGGAGAGGGAGGGAATGAAGAGAGCGAGGGTAAGGGGGAGAGGGAGGGGGGAGGAAGGAGGGGGGATAGGGAGGGAGGGAGAGTGGGGGAGGGGAGAGGGAGGGATGGATGAGGGAGAGGGATGAATGAGGGAGAGAGGGAAGGTAGGGTGGGAGAGAGAGACAGAGAGGAAGGAGGAGGGAGGGAGGGAGGGGGTAGAGGAGAGCAGAGCGGGAGGGAGAGGGGGTGGGGGAGAGGGGAGGGAGTGGGTGAGGGATGGGGGAATGGGGCGAAATAATTCCACCCACTGCTGGTACATTGGTTGCAGATGTGAGCGCAGCCCAGCGCGACCTTCTCCCGCATGATTCGTTGCCCACACTCTCTCCCCGCAGTCTTCCCGCTCCGTCTCCTGGCACCTCGCCGGTGCAGGCAGAGTGGGCCGGGCTGGGCACAGACTGAGATACAAGCCCGCCCCAGTTCAAGGTGTGGACTCCGACAGAGCGGCCAACCAAGTGGCACTGTTTCACTGAACACCCTCGCCTGGGCCTCCCTGATCTCCCGGTTGCTCAACACTTCAACTCCCCCTCCCATTCCCACACTGTCCATTCTGTCCTGGGCCTCCTCCACGGTCAGTGAGGCCCAGCGCAAATTGGAGGAACAGCGCCTCATATTAGGCTTGGGCAGCTGTCACCCCAGCGGTACGAACATTGACTTCTCTAACTTCAAGTAACCCTTGCCCTCTCCATCCCTCCCCTTTGCTCGTTCTCCCACCAGTCCCACGGACCCCTGATTACATTTTTATCTTTGTATGTTTCACTGGTAACGTCCTCTAGCTCACCGTGATCCATTCTGTCAGTGGGTGAGTGTGAGTGTGTGTGAGTGTGAGTGTGTGAGTGTGTGAGTGTGAGTGGGTGAGTGTGTGAGTGTGTGTGAGTGTGTGTGAGTGTGTGAGTGTGTGAGTGTGTGTGAGTGGATGAGTGTGTGTGAGTGAGTGGGTGAGTGTGGGTGAGTGTGTGTGAGTGAGTGTGAGTGGGTGAGTGGGTGAGTGAGTGGGTGAGTGGGTGAGTGAGTGTGTGTGGGTGAGTGAGTGTGAGTGGGTGAGTGAGTGAGTGTGAGTGAGTGTGTGTGGGTGGGTCAGTGAGTGTGAGTGGGTGAGTGAGTGTGAGTGAGTGTGTGTGGGTGTGTGGGTGCGTGGTGTGAGTTGGTGTGAGTGGGTGAGTGGGTGTGTGTGTGAGTGGGTGAGTGTGTGAGTGAGTGTGTGTGAGTGAGTGGGTGGGTGAGTGGGTGAATGTGAGTGAGTGGGTGAGTGTGTGAGTGTGTGAGTGGGTGAGTGGGTGAGTGGGTTTGTGAGTGTGTGTGAGTGAGTGGGTGAGTGTGAGTGTGAGTGCGTGTGAGTGAGTGTGAGTGTGAGTGGGTGAGTGCGTGTGAGTGAGTGTGTGTGAGTGGGTGTGAGTGAGTGTGAGTGAGTGAGTGTGAGTGGGTGAGTGTGAGTGGGTGAGTGAGTGAGGAAGAGGGGGGCGGGGAGGGAGAGTGGATGTGTGTGAGTGAGCAAGAGAGTGAGTAAGAAGGAGAGGGGGAGGAAGAGGGGAGGGAGAGTGAATGAATGAGAGGGAGTGTGAATGGGTGAGTGTGTGCACATGTGAGTGCATGTATGAGTGTGTGTGTGTGTGTGAGTGTGTGCAGATATGTGTGTGAGAAAGGGAGAATATATTTTAGTGTGTGTTTGTTCGCGTATGGCATATTTGTGTAGAATATACTTGTGCACCACGTGTGTGTGTGCATGTATGTCGATGTAAGTGTGCAAGGCATGTTTGTGTGTGTGTGTGTGTGTGGATGCACACATGCATGTACATGCGTAGGCACATATGTGTGTGTGTGTGGTGGATGTTTGCTTATAATTGGGAGAAGGATGCGTTTGGAGGCTGGGGTTTTGTCTGTGGCTCTCTGTGTCTCTGTATGTTGGTGTGCGTGGGTCCAGGTGTGGATGTGCGTGAGTGTGTGGTGTACGGAGGTTTTTATTTGTGTGCATGTGTTTGCATTTGGATGTAGAGGTGTGTGTGTGTGAGAGTACGTTTGTATGTTTAGTTGTGGTGTGTGTGAGTGTGCACAAGACTGTGTGTGTGTGTGTGTGTGTGTTTATGCAGAAGCATAGACAATAGGTGAAGGAGCAGGCCATTCGGTCCTTCGACCCAGCACCGCCATTCAATATCATCAGGGCTGTTCATCCAAACTCAGTACCCCGTTCCTGCTTTCTCCCCAAATCCCTTGATCCCATTATCTCCAAGAGGTATATCTAACTCTCTGTTAAATACATCCAGTGAATTGGCCTCCACTGCCTTCTGTGATAGAGAATTCCACAGAAGGCAGTCACGGTGGTGCAGCTGTAGAGTTGCTGCCTTGAGGGCCTGTCCCACCAGCATGCGACTCCATTTGGCGAGCACGACCAAACATGGTTGCTTGAGGCATACGGCGTCGCGGGGCTGGTCCCACTTCCAGCCGCGGAGCCATATGGAGCTGGTCCCGACATCATACTCACCAATCAGCTGGGCAGGAGGCGGGCCGACTGAATTTGGACGTCGCACGGCGTTGGGCGGTGACGTCATCACACAATGGCACATGCTAGGCGTACGCCGTCCAGACGCTGTGTACGGTGTCAAGAAGCTGCGTACACAAGTAGAGGCGCTGCGTACGGCCTCAATGCGGCTGCGGGCCCACAGGCCGTTGCCGCGCGGGATTTTTGAACAGTGTCAGTTTTTCAGAGCCCCGCGCGATGTCGAGACCAGCCCCGCACAATTCCGCACGGCTCCGGTGATCGAAGTGGGACCGGCCCCGCGAGGCCGTACGGCTCAAGCGACCATGTTTGGTTGCATTCGCCACATGCAGTCGCATGCTATTGGATCAGGCCCTTCACAGCGAATGCAGCGTCGGAGACCAGGGTTCAATCCCGATTACTGGCACTGTCTGTATGGAGTTTGTACGTTCTCACCGTGACCTGCGTGGTTTCCTCCCACATTCCAAAGACGTACAAGTTTGTTGGTAATTTGATTAGGTGTATGTAAAAATTGTCCCTAGTGGGTGTAGGATAGTATTAATGTGCGGAGATCACTAGTCAGCGCAGACCCGATGGGCTGAAGGGCCTGTTTCAATGCTGTATCTCTAAACTAAACTATAGATTCACAACTCTCTGGATGAAGTTTGTCCTCATCTCAGTCCTAAATAGCCTACCCCTTATTAAAATATAAGAGTGTGTGAGAGTGTATGCATGTGTCAGTATGTGTGTAAATGAGAGTGTGTATATATGAGTGTGTGTTTGTGTGTGTCTGTATGAGTGTGTGTAGATACAAGTGTGGATTTCTGTGTCTGTGTCTGTGTATAAGTGTCTGTGTGTGTATATGGGAGTGTGCGTGTATGTGAGTGTGTGCATGTAAGAGTGTACATTTGCAAACATGTGTATGTGTGCTGAGTGGGGCCGTTATGCTTTTGTTGCTTTTTGCATATCTTTCATTCATTTGTTCTATGTGCCGTCTATATCTCTCGTTTCCCTCTCCCCCGACTCTCAGTCTGAAGAAGGGCCTCGACCCAAAACATCACCCATTCCTTCTCTCCAGAGATGCTGCCTGTCCCGCTGAGTCACTCCAGCTTTTTGTGTCTATCTTCCGTTATGTACATGTGGACTTTGGCTGGTGTGGTGTGGTGTGGTGTGGAGTCCCACACAGATACTGAGCGATGTGTCTGAGTCTGCTCCAGTCTGCTCCCTGTCCTCTGCTCCTTCCGTTTTTTTTGGAA
This sequence comes from Raja brachyura, assembly GCA_963514005.1. The sequence continues at coordinate 11,237,532 of OY740816.1, forward strand.
GATTAATCAACCGATGCTCAGGGTGTGTCTCACATGGGCAAAGCCAGAATATATAGGTATGTTACAAAACTTACCTTGAGCAGTGCTGCAGTTGTGCCACTCCCCGTGTGCGTGACTTTGGCGCCTTTCTGGGGGGGGGGGGGGGGGGGCTTAAAGTGCCGTTTTTCTGCAGACTGGGAAAATCGATCCATGTCGGGTGATTTCGTTGCGGAAGAAAAATCGCTCCGACATTTCATTAATGAAGGTATTTTTAAATTATGCTAGATTATTTATTAATTAGAGTAATTTAAAAATCACCTTCAAAATCCGTGAGCGCCGACAACGGGAAGGATTTTGCGTAGGGGAGAAAAAAAGGTACACAGTTTATTTTTATATTAAAAGTGGTTTTTATGGAGGCTTTAATAATATTTTCACGTTGCGAAATGGGGTCCAAAAAAATGTATGAAACTACAGTACCTTTCCTCCCGACTTCACCGCAAACCGTAACGTTCCAATCCACCGGATTCCACTAAAACCCACTCGCTAGTTGATTTAAATGGCCATTAATTTACAGGCATTAAACACTAAATTCCTTCCATTTGGCCCAGACATTCATGAAAATGAGATTTTAAAATTATGTTATATTGTGGATTATTGTGTGAATGTTATTTGGACACTTAGACAATTTTAAAAAAGTTTATCTTTCCTAAAGAAATGGATAGATGTTTAGATCTACTCATTGAATTTTGTAATTAGCTACAATTAGATAACTAACTCATTATATGCTTTAATTTCAGGTTATCCAAGTAAGATTGTTTCATATTTGTTTCAGAATGCTTCAATCTATAATAACTGAAAATTTCATTGAGTTTTCTTATTTTTTAAGAAAGTTATGGGCTTTTAACGGTTCCAGATCACAGCTTTTGAGTTAAGTCAATTGAAAGGCAATGGGGAACAAGATGCTAATTTCCGAGTATGAAAATGGTCATAACTTTCTTAATACTGAAGATATGAAAGTGAATTAGGTGTCAAATTAAACTTCTTTTTATGCTTTATCTGATGGGATAAATTGCAGACTTCATTTTTAAAATCTCAAAATTTTGCTAGAATATACCAACAGACAAAGTAGGAGCAGGAGGTGGTCACATCCCTGCTCTAACGTACAGTGATCATGCCTGATGTGACTCGAACCTCAGCTCGGTTCCCATCCACTCAATGTAACTTTACACTCCCTTGCTTCAAGACTCTCTGCAGTCGCCCTATTTATTCCGCTCATGGCCTTATTTCTACACCTCAATGGGATCACCCCTCAGCCTCCTGTGCTCCAAGCAATAAACTCCTAGCCTGCCCATCCTCTCCCTGTAGCTCAGGCCCTCTACAGCAATGTGGCACAGCGGTAGAATTGCTGCTTTAAGGGCCTGTCCCACTTAGACAATTTTTAGGTGACTACAGGCAACTGCCAAAATATTTGCAACATGTTAAAACATTTTCGGCGACAGTGGTGACAATGTGGGTTGTCGTCCAAAGACACGCAAGTTTGTATGCTAATTGGCTTGGTATAAATGGAAATTGTCCCCAGTGTGTGTAGGACAGTCTTAGTGTGCGGGGATCGCTGGTCGGCGCGGACTCAGAGGGCCAAAGGGCCTGTTTGCGCGCTGTATCTCTAAACTAAACTAAACAAAACTCTGTCTTTGCGTCTAATCCGTGAAGTGGGGGCAGAGTTTCCTCAAGGTTATGGCATCATACAATATGGAAACAAGCCTTCCGGCCCAACGGCCCAAGTTGCTGATCCCGTCCCAGCCTGGGTGGTAATGGAGACAGATCCTGGTCCTGATCGCCTGGATCCACAGCGAGTAGTGAACACAGCCCAGACCATCACAGGCTCGGCACTGCCTTGCATCCAGTCCATCTTCACGGTGCAGTGCAACAGGAAGGTTGGAAGCATCGTCAAGGATGCCAGTCCCCATCCTCTTTTCTACCGTCTGGGAGAAGATTCAGGAGCTTAAAAACTCCGACGTCCAGCCTGAAGGGCCTGTCCTACAAGCATGCAACTCTATGCGGCAAGCGCGACCAAACCGGCAGCAAGGGCCGCGCGGAGGTCGGGTGAGTGGCGCACCGCGGCGCAAAGTGAGGCGAACTTGGAGCAAAGTCTAAGGTAAGTTCGCCAGGACAGAGAGGGGCACACAGAGAGGAACACAGAGGCACACACACACACAGAGCCACGGAGCCACACACAGAGAGGGTCACGGAGGCACCTACAGAGAGGGTCACGGAGGCACGACGTCGAGGTGGTGTGTAATGCGTCGAGGCGACTGCGAGCCGACAAGCTGTTGCCGCGCGGATTGTTTGGTCAGTCAGTTTTTCGGAGCCCCGCGCGGTGTCGGGACGAACTCCGCACAATTCCGCACGGCTCCAGCGATCGAAGTGGGACCGGCCCCGCGACGCTGGACGGCTCAAGCGACCACGTTAGGTCACGCTCATCGCATGGACTTGCATGCTGGTGGGACAGGCCCTGTAAGAGCAGCTTCTTCCACAGATATCTGACAGCTTTCACACCCCCTTCCCAGAGGTGCCCTTAATCTGTATTCTAACTCAATCCAATGACTTTACTGTTTGGCTCCAGCAGATTGCAGCACAATCTTGCACCGTTCTGCTGTTCCACACTCATCATTGTATCTATTGTTGTATTTATCATTACTGCTTGTATACTATCGACTTGGTGAGCTTCATGTGAACAAGGACATGTAACCATATAACCATATAACAATTACAGCACGGAAACAGGCCTTCTCGGCCCTTCCAGCCCGTGCCGACCATTTATTTTCCCCTAGTCCCATCTACCTGCACTCAGACCATACCCCTCCATTCCCTTCCCGTCCATATACCTATCCACTTTACTTTTAAATGTTAAAATCGATCCTGCCTCCACCACTTCCGCAGGAAGATCATTCCACACAGCCACCACTCTCTGAGTAAAGACGTTCCCCCTCATGTTACCCCTAAACTTCTGTCCCTTAATTCTCATGTCATGCCCTCTTGTTTGAATCTTTCCTACCATCAATGGAAAAAGCTTATCCACGTCAACTCTGTCTATCCCTTTCATCATTTTAAAGACCTCAATCAAGTCCCCCCTTAACCTTCTGCGCTCCAAAGAATAAAGACCTAACTTGTTCAACCTTTCTCTGTAACTTAGTTGCTGGAACCCAGGCAACATTCTAGTAAATCTCCTCTGTACTCTCTCTATTTTGTTGACATCCTTCCTATAATTAGGCGACCAAAATTGTACACCATACTCCAGAATTGGTCTCACCAATGCCTTGTACAATTTTAACATTACTTCCCTACTCCTATATTCAATGCTCTGATTTATAAACATTTCTCCCCAGCCTATATATGACAATAAACTAGTCTTGCCTGTGTTTAGCCCATATCCCCCTAAACCTTTCCGATCCATGTGAATGTCATTTAAAATGTTGTCATTCTTCTGGCCACTTCCTGTAGCAGCTTGTTCCAAATTCTACCCTCACTTCTAGTTTAGTTTAGTTTAGTTTATTGTGACGTGTACCGAAGGACAGTGAAAAGTGGGGTTACACAAAAAAAGCTGGAGAAACTCAGCGGGTGCAGCAGCATCTAAGGAGCGAAGGAGATAGGCGACATTTCGTGTCGAGACCCTTCTTCAGACTGGTCAGGGATCAGGGAAACGAGAGATATAGACGGTGATGTGGAGAGATAAAGAACAATGAATGAAAGATATGCAAAAAAGCATCGATGATAAAGGAAACAGGCCATTGTAAGCTGTTTGTAGTGTGAAAATGAGAAGCTAGTGCGACTTGGGTGGGGGAGAGATAGAGAGAGAAGGAATGCCAGGGCCCAAGGGCTGAGGGAGAGGTGGGAAGGGGAGGAGGCAGCCTTGGTTAACAGAATTGAGAAAATTCAATGTTTAAGCCCAGAGGATGCTGACTCCCCAAGCGGAATATGAGGTGCTGTTCCTCCAACTTGCGGTGTTGCTCACTCTGGCCGTGGAGGAGGCCCAGGACCGAGAGGTCGGATACGGAATGGGAGGGGGAGTTGAAGTGCTGAGCAACCGGGAGGTCGGGTTGGTTATTGCGGACCGAGCGGAGGTGTTCGGCGAAACGATCGCCCAGCCTCCGCTTGGTCTCACCGATGTAGATCAGCTGGCATCTGGAGCAACGGATGCAGAAAGCTTTACCCTCTATGTGAAAAAGTTGCCCCTCTCACCATAAATGTATGCCCTCTAGTTTTAGGCTCCCCTACCCTGGGAAAAAGAGTGTGACAATACACCTTATCTACGCCCCTCATGTGGTAAATAGCTTGTGAAGTCACCCTTCTACCTCCTATGTTCCAGCCGATACAGCCTCTCCTAACAAACACAGCCCTCCTGTTTTCTCATCACCAAACCATGAAGACGGGACCCGACCCAAAACGTCGCCTACCCTTTTTCTCCAGAGATGCTGCCTGACCCGCTGAGTTACTCCAGCAATTGGGTGTTAATCCCTGAAGCAAGCCTGCTGCATTCCAAGGAACACAGCAATGTTTTGTGCCGTGCTACAGGTCTGAAACTGGGCCAGGCGAGGAGAGGGACAAGGGTGCACAGGAGGCGATAGCTGCAACTGGCCTTGATGGCCAACTGCGGTTGGCACTGTGAAAATGGCGGCGAGACCTGGCATCTTTTGCATGTGGATGGTGAGGGCTGTTTCTATTAATTCTCTATTTAAATGGGGACTGTATATAAATGGCAACAATCCTACTGATCTGCAAAAAAATAATTTCACTGTACCTTGGTTCACCGGATAATAAAAGAACCAATAATCCATTATGCAGCACGGTGACGCAGCGGTAGATTTGCTGCCTCACAGCGCCAACGACCCGAGTTCAAATTTGACCAAGGGTGCTGTCTGTACGGAGTTTGTACGTTCTCCCTGTGACCTGCGTGGGTTTTCTCCGTGTGCTCCGGTTTCCTCCCACACTCCAAAGACGTGCGGGTTTGTAGGTTAATTGGTTTCAGTAAATGTAAATTGTTCGTGGTGTGCGTAGGGGAGAGCTAGTGCACGGGCTGATCGGTGGCCAGAGTGGACTCGATGGGCCGAAGGGCCTGTTTCCGTGCTGTATCTCTATGGTCAAAAGCCATTGTAGCAGGCCACACACCTCTTGCAAATCAGACTGTACGCCTCCCATATACGTCAGGGCACCAGAAACAGCAGCAGGGGGAGGCCACTCAGCCTCTGCCTCCTCCACTTATTCTTTAAGATTGTGGCTGATCTTTCACCTCAGAGCCAGCCCTACGCTGACCCCCACATCCCCTCATTCATTTGACATTCAAAATCAATCATTCTCTCTGCCAAAGATACCCAGTCACTGAGCTCCCATTCTCTAGAAGAGAATAATTCAAGAGTTTCACCGTCCTAAGACATTGGGCCAAGTACATGGACAGGACAATAGACAATAGACAATGGGTGCAGGAGTCGGCCATTCGGCCCTCCAAGCCAGCACCGCCATTCAATGTGATCATGGCTGATCATCCCCAATCAGTACCCCGTTCCTGCCTTCTCCCCATATCCCCTGACTCCGCTATCTTCAAGAGCCCGATCTAGCTCTCTTTTAAAAGTATCCAGAGAACCTGCCTCCACCGCCCTCTGAGGCAGAGAATTCCACAGACTCACAACTCTCTGTGAGAAAAAGTGTTTCCTCATCACTGTTCTAAATGGCTTACCCCTTATTCTTAAACTGTGGCCCCTGGTTTTAGAGGGATATATCAGTGAAGTACAGGTAAATGAGTCTTGCTTAGAAGGGGCATCTTGGTCACCATGGATGTGTTGGGCCGAAGGGCCTGTCTCCATTCTATATGACGATTTGACTGTGTAGAAAAATCCTGCGAGCATTAGATCGGGTAGAAGCACAGCGTCTCTTGCCCAGAACACGGGAATCAACATCCAAAGGACATAGAAACATAGAAACATAGAAAATAGGTGCAGGAGGAGGCCATTCTGCCCTTCGAGCCTGCACCGCCATTCATTGTGATCATGGCTGATCGTTCCCAATCAATAACCCGTGCCTGCCTTCTCCCCATATCCCTTGACTCCACTAGTCCCTAGAGCTCTTGATTTGGCCTCCACTGCCCTCTGTGGCAGGGAATTCCACAAATTCACAGCTCTCTGGGTGAAAACGTTTTTTCTCACCTCAGTCCTAAATGAATTCCCCCTTATTCTAAGACTGTGGCCCCTGGTTCTGGACTCGCCCAACATTGGGAACATTTTTCCTGCATCTAGCTTGTCCAGTCCTTTTATAATTTTATATATTTCTATAAGATCCCCCCTCATCCAAGGACATAGGCTTAAGGTGAGGGGGGAAAGCTTTAATGGGAGCCTGAGGGGAACCTTTCTCACACAAAGGGTGGTGTGTTTATGGAACAAGCTGCTGGTGGAGATAGTTGAGGCTGGGACTATCTGAGGCAGGAAAGTTTAAGAAACATATGGATAGGACAGGGTTTAGAGGGATATGGGCCAAACACAGGCAGGTGGGACTAGTGCAGCTGGGACATGTTGGTCGGTGTGGGCAAGTTGGGCCAAAGAGTCTGTTTCCATGGCGCACGACTATGACTTTGTGATACTTTGGGAGAACAGGTTTCTTCTGAACTCTGTCCTGAATAGACAAGCCAGTGGCTTCCAATTGAGCGCAGTTTCTGGGCGCTAATGGCAGGGACACTTCACCGCTCCTCAGTGGTTGAGGCTTCTATTCGTTCTCTACAAATGATATTTCTTTCAAGCCCTTGAGACAAGTAGCAACCTGGCTTGCAATTCTATTAACGTGGATGTTGCCGGGAGTTGAGGGCCTGACCTATGGGGAGAGGTTGGGCTGGGTAGGACTTTATTCCTTGGAGCTGAGAAAGCTGCTGCGTGATGTATTTTTGAGGTGTTGCAGCGGCTCCTGCTGGTGTACGCGGAGATCGAACCCGGCGTTCGGAAGCCGCAGTCACGTGACTCGGGAGGGGCTGCTTGTTTTGCGCGGTTGGTGTTGTATTTGAATGCACGCCGTAGAAGGAACAAAGTGGATGAGCTTGTAGCCCAGTTAGAGATTGGTAGCTATGATGTTGCGCGAGTTACAGAGACGTGGCTGCAAGAGGGTCGGAGCTAGGTTCAAGGTTACACATCCTATCGACAGGTGCGCAGAGGGGGTGGGGTAGCAAGGGGAGACAAAGGATCAGAAGATGTAGGCATTGTGGATAGAGCTGAGAAAGACCCTAATGAGACTTATTTACAGGGCCCCAAACTGTAGCCAGGATATAGTTACATCAGGAGATACAATTGCTATGTGAGAAAGGCAGTGCTACGGTGGCCATGGGATAGTTCAATATGCAGGTAGATTGGAAAACAGGATGGCAATGACACCAGGAAAGGGAATTAGTAGAGTGGCTCCGAGATGGATTTTTAGAGCAACTTGTAGTGGAGCCTACCAGGGAAAAGGCTATTCTGGATTTAAGTAAGTAAGTAAGTTTATTGGCCAAATATTCACATACAAGGAATTTGCCAGTGCTCCGCCCATAAGTACGACAAGCTTGATGACGTGGATAAGCTTTTCCCATTGAGGGCAGGAAAGATTCAAACAAGAGGGCATGACGTGAGAATTAAGGGACAGAAGTTTAGGGGTAACATGAGGGGGAACTTCTTTACTCAGAGAGTGGTGGCTGTGTGGAATGATCTTCCTGCAGAAGTGGTGGAGGCAGGATCGATTTTAACATTTAAAAGTAAAGTGGATAGGTATATGGACGGGAAGGGGATGGAGGGGTATGGTCTGAGTGCAGGTAGATGGGACTAGGGGAAAATAAATGGTCGGCAGGGACTGGAAGGGCCGAGAAGGCCTGTTTCCGTGCTGTAATTGTTATATGGTTATAGAAACATAGAAATTAGGTGCAGGAGTAGGCCATTCGGCCCTTCGAGCCTGCACCGCTATTCAATATGATCATGGCTGATCATCCAACTCAGTATCTCATACCTGCCTTCTCTCCATACCCTCTGATCCCCTTAGCCACAAGGGCCACATCTAATTCCCTCTTAAATATAGCCAATCTATATTTAATTCTATAGTTATATGGTTATAAGTAACAACATGACATACAGTGACAGTTACGAATGACTCAGAAACACTAAACATTAATAATAATAAAACATTAATGATAAAACACCGTTGATCAAGCATGTGAACCAACAAAATACCAGATCAAAGGGAGGCTACAGATTTTTGGCTGTTGAGTAGAGCAACTACTCATGGATAAAAACTGTTTTTATGTCTGGCTGTGGCAGCTTTGACAGTCCGGAGTCGCCTTCCAGAGGGAAGTGATTCAAAGAGTTTGTGGCCAGGGTGAGAGGGGTCAGAGATGATCTTGCCCGCTCGCTTCCTGGCCCTTATTTCATTTAGTGTTATGTAATGAACCGGATTTGATAATGGAACTCAAGGTAAAGGAACCATTAGCTGGTAGTGACCACAATATGATAAGTTTGAGAGAGAAGATGAAATTGGATTTGTGAGTATTACAGCTGAGCAAAGGGGATTACAACCGCATGAGGGAGGAGCTGGAACGGGACCCAAGCAGGATTGACAGCGGAACAGCAATGGCAGGAATTCCTGGGAATAATTCGGAAGATGCAGAATCTTTTCATTCCAAAGAAGAACGATTCTAGGGGGAGTAAGACGCGACGGTAGCTGACAAGAAAAGTCAAGGACAGTATAAAACTAAAAGAGAAGGCAGACAACATTGCAAAGATTAGCGGGAATCCAGAAGCTTGGGAAGCTTTTAGAGAACAACAGAAGGTAACTAAAAAGGAAATACGGGGAGAAACGATGAAATACGAAGGTAAGCCAGCCAATAATATAAAAAAAAGCATAGCAAGAGTTTCTTCAATTATATAAGGGGGAAGAAAGAGGCAAGAGAGGACGTTGGGCTGCTGGAGAATGATGCAGGAGAAGTGAAATGACAGAGGAGTTGATAGGAAGACCATCTTCACAATGGAAGACATCAGCATCGTGCCTGAAATTCAAGAGAGTCAGGGGTGGAAGTTGATGGAGTGGCGATTGCCAGGGAGAAGGTGCTTGGGAAGCTGAAAGGGCTGAAGGTAGATTTGTCACCTGGACCCGATGGACTGCACCCGAAGGTTCTGAAAGAGATGGCATTAGAGATTGTGGAGGCATTGTTCGTGATATTTCAAGAGTCAGGAGTAGTTGCAGATGAATAGAAAATTGCAAATATGACCCCACTGCACAAGAAGGTGAGCAAAGCAGAATGGTGGGAACTATAGACCGGTTAGTCTAGCTTCAGTGGTTAGTAAGATTCTAGAGTCCGTTATAAAGGATGAGGTTATAGAGTACTTAGAAGTCCATGATAAAATAGGCCAAAGCCAGCATGGTTTTATGAAGAGGAGATCTTGCCTGACGAATCTGCTGGAATTCTTTCAAGAAGTAAATAGCAGGACCGACAAAGGAGAATCAGTAGATAGTGTTTGCCTAGATCTTCACAAAGCCTTTGATAAGGTGCCACATGTGATGGTGCCAAGGATTATGAGAGCCCATGGTATCAAAGGGCAGATACTAGCATGGATAGTAGATGGGCTGGATGGCAGGAGGCAAAGAGTGGGGCTGTTTCTGGTTGGCTGCCAGTGACTGGTGACTTTTCCACATTTGGGAGTTGTGTTATCGTAGGGGGCGCCGTCGAGTATGGCTGCCCTGCCGGCAGCTGTTAGTTTTTTCACTCTTTTAAAATTTTTTAGCCAGTTAAAAGTGTTTGTTTTTGGAGGGCTTTTAGTCTTTTTATGCGGGGGGGAAAGGGGGAAACTATTTTTCTCAGTCCCTATCAGGTTGGAGATGCGGCTTTTCTCCGGGCAGTATCTTCGCCCCTTCCTCGAGGCCTACTGGCAGCCTGGGGCGGCGTTTCCTGCCGGGACCACAGCGCTGGAGCGCCATCGTGGAGCGGGCGATGCCTTGCCTGGGTCGCCGTGCGGTGGGCTCCAGAGGGCTGGGACCACCGACTGCAACATCACGGATCTGCGGTCTGTAGAGCTTCCAGCCGCGGGCGGGCGGCGCTGAGCTTTAAAAACCGCGGAGCCTGGGATTTCACGCCGAGATCGCCAGAGTCGGAGCTCTGACCGGCGCGGCCCGTGGACTTCGGGAGCTGTGAACTCCGGGGAGGAAGCGGCCGCTCCAGACACTCCGGGTCTCTGAGAGTGTTCCCCCGTCGCCAGAACTTCATCACCCGGCGAGTGGGCCTGAAGCAACGGGCTGTTGTAGCGACAACTGCAGAGGCCTCAATAGGCCCTACTATGGGTGAACTGGGGATGGGACTGGACTTTGCTGCCTTCCCCCACAGTGAGGGGATGTTTTTATGTTGTTAAATTCTTTAATGTTGTGTCTTATCTTTATTCATGTGCTGCATTGGCAAGTCAAATTTCACTACACCAATTGGTGTATGTGACAATCAATGTCCTTTAACCTTTGACCTTTGAGTTCCGCAGGGGTCGGTGCTGGGGCCGCTGCTCTTCACGTTGTATATCAATGATTTGGACGAGGGGATTGAAGGCTTTGTGGCCAGGTTTGTGGATAATATGAAAATAGGAGGAGAGGCAGGTAGTGTAGAGAAGGCAGGGACTTTTCAGATGGACTTGGATAGATTGGGAGAGTGGACAGAGAAGTGGCAGATGGAATATAGTGTAGCAAAGTGCGGCGTCATGCATTTTGCTGGTAGGAATAAAAATGTACATTTTTTTCTAAACAGGGAGAGAATCCAGAAATTGGAGGTGCATAGGGACTTGACAGGATTCCCAAAAAGTTGATCTGCAAGTCAAATCCGTAGTAAAGAAAGCAAATGCAATCCTAGCATTTATTTCGAGAGGGCTTCTATACTAAAACAGGGACGTAATGCTGAGGCTCCATAAGGCGTTGGTCAGGAGGCATTTGGAATATGATGAGCAATTTTGGGCACCATATCTGAGGAAGGATGCGCTGGCTCTGGAGAGGGTCCAGAGGAGGTTTACTAGCATGATCCCAGGAATGAGTAGGTTAGTGATGAGTGTTTGACGGCACTGGGCCTGTACTCGCTGGAGTTTAGAAGAATGAGGGGGGGGACCACATTGAAACGTACAGAACAGTGAAAGGCCTGGATAGAGTGGATGTGGAGAGGATGTTTCCACTAGTGGGAGAGTCTAGGACTAGAGGTCACAGAATGAAAGAACATTCTTTTAGGAAAGAGATGAGAAGGAATAGTAAGATTGAACGAGAACTTACCAGTTCGAAGGTTGATCTTTATTTCATGAGGAGTCGAAGTGAGGGATTTCGTGAAGAGCCCGCCGGCGCGCATGCTCGACATACTTCAAAGTAGCGGCGTGGAATCACAGAACCAACAATAGAAATGACTTCGCATAGTATGATTGAATTGACTAAGATTACCAGATGAAGGTGATTGAGGGTTGGGCGAGGAGGGCACGAAATCCCTCACTTCGACTCCTCATGAAATAAAGATCAACCTTCGAACTGGTAAGTTCTCGTTCAATCTTACTATTTCATTTCGGAGTCACGTGAGTGACTTCGTGAAGACTTCAAAGCTTCTGTGATTACACGCCCTGGACCACGTCCATGCTGACACACCACTACCAGGGATGGATGGGAGGAACAAACTGGCTCAATAGCTCATACTGCAAAACAAAAGCATATTTATTAATAACAAATCAAAACCCCTCATGCGGGGACATCTCCACGTTCTTGACCTGCATTCAGCACGGCTTCTGCGAACTGTAGAGGAGCAGCAACAGGCTTGTTATAAAAACGCTGGAACACAGCTTCATTCGCCCATCCTGCTGTGGCGAGAATTTGGTCCATGGGCACCTCCATGACCCTCGCCGCTGACGTCGATGCAGCCCTGGTGGAATGAGACTTGAACACATTAGTGTCGATACCTGACTTACCCAAGATGACTCGAAGCCACCTGGATATCGTCTGGACTGTCACTCGATGATGAGGTCTCTTATGAGTGACAAGCAGGTATCTCTCCATTCCTCTCATGCGTGCCGTCACCTTGACATAGTGGCGGATATGTGAGGCTAAACATAGCCTAGCATCTGCGGGGTATGCCGGGAACTTCAGCTGCAGCCCTGTGCACCCAGGTCTATGCTGCTTTAGTAGCTCGTCAACGAAAAAGACTACTTCTGTAGGGGTAGATGTCATTCTGTCGACACGCAGTTTATGTAGTGTCTGTACCCTCTGAGCTGAAGTCAGCGCTAGTAATATCACCAGCTTCATGGTGAGTTGGTCCAGTTGGAGCCCTTCCATGGGAGACCACGTCCTGAGCAGGGTTAATACGTCCCTGACATCCCAGGTGATATTATAGCGTGGTGTAGGCGGATTCATATTGAATATACCCCGCATGAGTCTGGACACTAGCCTGTTGGATCCTACCCCAATCTTGAGGTAGAATGATAGCGCACTTCTGGCGCTGTTGATGGCACTGTAACTTAAGTGTTCATCATGGTGCAACCCCGCGAGGAATTCCAGGACGTCGGTTATTGTCACGTCATCGTACGTGATGCGAGAGCGGCTGCAGTAGGCTTCCCACTTCTTAATATGCGAGCGGTATCTTCGCCTTGTGGACTCTCGACACGACGCCCCGATGGTATCCATGGTCCGAGCCGAGAGGCCGTATTGGACTAACGGCCTGTTCAGAACCTGCAAGCCAACAAATTTAAATAGCCATGGCAGGGATGTGGCTCCCCTGACACAGGGTGAGTAACCAATTGTGGGCAACCCTTCAAAAGGACCCAAGGTTCGTTGAGCATGTCAAAGACCACCGGATACCAAGGCTGTGTGGGCCAGTCGGGTATAATAAGGATGCCCTTGGCAGCATCTGCCTGAATCTTTCGCAATACCCGACTGATGAGGCAAAACGGAGGGAAGGCATAGAAAACCCAATTCCCCCAGTCCAGCGAGAATGCATCTAGCGCTATTGCCCCAGGATCTGGTTCCCATGAAACGTAGGCTGGTACCTGATGGTTCAACCGTGACGCAAAAAGGTCAATGTCCGGTTTACCAAATTTGGCTGTGACTTTAGCAAAAATCTCAGGATGCAACATCCATTCAATGTTGTCATTAAATTTGCGTGACCTGGTGTCCGCCACAGTATTAAGCTCACCTGGCAAATAGGTAGCTGAAATCCAAATGTCTCTTTGAATACACCAGAGCCAAATTGAGTTAGCCAATTTGTCACACGAAACTGACCTGGTACCACCCATATGGTTTAAATATGCCACAGCTGTGGTGTTGTCTATTTGGAGACGGACGTGTGCTCCAACAAGCTTGGAACAATATGCACGAAGTCCGTGGAATGCTGCCAGCAACTCCAAATAGTTAATCCCTTGAGTCAACAACATCGATGCCTCAAGGGTGTCCCATCTACCCCCACAACTAGAGCAATTATCAGTAGCTCCCCAGCCATTGGAGCTTGCATCAGTCTGTAAATATACCACCGGATTAGCCTCCCTGACAGGCTTAAATGAGTTGCTAATGTGACACACCCACCATTGCAACTCAGTTATCGCTTCGGACGGCAGCTGCATAGATCGATCGTAATGACCAGCGTTCCATTTTAACGCAGTAATTTTAGCTCTTTGCAAATTCTGATAATGCAAAGGTCCATATCGTGCTGCCGGAAACAAAGCCACTAACTTGCCAATTACTGTGGCTGTATGCCGAATCGATGGTATATTGGTGCCAATTAAATCTCTGCACACCTTAGTGACTTCCTCAATTTTGTTAATTGGTATAGTTATCCTCATGCTCATTGAGTTCACCGTGAACCCTAGGTAATTAATTACCTGGGCAGGGCAGAACTTTGATTTCTCTGGATGGACAATGAATCCTAATTGTTGAAATATATTGACAGCAGCTGCAACACCCTGTTCAGCCAATTGCAGGGTGTGGCCCACAATAAAGACATCATCTAAATAGGCCATAACTATATGATGTCGTTGTCTCAAATAAGCCATGATTGGCTTCACCAATTTAGTGAACAATCTAGGGGCTGTAGTAAGCCCATTAGGCAAAGCCTTATACTGCCAAAGTTGCCCCATCCAGATAAATTTCAAAAACCTTCTATCATCTTTCTGGATGGATACTGAATAATATGCATCCCTCAAATCAATGCATGCCATAAAGCAGCCATGAGAAATCAATGATTTGGCTGTTTCAAACGTATCCATTTTAAAATGAGTATATGTTACAAACATATTCAAACGGGTTAGATCAATAATGACACGACAGCCTCCATCCTTCTTAGGTCTAGTAAATATGTTCGAAACAAATTCAATTGGCTCATGCACTGTTTTCTCAATCACGCCCTTCTGCTCCAAACTTAAAATTTCCTTGTAACCTGCTGCCTGTTCTGCAGCAGACAATTTGAACGTACGACCAGGCATGTGCTGGGATGGAGGAATGTCGCCATTAATAAACTCAATTTTATGCCCCTGAATATTCCGCAACACATACTCATCACCAGTAAAATTACCCCATGCATCCAAAAACAACCGTAAACGACCACCAACATGGGAAGTTAAACAGAGAGAAAAGAGAGAACCAGACCCCCTCACCTCCGTGGTTACCGGCGGTCCTTGACACGTGTGGGTGGCCGTGGAGGTGCTGGGTTGGCTTGAGGGCGCGGCGTCTTCGATTTCCAAAAAGGTCTCTGCCGACCCTGTCCTAAAAAAGACCCTTGGTGCTGGTTCTGGTGTTGTTGTCGTTGTGGAGCTAGAGGGTGAGTCCTCGTCGAGGCACTGGCCGACCCTCGTGAGCGAATGTATGGAGCTTTTGAGCCGGACGGTGTGGGGGCACTCTTAGAGCGCATGATCCCCACCGTTTTGGCTTGTTCGTCAAGCTCTTTGACTCTCTTCGAGAGGTCCTCACCAAAGAGCTGACGGGGCGGCGGCAGCGGCGGTGGTTTGCACAATCCTGCAAACTTCGGGTTGAGTGCTGGGCGGATGCTGTTTTTGCGAAACCCGTTGATTTCGTGCTGGGTCGCGCACAATAAGGCCAGAGCATCTTCCTGGTCCAAATTCAGCTCGTCCTCGTCCACCGACCGCGCAAAGGTGGTAATACCGGCCGTGAGGAGTTTCAGGATCCGCTGCAATTGTAGCTCTTGTTGACGGATAGCCGCACTGATGGTGCCCCATATTGGCGTATTGACCACAGGCACGTTGAGGGAGTTGCAGTTTGATGGAGCCTTGTGACGGCTCATAGCCTGGATGAGGACTTCTTCCTGCAGCACCTGATTATTAAGAAAGTCCACTGTGGCTGCCAGCTTTGAATTGAGAGGAAGACCAGCCGTATGTGGGGCCGCGAATTTGGTCGCCACATCCAAAAGTTCCTCCGCTGGCACCTCCACCGGAGGTGGTACGGGATCCACCAGAACCTCCTCCTCGTGCTGCTCCAGGCTGATAGTAGATGTTGGTGAAGACGCCCTGTGCCTGTTGCTGCCCTGCTGTTGTTGACGTTGAAGCAGGAGCTCCAGCAGCCGCTCCATACGGTCAATACGCCCTTCACCCTGAACACTCAGGTGGTCGGAGTCCTCCGGCTCTGAAAAGAAAACCGGGCTCCTGTCATCGGCCCGCACCTCGTCGAGGCCCTGACGGTGCCGGTAGTTGTCGCTAACAGCCGCCGAGGCGAAACTGCGCGATTCCTGCGCGGGCGTGTTCAATCGCCTCCGTTTAGCGAGAGCTGAAGCCGCTGCCACTAAGGGCACATGCGGCGAGGTGTCGGCCCCAGCCGAAGCATGGCTGCCTGGGGCCCGCGCAGTCTTGCCGGCTGCCCACATCGTGGACGTTGCCGACGCATGGTGCCGCCCACCCATCCATGGGGGGCTCGGCGACCGCGACGAGACCCGACTCAACCGACCCGTCCCGGCGTCGAGAGTCGGGGTGTGCCGGCTGGACCTCACAGCCGCCCCGGGTCTCGCCCTGGAACCTGACCGCTCCTCCGCAACAGGCAATGCCTTAGCCCTAACAGGGTTAGGCTTCTGGGCTCCTCCCCTCCCCCTTCTCGGAGGGCTGAGTGGAACAGGCCGTGCAACGGCACGCGCCCTGCTCGAGGTCGCCAGCGAGCCCGCTGACAACCTGACTGCCATGGCAGGGTCCCCCTGCTCTGGCGGCACACCACACTCCTCCTCGTCGAACTCCTCCGAGCTGTGGTGTGCTGGCGGATCTGGACCTGTGAACACAGGGCTTACCCACATCTCCGCCTGAGTCCCGGCCTGCGCTGCAGGTACTGCCGATGGTAAAGGCCCCGGAACTGTTGACCGGCGAACTCGTCCTGACGTCCTCCGGCCCTTCGAACTCCCATCCATGTCCTTGCTGCAAGACATAATCAGACAACAAGGACCACCAACTAAAGGTGGAATACTCACCTCCGTGGCCCCTTATGAAGGGCTGGCGAGGAGCGCGCTCCACCGCCAGCCGTCGCAGCAACGCGTTACGACGATATGTCGAGCATGCGCGCCGGCGGGCTCTTCACGAAGTCACTCACGTGACTCCGAAATGAAATTTCTTTGGTCAGAGGGTGTTGAAACTGTGGAGGCCGTCGGTGGATATATTTAAGGCAGATAGATTCTTGATTAGTATGGCTGTCCGAGGCTATGGAGAGAAGGCAGGAGAATGGGGTTCAGAGGGAGAGATAGATCAGCCATGATTGAATGTCGGAGTAGACTTGATGGGCCGAGTGGCCTAATTCTGCACCTATCACTTATGATCTCCAGAGATGCTGCTTGTCCCGCTGAGTTAAGGGCCTGTCCCACCAGCATGCAACTCCATGCGATGAGCGCGACCTAACGTGGTCGCTTGAGCCGTCCGGCGTCACGGGGCCGGTCCCACTTCGATCGCCGGAGCCGTGCGGAATTGTGCGGAGTTCGTCCCGACATCGCGCGGGGCTCCGAAAAACTGACTATGTTCAAAAATTCTGCGCGGCAACGGCTTTTCGGCTCGCAGTCGCCTCGACGCATTACACACCGCCCCGACATCGTGCCTCCGTGAACCTATCTGAACCTCCGTGACCCTCTATGTGTGTGGCTCCGTGGCCCTCTGTGTGTGTGCCTCTGTGCCCCTCTCTGTGTGCCCCTCTCTGTCCTGGCCAACTTACCTTAGACTTCGCTCCAAGTTCGCCTCACTTTGCGCCGCGTTGCGCCACTCACCGGACCTCCGCATGGCCCCTGCTGCCGGTTTGGTCGCGCTTGCCGCATTCATGCGCATGCTGGTGGGAACGGCCCTGTACAGGGGATCACCCGACCTCCGCGCGGCCCCCGCTTCTAGTTTGATCGCGTTCATCGCCTAGAGTTGCATGCTTGCAGGACAGGCCCTTTACTGCAACATGTTGTGTCTGTTTTCAGTTTCAACCAGCATCTGCAATTCCTTCCTAAACAAATCCAATTTATAAAGTCAAATGTAAATCCATTGCCCATCTGCAGAAGGAGTTATTTCAGACTATTGAACATTCTCTGTATTTCCTCTTCAGTGTACACGGAGGATTGTTTCAGGCTAACTGATCCAATGATCTTGTTTTCTGGGCCTTGCCTGCATCTGTCCGGCATGCAGTGAGTCACTCTGGTGTTGTGGTGTGTTAGCCCTTGCTAGATCTCCAGAGCCTTTCCCCACCATCACGTGTGGGCTCAGACAGCAGAATGGAGAACCCTCACCCTCACCACTGCGCTGTTGTGATAGGAAACCCATGCGGTCACTGGGAGAACCTGCAAACTCCACACTGACAGGTGAGGATCAAACCTGGGTGTTGTAAGCTAAAGAGTAGCTGGTTTAGTTTAGAGATACAATGTGGGAACAGGCCCTTTGGTCCACTCCGACCAGCCATCCATGCACACTAACGCTACCCTGCGGATAATTCCACATTTTATACCAAGACAATTAACTTACAAACCTGTATGTCTTTGGAAAAAATTGAAGTTCTTGGAAAAACCCATGCAGATCACAGGTGAACGTAGAAACTCCTGATACAGACAGCGCCTGTAGATTGATGTTGCATGTTAACCAATCGCACACCAGCCAGCATCACTAACTCCACCCCACTGTAATACTTATACTAACACTTGTTTCCCAGCACAGACAGTTAGAGCAGCCAGGATATGCTGACAACTAACCATCCTTCGTGCTGTTAAGTTTCAGTGCTGATTCAAGATGTATTTGAATCCCGTACTGAGTCTGGTGTCCGTTTCCAGAGCCCGTAGTCAGAATCGAACCTGGGTCTCTGCGCTGTCAGGCCGTATCTCTACCACTGCGCCACCACCGCTGCACCACCCTCCACCATTATACGGCTAATAAGTTAGAGCTAATAACGGGAAGGGAATGGAGGGGTATGGTCTCAGTGCAGGTAGATGGGACTAGGGGAAAATAAATGGTCGGCACGGACTGGAAGGGCCGAGAAGGCTTGTTTCCGTGCTGTAATTGCTATATGGTTATATGTTATATGAACTAGTAAACAGGGATGTGGATTATGCTAAAGTGGTGACAGGGAACCCCAGACAAACACTAAACATAGAGACATGGAATGGGACATTGACGACACCCACATTTCTAGAACCTCATTGATAATGTTATAGCGTTGTAACGGAAAATTGGATCGACTCAGTTCAGTTTAGTTTATTTTAGTTCAGAGATACAGCTTGGACACAGGCCCTTCGGCCCACCGAGTCAGTGCCAACCAGCGATCCCCACACATTAACACCATCCTACACACACTGGGGACAATTTCCATTTCTACCAAGCCAATGAACCTACAAGCCTGTAAATCTTTAGAGCGTGGGAGGAAATCGAAGATCTCGAAGAAAACCCACGAGGTCACGGGGAGAACCTACAAACTCTGTACAGACAGCACCCGTAGTCGGGATCGAACCCGTGTCTCTGGCTCTGCTACGCTGTAAGGCAGCAACTCTACCCCTGCACCACTGTGGCCGCCCTTCAGACTGTTGATGAAGTTAGACTTGTGCATAATCATTTCATTCTGTTTGTCACCAAATTAAGTCTTTCTGAGTTCCATTCTGTGTAAGACCTCATTTTGTTGTTAGTCAAGTTTCTGTGATTAAGATCGACACAAAATGCTGGACTGACTCAGCGGGACAGGCAGCATCTCTGGGGAGAAGGAATGGGCGACGTTTCGGGTCGAAGCCCTTCTTCAGATTTGGAGAGAGGAGGAGAACTTCGTTAAAGTAGGCATTACTTGAGGATTTGAACCACAAATGAGACTGCAGATGCTGGAATCTTGAGCAATATACTAGTTGCTGGAAGACTCAACAGGTCTGGCTGCCTCTGTGGCAGGGAAGGGGCTGGTGATGTTTCAGGTCGGGTGATGGTGTGGGGGGAAACTGAAGAGAAGAGGTGGGGCAAAGACTGGCAAGCAATCCATGCCACCCAGCGATCACCCTTCACACAAGGTGCAATATAAAATTTGCAGAAGCCAAATAATCTACAAATCTACACGTCTTAGGAGCGTGGGTGGAAACCGGAGAGAACCCACGCAGTCACAGGGAGAACGTGCAAACTCCGTACAGACAGCAGCCGTAGCCAGGATCGAAGCTGGGCCTCTGGCGCTGTGAGGCAGCAACTCTACCTGGATGACTGGGTGGTGGGAGAATCTGTGCACGCCAGGATGGTGGTGAAGAGGAAGGGGGAATGCGGGGGTATTCATTGAAATTGGAGACGGCAATGTTCATACCATGCGTTTGTGGGCTACCCAGTGTTTTTCAGCAATTCTCACATCACTGGCACCTCCTTCCCCGCGACGGCATGTAGTAGAGAGTGCAGCCTGAAGTGTAAAGGGCCTGTCCTACCAGCATCCGACTCCATGCAATGAGCGCGATCAAACTAGAAGCGGGGGCCGCGCGGATGTCGGGTGATCCCTGTGCAGGGCCGTTCCCACCAGCATGCGCCTGCATGCGGCAAGCGCGACCAAACCGGCAGCGAGGGCCGTGCGGAGGTCGGGTGAGTGGCGCAACGGGGCACAAAGTGAGGCGAACTTGGAGCGAAGTCTTAAAGGTATGTTCGCCAGGACAGAGAGGGGCACACAGAGAGGGGCACAGAGGCACACACACACACACAGAGGGCCACGGAGCCACACACAGAGGGGGTCACGGAGGCACCTACAGATAGGTTCACGGAGGCACGATGTTGGGGCGGTGTGTAATGCGTCGAGGCGACTGCGATCCGACAAGCCGTTGCCGCGCGGAATTTTTGAACACGGTCAGTTTTTCGGAGCCCCGCGTGATGTCGGGACGAACTCCGCACAATTCCGCACGGCTCCGGCGATCGAAGTGGGACAGGCCCCGCGACGCCGAACGGCTCAAGCGGCCACGTTAGGTCGCGTTCGTCGCATGGAGTTGCATGCTGGTGGGACAGGCCCTTTAGTCTAACGAGTCTTGCATAGAACAAAGTGCTGGAGTAACTCCCTCAAGTCATGGCAACCCTTTGCCACGCAAGGCCAAGAGCTGCTCTGCACAACACCGGCTGATGCTTCTAAGGCCGCCTGGGTCAAGGCGAGATGGAGAGGCCAGTGGAAGTCAGCGGAACCATCTAGGCGACACCATTACATCGATGACCCCATGGACATCCCTGGCCAGGACCTGCCCCGAAAGCAG